>JACEEZ010018839.1:112055-162055 GCA_016584305.1 Chionoecetes opilio | reverse complement strand
CCATCACACAAAAGTAAACAGCAGGATCAAGAGACTATCATTACGCTATTAATCTTGGTAAACAGTGTAGGGTAGGTCAAAGCCGAGAGAGAGGTCAACTCGTTTCCCAAGTAACGCCCCCTACAACTTTGTGTCAGGGTCGCCAAAACAATGACAGTACGAGCGGAACTTTGAACATTGAGTTTTTGTTGCAAAGTAATTTCATCTAACAATCTCTTGTTGTAGGGTCTTAAAACTCATTCAGTTTCTTTATTTTTTTTCTTATATCTCTCTCTCTCTACTCTCCTTTCTCTCTCTCTCTCTCTCTCATCTCTCTCTCATCTCTCTCTCTCTCTCTCTCTCTCTCTCTCTCTCGTCTCCTCTCTCTCCTCTCTCTCTCTCTCTCTCTCTCTCTCACACACACACACACACCATTTTCCAATATATACATAATTTAATACTTTGAAACCCTTGACAAAAAACGATGAATAGACTAGTTATATGAATAGATTATAAAATTAATATAGATGCCGTTTTAGGTTAATTAAATCAGGTATATTCTATTACCTTACCGTTTTGTTGATACTTTCCTTCCTAGATTCATCGCCAGTGACATTGCTCACCTTCCATGTTCCCTTCTTCCTCCTACGTCTCCTCCTCCTTCCCCTCCTCCCCACCCCCCTCCTTATCTGCGTCCACCGATAAACAAGATATAAACATGTTAGTGGCGCGAGACTCGTTGCATGGCCAGGCTTGATTGGACTCGCTAGCTTGACCCTTTGAAATCCAAGTGGGACTATTACTTCATGTACAGTACGTACGTATAGCGTGTTGGGGCGTTAAGTTATGTGAACCTTGGCGAGACTTTGTTGTTCCTTTCCTTCTTCTTCTAATTCCATCCTTCTCTTCTTCCTGTGTACGTGACAATTTCTCCCTCTCCTCTCCCCTCTTCTCTCTCTCTCTCCTCTCTCTCTTTTCTCTTTTTCTCTCTCCTCTCTCCTCTCTTTTCCTTCTCTCTCTCCTCTCTTTTTCTCTCTTTTTCGAGGGTCTCAGAGAGAAGAGAGAAATAGAAAAACCAGGCAAACACTAAAAAAGGGAAAAGCAAAAACGAAAATTTGCTTAGCTGACATGAGTGATTATTACCCTTGCATTCCACAAGGGGGGGTTTGGAAGGTGGGGGGAATGCAGCGAGTCTTTTTGTGTGTGTGTGTGTTGTGTGGGGTGTTTTGTGTGTGTCTGGGTGTGTGTTTTTGGGTGTTGTGTTTTTGGGTTTCCAGGGTAAATGTAATTTTCCCACTTATCAAAAAAAAAATTTACCCCAATTTGGGTATTTTCCCTTTCGCGTTAATTGACTGTGTTTCAAAATCGGGGAGGGGAGAGAGAGAAGAGAGAGAGAGGGGAGAGAGAGGGGAGAGAGAGAGAGAGAGGGGGGGGACGTCTTTCAGTTACTCAAAATACAAAAATAAAAAAAAATAATTACATTTCCCTAACAAAATTTTTTTAGGCCGCCCCCGGACTATAGAGAAAAAGACCCAATATTTTAACCCTTTTTGGGGAAAAAATTTTTTTTAAATATTTTAATTAGATTTTGGGAGGCGAGGTAAAAGAAAAAACTCATTTGTCTCAAACCAAAAAAATAAATGACGGGTGGGCAGGCGTGGGGTGGTGCCCCAAAAAAACACACCCAAAACACACCACACACACACACACACACACACACCCCCACACCCACACACACACACCACGTGCCCCACTTATTGTTTTAACCTTGGAGAGAGGGGGCAAAGCAGGGTTGTCGCCTCACATAAGGGACCTTGAAAAGCGTAGATGGCAGTGTTGGGGCGCGGGATACCCGCCCGTCTACAGGAAATGTTGATTTTATTGGCGCAAAAACAGGCTTCGTGAAGTGAGTGGGATTTTTATTTTTTTCCCTTTTTTAAATGTTGAAATTTTGTTTTGCCCATTTTTTTTTAAATTTGGGTTGTATTTTATGGTTTGTATTATCTCTCTCTCTCTCCCCCATCTTCTCCCCCCTTCCCCCTTTCCCCGTCTCTCTCTCTAAAACCCCCCTCCCCCCCCCCTCCTTTTTCTTTTCTCCCCTCCTCTCTCTCTCTCTTTCTCCCCCCGTAAAAATTCCATTTACTTATTTCTTTTCACGAAACCATACATATATATAAAATAATATTTTATATATATTATATATATATATATATATTATATATATATATATAAAATTTATATAATTATATAAAATAAAATTTTAAAAATTTATATATATCAAATTTATATATATAATATATATTAATATATATTATAGTTATATAAATATATAAAATAAAAATATATAAAATATATATTTTATATAAAATATTTATTATAAATATATATATATTAATAAATAAAAAATAAAATTATATAAAAATATAAAATATATAAATATAAAATATTTATATACAATATATATATATATATAATATTATATATTTTTATATATTTTATAGTTATATATATTTATATATTATTAATATATATATATATAATATATATATATATATAATATATTTTTTATACTATTTTTAATTATATAAACTATTATTTTTTTTACCAAAATTTTTTGTACCCCCTAAACCCCCACGGCCTCATACGGTAGCTATTTGAAGGGCACGAGAAAGACCTGTGCACGTAATGTTTAAGATGGTTTCTTTTTTCGTGTGTACGTACATGGCGTTCGTATTTTTCGTGCCCCTTTTGGTTTTTTGCTGGGAAAAATTTTTAAGGTGGGGGTGTGTAATTTGTAATCAGTTTTTAAACCCTTTTTTTATGGGAAAAATTTAAAATTGTTGGGAATATGGGTTTTTCCCTCAATGGCAGAATAAGACTGGTTTTTTTTTAAATAATTTTGGGAAACATGGGGTTTTGCTACTTGTAAAAACCTTTGTGTGAGGGGGTTTTTTTGCTCTGTGTGACCTTTTTTACCATCGCCAAAGGGCAGGGGAGGGGTTTTATTCCCTTTATTAGCCACCACTTTTTAAATTTTTGAAAAAAAATTTTTTTCAGTTACCCTTTCATTAACGTATTTTATTTTATTCAAAGAGTCTGCACAAATAGCGAAGGGAGGCTTGGTTTTTGTTTCCCCCCTTTAAAAGTTTCTTTGTGCATTGATGGAAAAAAATTTAAAAAAAATTCTGCCTCTATATAGCAAGTTTTCTGGTCCCCGTCAGTGCATGGAAACCCGGATCAAGACACGTACCAATGCAAAACGAAAACCCAACGTGACCTAAGGGGGCAAAGGGGCGGGTTTTTATGGGACGGGGGCGCAAACTTTTTCCTTGATACTGCATGATGAGTGTCCCGGCCCCGGGGTCTTTGGCGGCCCTGTAGGTATTCGTGCGGGAGTGTCCCTTTTATTAGAGCGCTCAGGACCAAAAAAAGGGAAACGACAGGGTAAGTGGCTAAAATCGAGGGACATTGGGAATGAGGCAACCCCGGGGTGGATCACCCCCCGGGTTTCTTCCAGGATCTGGGTGGGAACTCCCGTGATGTGTGAAAGTGGGTTGGGTGTAGCTGCTTGGGATTTTTGGGAAGGTTGGGAAATTTAACCTTTTCCCTTCTCTCTCTCTCTCTCTCCTCCCTCCCTTTCCCCTCTCTTTTCTCTTCTCTCTCTCCTCTCTTTTTCTCCTTTTCCTTTTTCTTTCCCCTCTCTCTCTCTCCCCCTTTTCTCTCTCTCTCTTATTTTTTAATTTAAACAACATATCGCACCCCTCCCTTTTCAACCCCGTCACGTGTTCCCTCTTTCCATCACATTAACTCATGTGCCTTGACTGTTTCTCCTCTTCCTCCTCCCACAAAACCAAACATGGAAGGAAAACAGCCAGACAGCAGCAGCAGCAGTAGGAGAGAAGAGGAAGAAGAGGAAGGAAACACAGACAGAGAAGGCAGGGAGGGAAAATAAAACATTACACAGGCAAACACCGTGAAAGGAGCAGCGATTAAATGCCTCTTTTTCAGGGCGTCATAACCTCACACGGGCCGCCGCGCCACTCACGTTTTTACAAGGAAACCTCAGGTCAGACATTAGCGGCCATCACGCCACCTACACCACTACTACCACCATTTCTATACCACCACCACCATTACCCACTACCCCCATAACCAACACCACCACCATCACCCCTACCCTCACCACCACTATCACCACCATCACCCCTACCCTCACCACCAATATCGTCTCCACCACTACCACCATCACCACCACTGTAAGGAGTGTTGGCTTGTTAAGCTCGCCAACTGCTCCGAGGCTTCACAGTCGGCGTCACGGTTCAACAGAGTTGACGGCGGGCCTGCCATGTTACCGAGCGGGAGTTCCTGCCCGGCCGTCACTCCAGCCAGCCACACTACTTAAGTGCGGTTCACACTGGCCAAATACTGGGGAATATGTGCAGGGTTTCTGCCCCCGGGGCAGAAATTGCAAGAAACCTTCCCCGGTAAAACCTGCAACATTCAATTGGTCTTTAGGTGCAGGTTGTCGGAAACTTTCGCGCGCCAAATTTAAACGAACGCAGAAGCCAGCACCAACCTCTTCCCCATTCACCCATCCCTCCCTCTCGCCTCTTCCATACTGTTCAACGGTATCATTTGAGAAGATTTAAAACTGTGTGAGCTTCAACACTAAATCACCGTTTCCCAGGTATTACGTTGAAAGTTTTCCCTATAGGGCCGCAAATTTGGTAAAATTTTGGGTATTGGGCACAAAAAAACAAACAAACTTAATTTGGGCATCATCGTGTAATTTTTTCCATCCTTATTTTGGGAACCCCAAATTTCCCCCTGGCGATGGAAATACATTAATACTTCCGAGCTTTTTCCCGGGTTTTAGCTCCCAACCAAAAAGGGTTTTTTGGGAAAAATCAATTAGGTTTTAGGTTTTCGGGGGGTTTTTTAATTGGGAAAAATTGGTATCAAGCAAAAAAGGGACGTTTCATGGTTGCATGTAAAATGAAAACACTTTTGATGGGGGGGGACGCGGGAACAACAAACTTGGCTATTTGTTCCCCGGAAGAATTTTTGGTGTGTGAACGTAATCGCGGCACACAGCCGATAAGCCCCCGGTTTTCCCCCGGGGCATAAATGTCCCGGTTTTTTCCCAGTGTAAACCCGGATTTTTAAACCCCCATACCCTGCACTACAAAAATTTGGGTACTTGTTAATTTTATGTTGCACAAGTAAAGTTTGCCCTAAAAACCCCCTTTTTTGTGCCCCCGTAAACCAAACCCACCCCCACCACAAACCATCATCCCACTCCCCACAAACCACTAGGGACCACCACTACCCCCAAACCACCATCACACTCCCACAATCCCCAGGGCCCCCCATCACCACCACCCCACCACAAACAACCACCCCCACCATACCCAAAACAAATCACCACTACCAGCATTACCTTTACCACCACCACCACAAACCACCACCACCACCACCAGCCCACTATCAACGAAAATCACTATTACACAACCACTTTTAAATACAACGAAATAATAAAAGGAAGCGGCAAAATTAGCAGTAGTAGTAGCAGGGAGTAGAAATATAGTAGTAGCCTTATTTCCAACCTGCATGAAACTGATCAAAGGGGAAAAAACCCGCTTTCAGAAAAAAAAAAAATATTAAAAACCCCAGAAATTTTTCAGCCGTAAAAAAAAAGAAGGCCATTAAGGGGGTCCAGAATACTCCCCGGAGTCCCTTTTCGGGGGGATAAAACTAGGGATTTCATTTTACGCAGGGCTCGGTAATGGGGAAGGCACAAGGGTAGCTAGGGGAGGGAATCAGAAAAAGGCAGCGTGTGGGTCCTCCTTGCTTTTGTCCTCGCCTTCATCCTTTCTTCCCCTTCCCCGGGGGTTTTTTTGGCCTTTCCCCTTTTCCCTCCTTAGGCCAGCCCCCAAACCCCCTTTTTTCCCCTTTCAAACCCTTTTTCTCTAAACTTCTTCTCCTCTCTAATTATTTTCCTTTTTTCCTATTTTTTTTCGTTCCTCATTCACTTTTTCCCTCAGATTATTTTTTCCCCTTTTTTCCTTCTCTCCCCTTTTCTGACATTTTTATCTTCTCCCCCTCACTTTTTTTTTTTGGGTTTCTCTTCTTTTTTTCCCCCCTTGGGTTTTAAACCCCTTTTTTTTTTCCTTTACTCCCTTTTTTCCCCCTTCCCCAACCTTTCCCCCAAAATGCCTTTTTTCATTTTCTTTACTTTCCCTTTCCCAAAAAACTGTTTTTGTCCCCCTTTCGGGCCCATTTACTGGGGTCCTTTGTGCATTTAGAGGGGCGAAGACAGAATCCCGGGAAACACCCCGGGGTAAACGGTATGTATGTACATGCCAAAGGAAAAAAAAATGGGTTTTAAAAAGGCCCAAAACACAAAAAAGTCCACCAAAAAAACCCCACTTTTTCACAATTACTAGTGTTTTTAAAAGAATAAAAAGATACACACACTTAATGAAAAAAAACACTTCACCCCCCACAGACAGAGTCCTGAAGTGGTTTTCATAAAGATAAGCTTTGCAAGTTTTTATTTTTAGAGGAGCAATAAATGTGATGGGGAAATTAAAAAACGGGGTTTTGAAGGGGTCAGGAAGGCCCCCGACGAGGAAAAGTTTCGCCAGCCCAAAAGAGAGAGAGAAAGGAAAAGAGAAGAGAGGGGAAAAGGGAAAAGAGAGAGAGAGGAAAAGAGAGAGAGAAGAGATTAAAAGAGAGAGAGAGAGAGAGAAGAGAAAAGAGAGAGAGAGAGAGAGAGAGAGAGAGAGAAGAGAGAGAGAGAGAGAGAGAGAGAGGGGAGAAGAGAGAGAGAAGAGAAGAGAGAGAAGGAAAAGAGAGAGGGTAATCAATTTTCAAAAAAGTTTATTTTCCTTTTTTTTCACCACGCCCCCCTTTTTTTACTCGATCCTTGCCTCCAAAGCCCAACCCCCCCCCTTTCACTTTTTCAACCCAAAAATATATGAGTGGTCTTCGTTTCAAGCGAAGGGATAATGAAAAATTTGGGCAACCCTTAATATTAAACCCGCCTCCGTGGAGTAAAAGGCTAGCGGCCCCCTACATACGAATTTTGGACTCCGGTTTCGAATTTCCCCACCGGGACCCGTCGACTGCAAACCCAAAAACCCGTTTTTTCATCCCCTTTCTTTCGGGCTTGGGCGGGTAAAAGGGTACTGAAAGGGGGCCCGGGGAAAGTTTAAATGTGGTAACATTGGGTTCCCAGTAGCCCTTTTGACCCCCCGAACGGGTTTATTAACCCCCTTTTAAGGCTCAATTTCTTTTGCGAATGAGATCAGCACCGGGGGGGGGGGTAAAAAGCAAACATTTGGGGTAAGTTCCCCTCTTTTTCCTTTAAAATTAATAATATTAGGGCAGCCACACTGGGAGCCCAGAAAGCGACCGGACTTTATCGTTTGATAACGCCTGCCGTATAAAAAATGATATAAATATATATATATATATATAATATATATATATTTTATATATATATATATATATATATTTTATATAATTTTAAAATAATAAAATATATATATAATATAGATATAAAAGATTTTAATTTTAATAATTTTTAATATTAGAAAATATTAATAGATATATATATTAAAATATATATTTGATTAAAATATATATATATATAAATAGATTTTTATTTTATATATATTATATTTTATATATATATATAATATATAGATTATATATAGAAAATATAATATATATTTTATATATATATTATATATATATATTTTATATTTTTTTTAATTAAAAAAAATTTTATTAGTATTATTTTTAGTATTATTGGTTTTTCAAATATGTGTTCCCAACCGTGTTCTGGTTCGGTTTTTCTGTATACTTATGTCTGGTCCCCGGGAAAACCGGTTAAATTTCCCCTCCCGGTCACGCCTCTCTCTTAAAGCCTTTTTTCCCCGTACTCCCTCCCCCTTTTTTATGGGGACTCACCTATGGGTCTTCGCCGACTGCCCATTAAGGGATTAGGTGTCAGGTCGTCAGATCATCAGGTGTCAGGTAGTCAGATCGTCAGGTAGTCAGATCATCAGGTGTCAGGTCTTGAGTCTTGGCTCTTTATAAAGGATCTCTTGTAGAGACAAGACACTTGAACACAGACCTCCGTACCAGCAACTCACAAGCCTTCAAGTCACAAGCCATCCAAATCCACGGCAGGAGCAACTCACCAGTCAGCGAGTCACCTTACACCAAACTTACCTGTGTTACCTTTTTACCCAAGTTAATAAACCACTATCAAAGCAGTTATCTGTTTCTGCTCACCCTAAAAGTGACATACCAAAAGTCACATTACACATGGTGATAGCAAGTGGGATATGGTACCCAAACCAATAACACCACTTTACACATGGTGACAGCAAGTGGGATATGGTAACAGGTTAATCACTTATTGACATCCACGACAACGCCTGGCCGCCCACGTCATCTCAACACCGGGCCACCCTTCGCGCCCCTCCACGTGTTTCTACGAGATCTCCACACGGCATTCCCACTAGGCCTGCCTCACGCCTCTGCCGCGGCCTGCCTCACCACTGCCCAGCACGCTGCTCACCACGGCCCAGCCCTGCAGCTACCCAGCCCTCGCAGCCACAATGCCACGCCGCCACACTGCTACCAGCCACGATGCCCGGACTTCCACGCCACGCCGCCACATCGCTTCCATCTACTCCACATTGTCCACAACTCCACACGGCAAGCAGCGAGGTAACATCCACCACCGAGGCCTTTCCACATCCACATCCACGTGACGCTCCACGCCTGCCGTCCACCTCCACATCCACGTGACGCTCCACGCCTACCGCGTCCACTACCACATCCACGTGACGCTCCACGCCTACCGCGTCCACTACCACATCCACGTGACGCTCCACGCCTACCGCGTCCACCACCACATCCACGTGACGCTCCACGCCTACCGCGTCCACCACCACATCCACGTGACGCTCCACGCCTACCGCGTCCACTACCACATCCACGTGACGCTCCACGCCTACCGCGTCCACCACCACATCCACGTGACGCTCCACGCCTACCGCGTCCACCACCACATCCACGTGACGCTCCACGCCTACCGCGTCCACTACCACATCCACGTGACGCTCCACGCCTACCGCGTCCACCACCACATCCACGTGACGCTCCACGCCTACCGCGTCCACCACCACATCCACGTGACGCTCCACGCCTGCCGCGTCCACCACCACATCCACGCGACGTTGCCCGCTTCCACCTGTTCCACCTCTCCAAACATTCGTTCACAAGGCAACAATATTCCACATGCACTCCTACTGACAAATCTCTGATACAAGTGTTTTCGTTCACAAGGCAACAATATTCCACATGCACTCCTACTGACAAATCTCTGATACAAGTGTTCTCCATTCCTAGTTCTCCACTTGCAATGCCTAACCAACATTCACCATCCAGACCATGTTGTCGTTCCGCTGGTCGCCTTTCTCGCTCAAAACGAAAACGTAAGACCTTCGTCGCGTATGTAGCCACAGACGCTTCTACGTCTAATAACACCACTCCACTCCCAGAAGTAACTCCTTCTGTTTCTCTCTTTTCCATGTACCTTATGATGTAATTTTGTACATATGATTGTATTGTCTCAATATTTTTCTTTTCTCGTACTCATATGTCTGTGTAGCTACCATGCCATCTCCTTTGTTCAGTTTTATGATTATTCCTTTTGACGAGATGAGGACATCTCGGGTAGCGTCACCGAGCATATGTAGTATTAGTATTAGTATTATTGGTGTTCAACTATGTGTTCAACCGTGTTCTGTGTTCGGTGTTCTGTATACTTGATGTCTGGTCCTGGAACACCTGGTTAATTACCCGTCAGGTCACGCCTCTCTCTTAATGCCTTTTCCTCGTACTCGCCTCCCACTTTTCATGGCGACATCACCTATGATCTCGCCGACTGCCCATTAAGGGATTAGGTGTCAGGTCGTCAGATCATCAGGTGTCAGTTAGTCTGATCGTCAGGTAGTCAGATCATCAGGTGTCAGGTCTTGAGTCTTGGCTCTTTATAAAGGATCTCTTGTAGAGACAAGACACTTGAACACAGACCTCCGTACCAGCAACTCACAAGCCTTCAAGTCACAAGCCATCCAAATCCACGGCAGGAGCAACTCACCAGTCAGCGAGTCACCTTACACCAAACTTACCTGTGTTACCTTTTTACCCAAGTTAATAAACCACTATCAAAGCAGAGTTATCTGTTTCTGCTCACCCTAAAAGTGACATACCAAAAAGTCACTTTATATATATATATATATATATATATATATATATATATATATATATATATATATATATATATATATATATATATATATATATATATATATAATATATATATATATATATATATATATGTATATATATATGTATATATATATATATATATATATATAATAAATATAATCATTATAAATATAGTAATATCATAATTATAATAATAATAATGATAATAAAAACAAAACAATAGTAATAATATTAACTAAATTTAATATTGCATAAAATACTCTGGAGCAATGTTCTTCAAAATATTTTCATTGTAACCCAATTTTATCATTATGCATTACATTCAAAACCCTATTGTACTACGTACTTCTGTTGCTGCTTTTCTACTCTGATGTGATTTTTTCTTACAATTACATACATACATACATATTATCCATATATTGTTGTGTTTATGTCTGTATTTTTTTTAGGTAATGGTGATAGGTAGAAGGATAACTGTAGGATACCTTCAAACGTGAAACTCTCCAGGCTGCCAAGGAGTGTATTGGGGAGCGCCCGAGGCCCAGGCGGGGTTTTTGTTTTGACGGAGACGCTGGAGAATATCGAGGTTATATCTTCATCTTTTCTCATAGTAATGTTTAACGTCAGATTTTCCCATAATGTCTTATGAGGTTAAACGGTCGATGATACGCTTTCAATTATATTACCGGCGTTCATCATTTAAAGTTGTGGCATAAGAAGAATTACACAATAACAAAAAAAAAAAGGTATATTGTACATATCTGTAAGAAACAATCCGGCGTAGAGGAGGCCAAGAGGGCGCCCCGCCAACAAGGCTCGTGGTTAGGGCAAATTGATGCTCCCTGTTGAGAGTTGCTTAGTATGGGAAGGGAGTCTGCATGGGGACTAGCGCGTTGTGACCCCCGAGAGCGGCGTCGTAGGGTGGGCGAGGCAACGCGCCCCCCCGGCGTATGCCCCCAATGATTGATTGATTGATTGCTAGGTAGTAGGCTATGCATATTATTATTATATTATTTTATCATATCATTTCTATCATTATTATTTTGTCATATAATTCATATTATTATATTAATTACTATTATATATTAATATTGTATTCAAAATCAAAATGATAATAAACTTAAAATGAGTGGTTTTATTATTATTGACATACATTGTGACATATAGTCTATATAAAATAACAATTGTATACAGCACTTCACTTTGTAAATACCTACACCATCTCAAAAGACAATGGCATTGGCCTAAGACTACAACTCATTAAGACTAAGACTAAGACTCATTATGGACCCCATGTGAGTTGCCCACATGGGGTCCATAAGGCTGCCCACATAAGACATGCATCCCAATATCTGGTGCTGGCTGGGTATAGGCCGAAACGTTGCACATATGAATGATGCATTATTATATATTGTTAAAGGGCTTTGTAAAGAGTTAATATACAAAATATAATTAAAATCTTGCACATTTTGAAATCTGTAAGGCTTTCACTTTTCTTTAGCATGTATTAACTATTGTGTCCAAATTAGCCCTTTAGCAATAGTAATGCATCATTAATATGTGCAATAACCACCTTAATATAATGCCATGCCCATACAATACCCATTTGAATCCAACCTATATCTCATGTCTAGCCCAAATGTTTGGATTTTTTTCTTCAAAATTTTGGATTTTTAATCTTCAAAATTTTAGGTTTTTCAATTTTTTTTTCTTCAATTTTTTTAATTTTTTTTTATTTTGGATTATTTTTCAAAATTTTGTATTTTTTTTCTCAAAATGTTTGGATTTTTTTGGATTGATTATAATCAATCCAAAAAAAAATCAAAATTTTTAAGAAAAAAAAAATTGAAAAAAAAAAAAATTTTGAAGAAAAAAATTCCAAAATTTTGAAGAAAAAAAATCCAAAATTTTGGGCTAGACATGAGATATAGGTTGGATTCATATGGGTATTGTGTAGGCATATAATCACAAACATTCCCTACCCCCACCTGGGACCCACATAGTTCCCATGTTAAGCCCACCTGGGACCCACATAGTTCCCATGTCTAGCCCACCTGGGCAGCCCACATGCGGCACACATGGAGCCCGGGGACAAATCTATATGGGCCCCATGTGAGATGCTCACATGGGGCACTTATAGTAGCCCACATGGGGCCCACATGGGTCCCATGTTCCGGTGCTGGCTGGGTCATTAGGCAAAGTACATAATGATCGTGTATTTTTTTTCCAACATGCTTTCCTTTCCTTTCCGGCATACTCTACGAAGCAGAAGTATATTAGCAACGCTTTATATTATGCGCAAATAATTACTTCGTTAATACACAGCTAAAAAGTAACAAAGTCAAAGAGATGGGCTTACCTGCTAATAATTGGATGAAAATGACTGGACTCTGCTGTGCTGTACAAAAGAGCGTACGATGTAAACAAACCACTCAGTTGAAGGTCGCGTAGCGCACAGACGCGGCATACAGACTCCTTCCGACATACCAACCTTATCGTGACGGGACTACACGAAGGGAAAAGCCGCGGAAGGATTCAACGTTACCCTGGCTTCCCGTGTAGCGCAGAGAAGTCGTCTTGCGGTCCCGTCATGGGAAGGGAAAGGTGACATTTAACAATCTGGCCCTTAATGCTTTCATGGACCTGTGTGTAGGCTACGTGTACGTATACATCTATCAAGGACGCCTCCCTCCATCCCTCGATCCGAGTGCCGTCACGACACACACGTGGTTGAAATGTTCGAATCGATGCCCTGCGATAGGTTCTCTAAAAGGCTCTCTTTTTTGTGATATGACATATATACCAAATTTATACATATCTATTGCAAATGTAATATCACTCATGAATATATTTAAGTATTTGACTATACTAAAGCAATAATACACCAGTTTTAGCGCTAGCCAGCAATCATCAACGAAAATTCGGACGCAATGTATTCATGCCAGGGATGTGAATAAGTTTCAGATGTCGCTGGAGAATTTAATTATTCATGACTCCTACTTCCATATGTAGCTGCAATCATGCCATCAAAGTATCATAACTACGCCTAATTGAAAACAGTATTATTTGCATATGATCTTTATGCTATGAATACTAAATGAGATGAGAATTAATGGAAAACATAAACATTTACGGGGCGATGTATGAAAAGGCAGGATGCAGGCGCGCGCTCTGATTCGCCAGGCTCTTGAAAGCACCACCCGCACCCAAAATTGTATATTTTTTCCAAAGAAAAGTATAATTTACTCCCGAGAGTTATCATGTCGGTTATCAGTGCACTCAAAAGGTAGAAGATCAGTGGCCGGAGCTTAATAAGTATAATTTTGCTTTGTAATGTCGTCACAAAATACGCCATTATATAAATTTAAATTCTTATTTAAAAATTATTACTTTTATTTATAATAACCCAAATTCACATATAACACTTTTGTATATCTTACGCATATATACCTACAATATTATGAATTATAGAAGAATATAGGGCGACAGATAGCATTTATTATTAAGGTAGATGGCCGGGGAAAAAAATGTTGTCTGCTTGCCAGCTGGTGACGTGCATTCCCCCGCGGCCATCCAAATTCTTTAAAACTTTTCTTTTTCTTTCATTATAACCCCCTAACGTGTTGATGCATATTTTTGATAATTTTTACATCTCTTTCAGAAGAAAAATTTTAAACCCTATGGAAGTAGCAATTAGTGGTATTTGATAAAATAATGCATTAGTAAGCTTCGTTGGGAGGCACTACTCTCAACACCGGCGTCCCTAAAAGGGTTCCAATATATTTTATCGATACAAAACCACAGCGGCCAAGACGACTAAAAAATTGGATTTTCGTTGTTGGGGATGAAATGGCGCTCATTTTGGTAAGGACCCCCAACGAAAAAAGGGGGCGACTGAGAAATCGGCCCTTGGTGACGAGCAGTGGCGGCTCGTGATAAAATAAAATGGAGGGACTGCAAGCTTTACACAACAGTGAGATAAAACACATTTACCTATCCCCATTTATTGAGTTGTAGTTGATGTTCACGGATTTCAGGGCATATAGTTTGTAGTGGTGGTGGTAGAAGGGATGGTGGGGGTGGTAGTGTTGGTAGCAGAGGGATGGCTGAGGTGGTGATGGTAGAATTATAGTATTATTTGAAAATAAGTCGGTACCGCTTGATTTTAGTCTTTCATTTAATGTCAGCTGGGAAAAGCTGATGTTTGCAAATACTTCACTGGATATTTCATCGTCATAGGGTAATTAAAATAAGCACGTTTTAACCACTACACGCACTGTAAACACGAGAGGGACGAAACGTAGCTGCCTCGACTGCAGCTCTTTGTGTTCACAAGTTGGCGCGCGGCGGCAAATATGAAAGTAACTAAATTTTGGTCTGGTTTTAATGAAAATTCACTTTGTAACGTTTTTGAAAATAATTAAATAAAAATATAATGACTTTTTATTATGATATATTTGTTAGTACTGTATCAATTCTGCTGTGTCTCTAAAGGCATCATACACCTGGCAGTGAGTGTCTGGGGTGCTGCAGCTCTACAGCCCTATACCACGACCACCACTGGTGACGAGGATTCTCCAGTTACCTCCCTGCCACACATAGAACCACGCACCTTCTATGTTTTGTTCCTCACTCATGGCCTCCCTCTGCTATACTTTACCTACATATTCCCGCCGTAATAAACTTGTGTGTGAACTCCTGTGTTTTGGGGTAACTGACCGTGTCTAGCTAAAGGGAATACTACATTATTAATAATACAATAATAATAATAACAATAATGAAAATGAGGATGATAATAACCATAATAATAGTAGACTACTACTACTACTAATAATAATAACAATAATATTATTAATAATAATAGAATAATAATAATAACAATAATGAAAATGTGAGCTACGCTAGATTTTTATAGTGACGCTTGTGTGATATGTAATGGTCCGTTTTCTGTGATGGTCTACCCTCAGGGGTAGAGGGAGGGAGGGAGGGAGGTTTCACAGCGCGGCATTGTCAGCTGAGGTGCAACCGGCCAATGATAACACGCTCCTCAGATACTGAGCCAATGAGCGTTAAGCTACCATACGCGTCTCAGCAGTCGGAGTAGTCACTATAAAATAGCCCTACAGCTATAGTCAGTTCTTGGTCTTGATACTAGTCAGGAGTTTGTTTCGAGAACAAGAAAAAGAAACATAATACCGAAATCCAATACCGACAAAATAATATACCGATACCGCTATACCGATGTAATACTAATACCGATACCGGTATACCGATGTAATACTAATACCGATACCGGTATACCGATGTAATACTAATACCGATACCGGTATACCGGAAAACCAAAATACCGGTAATACCGGTAATACCGACGCCAAAATACCGGTATTGTGAATACCGGTATTGTGAAAGCCTGTATAAGCTGTCCCACAAAGTTTTACATGAAGACGAGTTTTAAGTGAATGTTAAGTTCATCATATTTCTTCAGTCTCATAATGACCTTTACTTAATGTGTTTGACTCTGTTTTATGTGATGATCTTATAGTACAAGTATTTCCGAAGATAACAGTCTATCCTTTATACATGTATAACATGATATACTGCGGGGTAATGCCTTGAGAACTTCCCCGGGTTTAGAGTGAACGAAGAGGCCCTGGCGCTAAGATGGCGCCCAGTAGCATTTAATATAAGGCCTATGAATGGCGTTACCCTCTATATATAGATACCCTATATATTACGAATGCTAGCATCACTACAGATTTGTATGTGTCACTGAAAAGGCATGCACAGTAGTTTATAATATGTACCTGTCTTCAGTGGCACATGATATTATATACAGGGAGGTCCCGAAGATACGAGCAGTTAGGTTCCACCTGGCATACTCGTAAAGCGAAATCTCGTATAACGAAACACATAACTAATGGTAAAATATAGGTTTGGTTCCAGGACCATCAATTAAAAAAAAAGAAAAAAAAAAGACGTGTTTTTCAAGCTAAAATAAACTATAGCAAACACAACAAACACACAGCGTCTATATTACCCACACTGTACTACCTATTCTGTAGAAAAAGCATTCTGAAAGAGAAAATAGCACACAAAATAACATAACTGCACATTAATTAAACGTAAAACATGCATAACAAGCAAAAAAGACGTTGTACTGTAGTGGACCCCGCGTGATACAAAAGAGGGTAGTGTAGAGGTCCCAAGATTGAGGCAGCACACCTGGCTAATTACCCTTAAGGATCAGGCCGCGCCATATGCTTAATTACCCTTCAAGTCACGCCATGCTAGGGGTGACTTGACTGCGGTCCCAAGGTTGGAGCCGCACCTGGCTAATTACCACTAAATGTCAGGCCGCGCCATATGCTTAATTACCCTTCAGGTCACGGCTTGCTAGGGGTGACCTGACTGGGGTCAACCAAATCCCCCTTTGTCCAGACTGGGAGTGGTAGGGCGAGTATTTTGAACTTGATAATTTTACTCACCCCAGTTTGAATGTCTTAGCATTGGATTTTCGATCTCGTATATTGAAAATAGACCCTAATTTACACATCTCGTATCATCGGAGTCTCGTATACCGAATGCTCGTATAACGGGACCTCCCTGTACAAGTGTAGTGATCAGTGTTGTAGGTCTCGAGACTGGTCTTGGTCTCGAGACCGGTCTCGAGACCAGTTTGATGTGGTCTTGGTCTTGGTTTTAGTCTCGTTTGATGTGGTCTTGGTCTTGATTTTGGTCTCGAAGCTTCTGGTCTCGGAGTTTGGCTCGAGACCAGGTCGAGACCAGGATTAAAAAGTGCATTGCGGCGTGGGGAAGGTCGGAATTTATTATCATACAAGGAGAAAAATCGTGGCTGTTTCGATTCACGGCGCACCATACAGCGTTGTACTGTCTATAGATACTGC
Source organism: Chionoecetes opilio (assembly GCA_016584305.1). Lineage (NCBI taxonomy): Eukaryota > Metazoa > Arthropoda > Malacostraca > Decapoda > Majidae > Chionoecetes > Chionoecetes opilio. Next base: position 144,857 of record JACEEZ010018839.1, on the reverse strand, counting down.
CTGATCGACTAGCTCTACTGTGATGATGCATGAGCTGAGCCCTGCGAGCGCTGATAGAGGACGTGCGAGTCAAGAGAACATCCATGACTAAGGGCGGATTTATGGTGTGCGGGGCCCTAGGCCGGTAGGAGTGCAGGGCCCTGAATGATATGTGTCGTAAAATTATAGTCCTTTCCCGCCCTTATTAGTTTTTTTCTCACCAAGATCTTCACAGATCCCTTCAGATACCTCTAAAACGTAATTATAAAGTGGAGGAGAGATGCCCCATTCAACCCCCCTCCGCCCTATATTACCCCTGCCCTGGACCCCCAAAATAAAATTACTAACCTAACCTCACTACAACCTAACCAATAACCTCCTAACGAGATCTAAGGGCGGGAGAGGACTACAATTTTACCAGGTTAGGTTAGGTTAGGTTATATTGAGGCATAGATAACAGTAGAACTGGATGTGACACTCCGCAACTACACGCACTGGACGCTGCAGTACTGGCCCCATGGTCAGTCTGCTGGCACATTCACTTGCTGCATATGACTATCATATAGACTGGTTTATCAGTAAATATGATATACTGTAATCTTCGTAAATGTTTGTTCTATAGTATTATCAAATACAAAACAGTAAAACACACTAAAGAAATGCCATTACGACTTACGAGACTGAAGAAATACACTTCAACTCTTCGCCATTTAAAACTTTGCGAGTCAACTTTTATCATGGAGGGTATCAATAGAAGCGCAATTTTATTAGCTTTCCATTGATGTATTTCGTTTTCTGCTAAATGAATTACCACCATGCATAAATTAGCGTTAACTAACTAAATTAAATCATCAATCGGGTAATTTTCCCGATTGATTGATGTTATTTATTTACTTATATATTTCGTTTTCTGATAAATGAATTAGCACGTATGTATAAATTAGCGTTAACTATAAATAAATAACCTCATCAATCGGGAAAATTACCCGATTGATGATTATATTTATTTATTTAACGCTAATTTATGCATGGTTCTAATTAATTTATCAGAAAACGAAATATATCAATGGAAAGCTAATAACATTGCGCTGTTATTGATACCCTGCATGATAAAAGTTGACTCGCAAAGTTTTAAATGGCGAAGAGTTGAAGTGAATATTAAGTTCATGCATATTTCTTCAGAGTCTCGTAATGGCATTTCTTTAGCGTGTTTTACTGTTTTTTATTTGATAATATTATAGAAAAAATATTTACGAAGATTACAGTATATCATATATACTGATATACCAGTCTATATGATAGTCATATGCAGCAAGGGAATGGACCAGCAGACTGACCATGGGGCCAGTACTGCAGCGTCCAGCGCGCGTAGTTGCGGAGTGTCACATCCAGTTCTACTGTTATCTATGATTGAGGTCAGGTTAGTAATTTATTTTTTATTTCTTAATCGCTCCTCCACTTTATTATTACGTTTTAAAGGTATTTGAAAGAATTTGTGAAGGTCTGGAGAAAATAAAACCTCTAATAAAGGCGGGAAAGGACTCTAGAATTTGACCAAATGTAGTTCAGATTTCATATTAGTTTAATTGAAACTTTTTCCACCCATATCTTACATTATATTGGTACTAATTTGTGGCATATTATGGTACATGCAATGTAACAGTGTTCGAGCAAACAAGAAAAGTCCAGCATTCATATTTTCATTGAAAACATATTTTTTCCTCTGGGGTGCGGGGCCCTTGCGGGCGCAGGGCCTAGGCCATGGCCTACTCGGCCTCCCCCTAAATCCGCCACTTTGTATGACATGGCCATTCCTGCAGTGATAATCTCCGTTTGCACGCACGCATGTTTGCAGCTCTGTTCACCTCCGTGTACTTCATATATGTGTAGGCCTATGCAATCTCCGCACCCTTCGCACACGTACACCACAGGTTTAGCTAGCTCGCTAGGAAAACGTAACAACAAAAATTGCTATTTTCCTATGTTTGTTTCTTCATGCTAACGAAGCAATGAAAGCAGAAATATTTGACCTAGATGTTCAGTTGTTCACATATATTAAATTTTGTAAACATATTTCCTCCCTTATACGTTACCCTTATCCCTCTTCTACCAGAGCTCGTTAGTCGTTACATCGAGCACATCTGGCAGCAGGGTTGCCAGGGGCACAAACCACAAAATATACTTTTGGCATTCACACTTTACTTTTTTGGCATTTTCAATTTTTCATCATAAGAACATGCGGTTTCAATTTTTTTTTTTTTTTTTTTTTTTTTTTACATCACAGGGAACTGGCCAAGGGCACAACAAAAATGGGTAACACAAAGCCCGCTTATTTGCCAGTCCCTATAAAGAAGACAGTAAGAGAATAAAATAAAAACAGAGGGGTAGGCCAATTTAGTTCGGGAGGTGTCTTGTTACTCTTCTTTTGAAAAGATTTAAGTCATAGGAAAGTGGAAAAATAGAAACAGGAAGAGAGTTCCAGAGTTTACCAGTGATTGACGAATATTTCTGACAAATTCCAAATTTTGTTGAGTAATTTCTGGCAAGAAATACAACAATTGGCAGGACCTGGCAACTCTGTCTGGCAGTGACATAGGACGTCGGACAGTGAGGTGTAATGGACTAGTCTCACTTAGTTTCCGTTCGCACACCGGAATGAGTAATCATGTCGGCATCTTCAGCAGTTATCAAATTTGCGTTCAAGGACTACAAGGAGTTTTTTTTATAAGAAACACGGAAACCAGAGGCACACAGCAGTTTGTACTTTCTGCAAGCAAAGCATCACGGACAAGGCTGGCACGACGTCAGCTTTTATCAAGTACACGTCAACAGACCGATAGCCGTTTGGTTCACATTTTTTATTATTTCTGCATTTGATCCCTAAGATTATGTGGATAATTTAATTAGGTCCGTTATATTCAGAGGTACATGTATGAGATAAGAAAGTTAAAACCCATTCCTTACAAACAGGACAGGACAATACAATTTAGTATTTACGCAGTACAGACCAAAACATTCAGATAATAGTCATATTTATAAAAAAAAATTGTATATGCCTGTTCTTGGTCTTGGTCTGTTTCGGAGGGTCTTGGTCTCGGAGGGCTGGTCTTGATCTCGGAAGGTCTGGTCTTGGTCTTGGTCTTGGTCTCGAAGGGTCTGGTCTTGGTCTTGGTCTTGGTCTCGGAGGGTCTGGTCTTGACTACAACACTGGTAGTGATGTTAACATTCGTAATATTCGCCTATAAAATTCGCCTGGCGACATTAGTGCAGTGGCGACTATAGAGGTATTGACGGTCGTCCTATCATAATTATAAGGCCAGGTTGTATGATGCACATACGTACATCTGCATTGATTTTAGAGGAGATAATCAGTTAATCATATAAGCCTATTATCGTAGATAACACTATAGTAGTCGCCAGGGTGCACTAATGTCGCCAGGCGCCATATATTACGAATTATAGCATCACTACTGATTTGCAGAGGTGGGCATCGCAATTTTTTTTCCAATTCCGCAATCGCAATTCCGCAATTCCGACCTGCACCAATCCGCAATCGCAATTCCGCAATTTTTTTCAGATAGGGCTTTTCGCAATCAAAATTCGGCAATTCTGCAAACTAATTTTGACACCTACAATTAAAACAAAGAATGTCTCTTAGACTCTTAAGCATCTCTAGACTCTTAAACACCTACAATTAAAACAAAAAATGTCTCTAGACTCTTTATTAGTGTTTAATACTTCTGTATTCCTATTCTGTTTCTGTCTATACTTGTTACTTGTCCTTCACAATTAAGTCTTTGTCTCTTTTAGCGTTTTTCTTTACTTTTACACTTCACAGTCTACTGGCTAGTAATTACTAATCTAAGTAATCTACTAATCTTCCTCTTCCTCCTCCTCCTCCTCCTCCTCCTCCCACTTCTTCTGGTTCAGCATGTGGAGGTTGGCAACTAATCACACACACGGCCAGCGTACACGCTCTCAATCCCAAGTTCCAGCACGCACTGACTGAGTGACTGTGCTACACTTGGCAAGTTGGCAGCTGGCAGTGTAGTCTCCACAATATTTGGTGGGAACTTATGTTCACGCGGGCACTTGCCACTTTGAAGGTGGTGACCGTCACAATTATTGCGATTGCGTTTCAAAATTTTGGCGGTCCGCAACCCGCAATTCTGCATTTTTTTCAGGCATCCGTAATTGCGCAATTCCGCAACCGAATTACCATTCCGCAAGTTTGCGGATTGCGTTCTAAAATTTGGAATGTCCCCATTCGCTGATTTTTTCAGGAATCCGTAATTGAATTCATGAAACCCAATTACATTTCCGCGTGATTGCGGTTGCATATATTGCAAATTGCGCTACCCTTTTTTTTATGGCCGACGAAGATGAGCACACGTAGTATCATAATCATACTGATATATGTATCCGTTAGCGTGTTTTGGGTATGGCAAGGTATGGCACTCGCCATACCTTGGCTTAAAAAAAAAAACTTTATTTTTATTTTTTAGTTTATTTAGTTTTGGCTTTATCTCAGCCCACCCACCAGCCAGCCGCTGTAGTTGAACGCTCCTCTTTTGAATATTCATGAACTTTGTTTACCACCAGCCAGCCTATAGGCGCTTTAGTTGAGCGCACCTCTTTTGAATATTCATGAGCTTTCCCTGCCAGCCTCCGTTTTGAAAACTCGAGAGCGGGACAGACAGATTTCTGCTCTGGCTATATCGGAGTTAACAAGCCTCATTGTTGTCCAGGCGGGTAAACAAATGACACTGTTTAACTGATAACAATTAAACTGATAACTGTTAACAATTGACACTGTTTAACATTGACAAGCTAGCTGGCTAGCTTTTAGCTTCACAATGGGTCCGGTTATTCACTAAATAACACGTTTGTATGGTAACCATGTCTATTCTCAACAATTACAGTAGGAATTGTACTAAATAGAGGCCAGTAGTCTAACACTAATTTGTGTACGAGTAAGTTATAGGCCTATGTGTGCAGTGCAAACATGCTTTTGATGTCTCACTTTTACTAGGTGACTGCTAGGCATGGCAGGTAAAAAAAGAAATATGGGCATAAGGACCTTTTTTGGTCAGGAGAGGGCAGCAGGAGATCCAAAGGCAGGAGAGACAAGTCCAGGGACAAAGGTGAGGTCTTACAATAATGGTGATTTTAACAGTGCAGTTCAGAATTCAGTGATCCCATACTTCATAGAGTTGAGAATAGCTAAATCTGTTTTGTTTTGTTTCAAAGGAGATTGAACCAGATCCAGGACTAGCTGCTGCTAGATCAAACAGCAACAGTGACAGCAGGCCTACTGAGAGTGACAGTGCAGTTGAAGGCAGTGAAGACATAAGCAAATCGAAAAACAACAACCCAGTACAACCCATTTTGAGCCAATTCCCCATGAGGAATGGGAGAAGGTTTAACACGCAGATTTACAAGGAACATGAATGGATTGAGTACTCCATGCAAAAGGACAGTGTGTTTTGTTTCGTGTGTAGGCACTTTGAGTGGGGTGTCAACAGCCCAAGGGGACAGGCTTGGAAACAGAGTCTTTATTGACAAGGGGTTTTCCTGCTGGAAGAATATGCAGAGCCAACTTAGAGAGCACAGCAAAAGCAGGCGGCACATCAGTGCAGTTGTGGAATGGGCTGATTTGGATATGGTGTAGTTTTGGGAATGTGGAGCATAAAATTCTTCGGTTTCGAGTTACATTGTCCTAATATCCTCTTAAAACATGAAAATTTCAATTTTTTTTGTGGTCGCTTCCCTCGCATCTCCTTGTTTTCGTAGAAAGAGTGTTTTTACTTGTGTGAAATTTCGGGCAAATCAACAACTCTGCCCCCCCAAACCAACGACTACGCCTATGGGTGTAGGTGCGAGACGGTGGCTTAAAATGTTTATATCCATATAAAATGAATCGGTTTGTGAATGAGAATTTGCTCCAAAATATACGTCAGATTGCAGGAAAGGCATGCAAAAACCGTAAAAAAAATTCTGGGGCCCTTCAGTGGGCCCCAGACCTCACGCCGTGAAGGGCTTCGCACCTACGGCGCTCGCACCTACGTCATTCCTGAGATGTTACAAGTGAAAAATCAACCCGTGCAAACATAAGTTTAGAGCCTACCTAGCCTAGGGGTAATGGGCCTGGGAAAAATGTGCATTTTGGGTAACGGCCCCAAAAAGGTTGGGAACCACTGCTCTATAGGAAGAAAGGCAATAGAATATACATAAAAACAAAAAATGTATCCATATGTAGAATTTCCCGAGAAAGACAATGGTAATAGTCCCAATTCTCAAAATTAAGCCCCGCCCCCTTAAAATGGCCGCGCGCGTGCAGAATATACAAAAAAGTTAAGTCAATTCGTATACATTTGCCAAAAGGAAACAGCTCTATCATCTAGATGAAATTTAGCAGACATTTGTTATATATGTTCAAAACAGTCGAAGTGAATAACTTGGAATATTTATAGAACAATTTTGAACTCTTTTCAACCCAGTCAACGACGGGTGTTTCTGCTAGTGTCATATAAAAATTAATTGTATAGACTCACAACTCACCAAAATGGACTATTGCACAACTGATTTGAAAAAAAAAAATCTTCCACGGTACCTTGCCATACCTTGGCTTTTGCTGAAATGACGCCACTGACCTGGTCGCCACTCGGTTGATATTTTTGTAAGTTGTTCATTTATACCCATAATATAACACAGATGAAGACACAAAATGACACTGACTCTCCAGATAGCCCCTTCTAACTGTCCTGAAATCATGGATGTATAAATGTAAGTATTAACGCCACCGGACGTCTGTACATCGAAAAAAACGTTGTCCTGGCGACTTTAGTGTTATCTACGGTAAAGGAATCAAAAGTTCATTAAATTGATCATGAGAAATTGATCATTATTTCAAGGGAAGCATGATAACTGATCAGTATTGAATCGTAGACAACTAAAATATTTGTTGCTGATAGGAAGAGATCTCGAATGTCGCGCAAATAGACAAATGGGAGAGGTGTGGGCAGGATGATGAAACCCTTAAAGTAATCGTCCAGACCATTTCATCATTCCTGATTTAATGCAGTCAAAATATAGCCATGATCGAGTATATCAACAATATGTTGTCACATTTTGCATCCAGTCACCCGTTTTTAAATGATCCGCATTCAAAATCTGTAAATTCACCGTGCTCTCAAAACACAACTGTTTATCAGCAGACGACGCACCATGGGTCGGCGACGTCACAACAGGGAGCCTCCCAGCACCGCCTGATACATATGCGCGGAGACTCTGAGAAAAATGTAGTACTTGGGGAATTTTGGGTGTTTCTGATATATTTTTTGTGCGATGTGGCATGTACTTGCATCCTGTGTGGGTGCAGCGTGGGGGCTGTGCCTTTACCGAGAGCTTAGCACCCATTTGCAAACTGTGGGGCGACGATATATGTGTGCAGATGTGTGCAGCGGCGGCAAGCGGCGGGGAGCGGCGGGTAGGTGCAAGGCCACCGAGATGAGAGGGCTGCAGTACCCTGGCTACTACTAGCCGCTCCCCGTCGCTCCAAAGGTCTGCACACATATATCGTTGCCGTGTGGGTTGTGAATGGGTGCTAAGCTCTCGGGAATGGCACGGCTTTCTTGCCGTGCCCATGCAGGATGCAAGTATGTGCCGTGTCGCACAAAAAATATACCAGAAGCACCCAAAATTCCCCAAGTACTACAATTTTCTCAGAGTCTCCGTGTGTCTGTGTCGGGCGGGGCTGGGAGGCTCACTCGTGTGACGTCGCCAGCAAGTTTCGCGCCACGGCTGGAATGTGGCTGTTGTTTTTCCCGCGCTTTTTACAAAAGTCATGTTTTTAGGGAAATAAGGCGTGAAAATGAATAATTTTTTGTGGATTAGGTATTTTGAATGAACATTCAACATAATTATGCAAAGAAAAAATGGGTCTGGACGATTACTTTAACGCTAGATCGGCTACGGCTGCACTTTATATAATACTAGCCGCAAAGCCGACCTCCGGGCGGACTTTTTGGCTAGCTCCTGCGGAGGGCTATTGGTGGGCCTTCGGTCCACCACCTGTGTTTGGTGGGCCGAAGGCCCACCAAAGACAGACTCTCCAGATAGCCCCTTCTAACTTTCCTGAAATCACATCACCCCCAACCCATTCACTCACCCATTACCCATCACCCCCCACCCATTCACTCACCCATTACCCATCACCCCCCACCCATTCACTCATTCATTACCCATCACCACACATCCATTCACTCACCCATTACCCATCACCCCCCACCTATTCCCTCACCCATCACCCCCCCCCCCATTCACTCACCCATCACCCCACACCCATTACCCATCACCCCACCCATTCATCTCACCCATTACCCATCACCCTACATCAAGGTTTCCTCAATTCTCGCAACCCACTTTTTTTTTCACAATTCTCGCTAATAGGCTGCTAAAAAAAAAAAAAAAAAAAGTGATCGGATCATCTCATAAGTGGGCTTAAAACCTTCCCCTGCTCGACCCGGTTCCAAAAATGTGCCATATGATGGGATTGCGCCACGGGGGGCGGAACCTATAACACACACACACACACACACACACACACACACACACACACACACACACACACACACACACACACAGACATACACACACACTTTCGCTTATATTATTATAAGATATACAGCGCAGCCGTAAATAATATAAACTACGCCCATTATATAAACTACTGTGCATGCCTCTTCAGTTGCACATACAAATCTGTAGTGATGCTAACATTCGTAATATATTGTGCCTGGCGACGAAGATAACGATGAACGGAGTAAGGTATATTATACCTTACTCCGTCCATCGTTATCTTCGTTCCTCACAGTGTGCTAGATCCCAGGATGAACGTTTTACTGGGTCACACTGGTGCTCGTAATTAGAAGAATAAATACTACGAGTTAGTGATGAAAATGAATACATATTACAAGCTGCGCCAGACGATCGCCTGAGTGGGTGGAAGGAACTATACGTACCATCCAACACTTGCCACGCGCGGATTCTGGGGAGGCCACCAGGTGCCATGTCCCCCCAAAAAAGAAAAAATCGGATAGGTTTGTCCCTCCAAAAATGAGGAATATATTGTGAATTGTTTGTTCCCATACCGTATGCCTTTCTATCTGGGAACACTTACATACAGATACACACAAAATCATTATTTTGTGATGCTGATGCACAGATCCGTTCTTTTAGCCGATTAGCTATTACTATTTGTGCTAAAGGACACACTACAACTATATATGAGAAGATTTAGTACTACAGTATACTTACTATATCATAGTAGACAAGGCTATCTGATAACTTGGCCCCTACCATAGACCACTGTAAATCTCTGGACTGCGCACGGAATATCGGCCTGTTGCACAAGGGCCCCAAAGTCGGAGCGCCTGTTTTCAACTTCACTGTTCACTCGGTAACCAGGAAGGTTTATCGAAGCGAATTTTTGTAGGTTTTCAGTTCCTAATAGGAAGTCGCTGATAGTGACGTAGTTTACATAGGAGTGAAAGAAGAAACTATAGGAGATGAGTGGAGATGATAGGAGTATATAGGAAGTAAAGAAGAGGCTGTTATGGAGATGTTGAGGTTAGTGGAGATGAGTGTAGGGGGTTGTAAGGGTGTGAAATGAGGTTACGGTGAGGTGGAGGAGGGGTTGTGGAGGGGGGGTTGTGGGAGGAGGGGGGCTTATGGGGGGGCTAGTGGTGATAAATGTTACGTGTGGGTGTGTGTGTCTGTCTGTGTGTGTGTGTGTGTGTGTGTGTGTGTGTGTGTGTGTGTGTGTGTGTGGTGTGTGAGGTGATTAAAACCATATGAGGTGAAGTTTATGATGCGTCCCGGATTTCACTCACCTCACAACCCACTCACAAGTCACAACATCTAATAACCTACTCATTAATAACTCATAACACCTCCTAACCCACTCACAACAAATCATAACTACTCATAACCCACTCACAACACATAAAATTTATAACCCACTCATAACCCCTCACAACTCATAACCCACTAACAACACCTCATAATTATTAATAATATCTTATAACTCTAACAACAACTCACAACCCACTTTAAACACCTCACAACCCACTCACAACACCTGCCACCTTAACTATCACTCGATCCTTATCACATGCACAACTACACTCCACCACAACCCATTACAACTCCCACTTCCACACCACTCCTAACACCAGCCTTCTATCCCCCCACAACTACCGCAACCACAACCATAACCACACCTCTCTCTATCCTTCCACAACATTCCATCCCCTTCCTCTACCCCCTACCACACTATAACCACGCCCCAATATTTCCCACCACTATCACAACCATAACCAAACCTAACTCTTATCTTTCCTCAATAGTCTATCCCCCTCCTTTCCCCCCAACATACTATAACAAGACGTGTTTAATGAGTTCTGTTATGTTAGTTTATTTACCAAGTTTGTTTATGTTTAGTTCTCACAACTTTGTCTCCCCTTCCCCCCCTCCCTCCCTCCTGTGTTTAGAGGGATGGAGGGAAGGGAGGGGGGTGTTAGTGGGGAGGATGAAGGGGGAGGGGAAAGGAGAGGGGATGAGGGAAGGGAAGAGAAGTAGGGCATGAAAATAATTGTAATGTTTTTTGTTTTTATTGGCGGTGGTGGTATATTTTTGAAGCGATTATGTTGATCTAGAATTCTAGATAGACAGACAGACAAAAAAACGTTATCTATCTATATTTGTACAGAAGAAGTGAAGGTTGTACTCTCTCTCTCTCTCTCTCTCTCTCTCTCTCTCTCTCTCTCTCTCTCTCTCTCTCTCTCTCTCTCTCTCTCTCTCTCTCTCTCTCTCTCTCTGAACATAAGAACATAAGAACATAAGAAAATAAGGAAGCTACAAGAGGCCGCGAGGCCTACACGTGGTAGTTCCTGTCGCCTAACACTACCTACATCCACCTTTCATCCCCATCCATGAACCTATCCAGCTCCCCTTTAAAGCTCCCTAATGACTCCGCACTAACTACCTGTCTACTGAGACCATTCCACTCATTCACCACCCTATTTGTGAACCAGTTTTTCCCTATTTCCTTTCTAAATCTACGCTTTTCCAGCTTGAATCCGTTACTTCTTGTTCTACCCTGGTTAAAAGCCGTAAGAATTTTTCCCTACCTCTCCTTTTTTAATCCCTTTATCCACTTAAAAACTTCTATCAGATCGCCCCTTACTCTGCGTCTCTCGAGTGAGTGTAATTTTAATAACTTCAATCTCCTCTCATAACTAAAGTTACGCATCCCTTGTATCATTTTGGTCATCCTTCTCTGCACTTGTTCTAACAACACTATATCCATCCTGTAATATGGAGACCAAAACTGAACTGCATAGTCTAGGTGAGGCCTGACTAGAGCCAGATAAAGCTTTAGAATAACTTCCGCACTTCTACTTTTAACACTTCTGGTAATGAATCCTAATACTCTATTAGCTCTAGATTATTAGTCTATTAGTCTGAACAGTTATATTTACACTAGTAAGACGCCTTAATCGGCGAGGAACGAGCGAGCCCGTAGAAACCCGCCGCACGTGCGCACGTGCGGCGTCACCCGGAGTTTGACCTGTGTGACATTGCTAGGTGTGTGGTCTCAAACCACACACCAAATTTCAACTTAGTCGGTACAGCCGTTTCTCAACTATAGCAAGATAACGTTGTCTGACACCCCTCACGCGGCACGCGCCATGCTGACCCCTCACGTGAGACAAACATGTCACGCACAAAAGGGATTGAATGGGGCTATCAGATGGCGAAGACCGCTTGTCAATCGGAAGCGGGATTCCAAAGATATAAGCTCCTGAAAAGCGTGACAGTCGGGTCGGGCCGGGCCGGGTCGGCCGCTTAAGTGAGAAAAATCCCGTATCCACCGAGGACTCACGAGCGCTTCGCGCTCGCTCGTAACCACACCCCAATATCTCCCCCCACCACACTATAACCACACCCCAATATCTCCCCCCCCCACCACACTATAACCCCATCCTCTACCCCCCTACCACACTATAGCCCCTCCCCCCCACAACCATTCCACATAAGTTACTCTCATCTCCCAGCCACTCGCACCCCCACCACCACCCCCCTCCCCCACCACCACACCTTCACCCCACCACTACCACCACACCCCACCACCACCACCACACCTTAGCCACACCCCAACCACACTTATGCATTCTCGGTACAGTCAAGGACGGTGTATGTAGATGGGACCAGTAGGGCCCCTATGCAGCCTGGCGATTTCAAAACAGTGGCGCGTCAACAGTCCAGAGATATAGTGGTCTATGCCCCTACATAACTTCCCCAAATCCGCCTAAGGATGCTATAAGAGTATAGTATCCTTGGATGATTGGATCCGCCCCTGCCATTACTTGTCCTGCCAACCAGGTAAGGTAAAGATGGGAGCATACGCTAAGCTGCGCGTGGCATGCGGTGCTCATCTCCGTGGCATTAGCCCTTAGAGCCTGTGGTGGGTGAGGACCCGTTACCCCGGGACACAGGGCTAGTGTGACTCCCGGGTTACCACAGTTACCTTCCGCAGGTTACCCCAGGTCACCGGCTTGCCCTGGCCCGAGATCGAACCAGGGCCCGCAGATTCGTAGCCAGGCACGCTAGCCACTGCACCACGCACTGCCAACCAGGGGCAGTGCTCATATATATTAAATACGACGTAGTTGTGCTCGAGGATGGCGCATGAACTCTTTGGGCTACAATATAAGATGTATACAATAAAACAATTATAACTCGGCACTGTATAACTCGGAATTTGATATAACTCGGCATGGCGAAGACAAGGGTTTATTTTTATTTTTTTTATTTATTTATTATTTTTTTTTGGTTTATAACACCTATGCCTATAACGCGTGTAGGCAGTGAGCTCCAGGGGTGGGATGGTAGGCCCTGGAGGCTCACTCGAGGGCTGTGATGGTTGGCCCTCGCCCGTGGTGGTGGCGCAGGCATGGATTCTTATAGTGACGCCTGTGATTAGAGGCTCTTGCCGCTCCCTGTGTCCTCCCATGCACTCGCAGTCGAAGGTAGAGTTAATGGACAGGGCATAGTGTTGCAGTAATTAAGTCCTCAAGTGATGTAAAATTAAGTTGTACAGGTACAGTACTGTATACAATACAGTACAGAGTTGTGATTATAAAGTGATTAAAGTGATAGTTAAAATGCGAATGAGTCCCCCTAACATCTTCTACATGTTACAACAAGGCTCCCCTCTCCTTGGATTACATGCCTGCTGCTACCCGTTCATTGGTAAGTGTAGTTTTTATGCTTTTACAGTACTTTATTTTTTATCGTTTTTTTTTTTTTTAACCCATATCAGAGGAGGACATTGCATAACTCGGCACATTGAATAACTCGGCAAGGGCCAGAGCCCCTATCGTGCCGAGTTATAAGGCTTTTACTGTACATATAAGAATAAAAAGCTGTGTGAACCCCGCTGTGTGGGATCGCCGAGCTCGCCAAACACGGGATTTTTTTAATGAACAGCAGTGACTGCCGCGTGACTGTGCAGAACAGCAATTTTATAAAAATCTAGAACGTTGCTGATGGAAAGGAGCTCATTGCATGAACCCATAATCTGCATGGACCACGCCATCAACCTGTTCTTTCGCGCTTTGTGCCTAGAGGCCCTTGCAAGGGCAGCAATTAAGACCTTGGACTACTTTGGATGTTGCTGGCTGCGAAGGGGTCACTATTTACCGTTAAGTGGTATTATTCATGTACTGAAGGTGTGTGTGGCTGGAAGCAGTGGCAGCTCGTGGCATAGGGCTGCAGAGCTGCAGCACCCCCAGACACTCACTGCCAGCTGCATGATTCCTTTGAGACACAGCAAAATTGATACACTACTAACAAATATATCATAATAAAAAGTCATCATATGTTATTTAATTATTTTCAATACGTTACTAAGTGAATTTTCATTAAAACCAGACCTAAATTTAAGTTACTTTCATATTTGCTGTACGATTCATGCCTGCACCGCAGCCGCACCACTTGTGAACACAATGAGCTGCAGTCGTGGCAGCTAAATCTCGTCCCTCTCGTGTTTACATTGCGTGTGTACGGTGTGGTGATCGCGCTTTCTTTAATTACCCTATGACGATGGAAAATCGAGTGAAGTATTTGCAAACCATCAATTTTTCCAAGCTGACATTAAATGAAAAGACTAAAATCAAGCTGTACCGAATTTTTTTTCAAGTAATACTGTAATTCTACCATTACCACCTCAGCCATCCCGTATACTACCGCATCCACCATCCCTTCTACCACCACCACGACTACCATGCCCTGAAATCCGTGAACATGCAACTACAACTCATACCTGAGTTAGGTAAAATTTGTGTATCCTACTGTTGTGTTAAGCTTGCAGTTCCTCCATTTTATTTTATCACGAGCCGCCACTGGCTGGCAGGAATCAGGGGGGAGATGCTGAGAAGTGCCATAGAGGTAAGGCGAAAAGAGCGCCTTACCCGTCTTCAGGCGCTTTTGTAACGGCCCGGCTAAGGCACCGACTAAAGCCTATGTACAGTCGATATTTCATGGGCTTTTGCACTGCCATACACCTCCAAAGCCTATGGCGTGGGCGTGGTCCGAGAATCCTACTAGCCAATCACGTTGCCTATCTGAGGGCTGCTTAGGCAGCTTCGACCAATCACAAGGCTTGAACACTTCTCTGCTGAAGCAAGGAATTTTGTCCCTCCTTCCCTCACCAAGCACTTATGGCAAGGATACACCGCTCTCCCCCGCCAAAAGCTGTTTCATCACAAGTTTGACGTTCAACGTAGGTTTTGACCACTTATATAGTTTTGCATTGGGACATGCCACATACCATGATAATCGGAAAACTGTGGTGATTCCGAGACTGTGAGTGAAAATTTAATGCAAGCAAAAGTACAGGATTGCTCCTGTACTTTTGCTTGCATTAAATTTTCGGAGGAGGAGTTGAATAAAAAAAGGTGAAAGAAAATAAATGTTTATACACGATCTCATTTTGCTCTCATTATCTTATTATAGGTATAGTTTACTGTAATTTTTATACAGTCATGATATGCACTAATGTCTCGTGAAGATGATGGTATGTTCAGTTGTCCTAAATATCATCTGGTAATATGATAATACCGTATAATAGTACAACATTTTAGTGCGGGCGGAGCACCCTTGGTGACATTGTCTTGTCGCTTTGCCCGCCGCCAACCAACACACAACACAACATTTTTATCGCCAGCATATAAGCTTGTAAAAACACCCTATAGTGCCGCATTTAGTCTTTCACGATCAATTCATACACACCTTGCAACACTATTATACGTAAACACCAATTGTTACGTTGTAGGAACTGAAACAAGGCTGTATTTGCCTTATAAACAGAAGATGAATGTCTGTCAAAGGCCAACAGTAGCTCACTAAGTCAGGGTCTGACCATGCCTTATTTTCAGCGTCTTTAGCGGTGCCACTAAGGCAGCAATCTCGACTGAGCATAGCGGTGGGAGGGCGTTTCGCCTTACCACAGGCGCCCTAGTGGATAGGGCGCCCTAGCTCGCTCTCAGCATCTGGCCCCTGGCAGGAACAGAACCGAGGATGGGATGAGCGCTTGGTAGCTATGGACACGAGCGGGGTTAAGGCGCGGAGCACATGGCTCGGCATAAACAGACCTGACCGACCCATGTGCTCCACGCCTTGACCCCGCTCGCCCACAGTTACCGAACACCAAGCTCGTCCCACTACCAAACTACCTCGCCACTACTGCTTCCTGCCACCACACTCTTTCAGTACATGCATGGTACCCAGAGCTGGGCAGTATTTAAATACATTTGTATTTAAATAAGTATTTAAATATATTTGTGTATTTAGAAATGTATTTATAAATACATTGGTTGTCATGTATTTAAATACATTGTATTTAAATACATATAATATATAAATGTAAATACTTTTTTCACAGTTCATTTGGCCATAAACCTGCCCAAATATCTGACAGCCCTGATGTTACAGTGAACCAGGGTAGCCACTGGCAAGGAAATGTCCTGATTTCAAGGAAATTTAGGCTTGAGAAAGAAATCTCTAAGGAAACCCAAAATCTAAGGAAATCCAGTTTTTTCGGACATGTTCAAATTTGTATGTATTTAAAATGTATTTACAAATGTATTTAAATACAATTGACGTATTTATTATTTAGTATTTAAATACATTCGTAAAATGTATTTAGTATTTAGTATTTAAATACATTTCTCCCATGTATTTAGTATTTAAATACATTCAATGTATTTAGTGCCCAGCTCTGATGGTACCCCATACAGTTCATATTTTTTTTATCAAACTGCTGCCACCATTATGAACCGTCAGGGGTACCATACATGTACTGAAAGAGTGTGGTGGCTGGAAGCAGTAGTGGCGAGGTAGTTTGGTAGTGGGACGAGCTTGGCGGTTGCACGTGTCTGTGTAGGGTACGCCGTATACGTATACGCGTCACGTAGCTGTGGGCACGAGCACATGCGGAGCACATGGGTCGGTCAGGTCTGTTTATGTCTTACGTGTGTCCCTTATAAGTATGTGTGTGGGGTGCCTAGGAACTCTTGAATGTTTTGATAAGTTACTCCATCAAGATTACAGTTTCACGAATACACCACAACGAAGAAAAATTATTTAATGTATTTCTGTATCTCTCTCAGCACGAAGGACGTACAGAGGCAACATTACTATGATTCACTACGACAAATATTTATCCACAACTGTGAGGCGGCTGACATTGCCCTACCTATACAGAATCAGTGAGTATTTGCGAGGTTACAATCACCCTTCAGGCATCCATCATGGAATACTGTAGATACACTCCTTATGAGGAACTTTCTGAAAAGCTAACGCCACCAGATATCTCTAGCGCTGTCCCTTCATTTGCACTTTGAGCCTGAATGATCTATCAATTACCGTAAATTCCCTGTGCTTCTTCGGGGCATATCAGAATTAGACTTCAATAGAAAAACTGAAAGTTCTTAATAAAAATGTAGTTTAGTGTTTAATGTAGTTTAGTCAAAGTGCAAAAGAAGTGCCAGCGCTAGAAACATTTGGTGGCGCTAGCCTTGAAAGTTCCCCATTCCACTCATACCAACCACTCCATAATGCTAAATCATATGCGAGTAGGTACTGTATATAAATCCTATAAAATTTAATTCAATGATGCATCACCAAACTACTTATCAATCTTATGTGTTTTCAGGGCTGGACCACAGGGGTTCTAGTAACTTATTAAATTTGGGTGGGGGAATACCAAATCCAGATTATTTCCCCTTCAAGGAGGCAACATTCACTAAGAAGAGCGGCGAAGTCCTGCGCCTGCCCAAGCACCTCACAGACGAGGCTTTCCATTACGGAGCAAGTGATGGGTATGCACTACCACCTTGTATTTTAGTGCTTAGAGACGATCCATATATAATAAATGTTACACGCTAATAAAAAGACTGATATACAATACATTCTCTTAACCCCTTGAGGCTCAGAATGTATGTAGATGAATGTATGTATGCAGATTTATTGTAGGTAACTTGGTTAGGTTACCATTAGACAATTTTTATGAATATAACCAGTATTTTATAGATATTGTTATGGGGGGTATTGCTTCTTGCTTATCTTTACTTCTTCTGTTGCTGTTGCGATTGTATTCTGAGGGGGATTCCTGAAGGGGCAGTCCTGATCAAGGGGAAGGTTTACTGTGCCCTGTTGACAGAGACTGCATGTGGCCGTTTGCTGGAGCCATGTAATGTTACCATGGGGCGTTGTGATGAGAGCCCGACAGAGGCTTTAAATTGCCCTGGGTCACATATATCTTCTGAAATCCCGTCAGTATGTCCTTCCAACAGACACCTGACTCAGGCTGGTAATCATAATTTGGAAATCATTTCCTTTTTCCTATGACCCGGTGAGGATTCGAACCTGCACTATCACCAGATTTTGCACCTCAAAGTTCAACCACGGGCACGTTACACCGCTGACCCAATAAGGTAGACCTACTTGGCTGAACGGTTCTGCTGTTTTTTATATATGCATTACAAAATGACCTGCTTTGTATCTATGTCCACTAGCTAATTTGGTATATTAAGTTACTTCTTCGTCATTTTATGGCTAACAACAGACGATTTCATATATCAAAGGAAAAATCTAGGCGTTAAGGGGTTAAAAGCACTTCAGACAGCACAGGAAGAGTGGACAAGCTATTCAGAGTACAGTCTATTTATCACAATTTCTTCTCGTTGATCACAGAATCCTGGAGTTATTGGACCAGTTGAAGGATATGGTCACAAAGCTGCACGCGCCCCCACACATGGCCGAGCGTGGGTTGTTCGTGACGTCAGGCGCTAGTAACACTAACTATGTCGTACTGCACACCTTTGTCGATGCTGGTGACTACGTGTTTCTGCCAGAACATACCTTCCCAACTTTCTTATCCCAAGTAAGTTTTGCCAAAGCACGTCAAATTAATGCAATATACATAATTTCAATGACTTCACGTTGTTATTTTGCATCAGTGTCATGAGAGGAAAACTCTCCTTATAACTGATGTCTTCACTCATGAGTTGGCCATGAAATAATGTGCTCCAGTCTAACATTATTTTCTGAACTTCCTTACATCTATGTCTCTTTCCACCGTCACTCACATCATCCTTTTCCAACCTCCTACCCTTTAAAGGGCGGTTCCCACAAGTCTGCTTCTACGGATTCCGTTGCCGTTCACCGCCCAACAATGACGTCACCATCATCACCGCTTGAGTGGCTGTAGTGGTAACTAGGCACAGTTTGCACCTCCGCTTGAGCGGACACCGCCGAGCGGGAGAGATGACTTGATTTTAACTTTGTACGGCAGCCAACTCAGTTCGCTCGGTGTGGTCGACTTTTCTTGTGACGTCATTGTTGGGCGGTGAACGGCAACGGAATCGGTAGAAGCGGACGTGTGGGAACCGGGCTTAAGCTTAATTCACACTCTCACACATTCACGTTATCACTCTATTATCATTCCTTCCGTGTATATGACCTTAAAACGCCTCAATAGAAGACATAATAAAAAAAATAGTACACCTTAACACCGAATTCGAAGTGCAACATATAGTATCACTGTTCTATGTCGTCTCTCCAAAGGAACCTCATTTGCATTATGTACATCTGTCTTCACATTCTCGCATGACACTTTCGGAGTCTGTCGTACAAGTCTTCAAGTGTGACGTCATGTTGAGAATGAAGTTGACCAATCAACCATTAATCTTACCTTATCGTAATAGCAGTGATGTCACCTACGTATAAGTGTTGATTATTGGATGTTCTTGTCATACAGATAAAAACTACAGAGGCAAAGACGGTGACCATTCCCAGTGACAGTCATGGGATGCGTCCTGATCTACTCAGGGTCGCTTTGAAGAACAGCCCCGCCGGACGCCGCAAGGTATGTAGAAACCAAGGATAATATAAAACATCAGAAATAGGTGTGTTCGTAGGGAACCGGTCTTCAGTAGATAGAGAAAGACCAGTGATGTTAAAAACAGCATCTTTATTGTAGGATCCAAACGTTTCAACATATTTCATTATGTCATCTTCAGTGGTAAAAGCTTTCTTTCTAGATTTTTAGATATTTTTGAACTTTCTAGATTTTTACCACTGAAGATGACATAATGGAATATGTCGAAACGTTTGGATCCTACAATAAAGATGCTGTTTCTAATATCACTGGTCGTTCTCTTTCTACTAAGGATAATATATAAACCCTAAAGCCTATATATATAAAGCCTCTATATACTGTACTATCCTTGGTACGCACTATCACAAAGCTGGAAGGGAAGAGAAGAGACAAAGACTGGCCCAGGAAGTGACTGATGATGGTAAGGACGGGAAAAGTACTGTCTAATTGTTGTCTTTCAGTTGTTGTATCTCGTGCCAAATGGAGACAACCCAACAGGCGTCACTTTAACCGTAGAAAGACGTCGGGAAATCTATGCCCAGGCGTGTGAGTACGACTTGCTGATTCTGGAGGATGACCCGTACTACTGCATGCAATATGGCTCAAAGGTGGGCAGAGTCAATGTATTGTTGATCTTTCTTTACCTTACCATTGCACTGTTTATATTACAGCTACATGTACACACCTATAGGATTATATGGTTCAATTTCTGAATACTCTCTCTCATTTGCCTATACACTCGAACCTCGATTTAACGGACAAAATGAGGAATTGAAGTGTCCGTTGCTTGGTATTCGCGGGCCGGATGCCCTTCTTTTTCATACTTAACACTGTTCATTACAAAGAGACAATATAAATAAGAAATATGATTATGAATAACCATTTATGGGTATTAAGAAACGTATTGATATGTACAACCTACACATTGCGTATCATTACAAAACAAAAACATGAAAATAATTGTACGTACTTTTTGTTTTACTTATTGTAAACTATATGTATGCAGGACTATGTACATGACTCAGAGGGGCTTCTATTCTGAGTCCGCGGTGGTGGCCTAGCGAACACATTTTTCAAGCAGCGGGCTTATTGAATACCTAGTTTGGTCGGCTTGTCCGGTAGCAGATGGAGTCCGTTAAATCCGATATCCGTTAAATAAAAATCCATTAAATCAAGGGTCGAGTGTATGTACTGACAGCTTTGATAGACTCACCTTCTCTCACAGATCCCTCCATCCTTCCTGAACCTCGACACGGAAGGACGGGTGATTCGCATCGACAGTTTTGCCAAGACGGTGGGAGCCGGCATGAAACTCGGCTACGTGACTGCTGATAAGCCCTTCATAAAAGCACTGGAAATCCTACACACCACAATAATGGGTTCCGCTCCATCACTCTCACAGGTCAGTGGTTATCTGGGGCGCAGCCAGAAATATATTTCGGGGGGGAGGGGGGGAATGACTAACCATGAGAAGTTTAAAACCATACTGCACTACACCTGCGTGCGCGTTGATGTATGGCTAAATCTAGGCCATCTTGCCTCCCGTCCTCCCTCCAAACCACTCTAACAGTCCTTCCGTCCAAGTCGTGCAATGTTTGATTCATCTCTTGGCTTCGTCCGTACTCACACATAAATAAAATAAGTCTTATAAAGTATATGTGTCAATAAAAGACTTTTTACTCACAATTGCATTTTCTTTCAGTTCCTCAAACATGTTACACACCGATTATTACATCCTGGACTTAACAAGTAATTGACATATATATTTCCAATCTATTCTCAAACACACAGCGAAATTTGGCTGGCTGCGCTACTGGTGGTTATTATTGGGGAACATACGAGAAACCTCTTCATGACCACTTTTTTTTTCAACTAGATTGGTTTAGGGCAGTAGATCTATCTGATAAGAAAAAGATATTGCTCGATTGTTGCTCCCTGAAAGAACATATGTGAAATTTCTTAATGACTTCACTATTTTTTCAACTTATAGTAAGGTAGTAAGTACTGTATTATACGGCGTATAAGACGCTGCATCTTGGAAGACGCACCCTGATTTTGTAAAGAAATTTCTAAGAAAAAAAAGAAGAAAAAAACTGTTGTCCGATATAGTCATTTTCACACAAGAACACTCACTATTCATTATTTTCATTCAGCACTGCTCATCAGCCATTTTTTATTTTCTAGCTTGTATGCGCTGGTATAAGTAAATCGTTATGTTGGCTGGATGAACATGTGCACGCAGGTCGGACGACGGGAGTGAAAACAAACCCGACCGCGGCAGTGTGCAGCTGCATGCCTGCCTGATGTGCCGATCAGCTGAGTCTGGCTTTGTTGTCCAGAGTGTAAGTCGGGGTTCACACTACACGTTTTTGCTGTCCGTGTCTACGTGGGCGTCGCGATCAGTGACGTCACCCCGTCACTCCCGCAGTCCCGGAGAAAGAATTGGGAGCTCCGAATAATGTGAGCCTGGGACGCGAGTCTCTCAAGGTCAGTGACGTCATCACTGCTCCAGCAACAAGGTGGTCGCACGGAGCCTGGTTACACACTACACAGGCAGGGAGTGACGTCACTGATGACAAGACGCACGTAGACTACGGACAGCAAAAACGTGAAGTGTGAACCGGGCCTAAACACCTCTCACGCCCTCCCGTGCCTCACTACGTTGCCTGCCTCCTGTGCCTCACCACGTATTATTTGAATGTTCCTGTATGCGTGTAGTATTTGTGATGGCTGCATGTAGTACATAAGTATACAAATTTTCATCTAATGTAACAAACAAAGTTCATTATACACGCAATGTCTGTTGGCGCCAATCTGCCGGGGCGGAAAGGCTCCCGCCAGTATCGTGTAAACATCACAGGGTGAGGACAGATTGGTAGTTGAATGTCTTATGGTATTCAAAATACTCTTAATAGGTATGTACTGAGGTTACATCATATAAGAGGCTGAATTGAATAGCTACCTAAGCTAACCTCCTACAACATTCGTCTGGGAAGACGTATGAGTGTTTTTCAGGGTATTTTTTTGGAAAAAACGTGCGTCTTATAAGCCGTAAAATACGGTAAGTAGTTAACTTATAGTAAGGGTCAAGGGCAGTAGATCTATCTGATAAGAAAATTATATTGCTCGATTGTTGCTCCCTGAATATGACGGTGACGGTGACGGGTTCAGTGATTCTTCTTTGTAAGGGTTAAGATTCCAATGAGAAGAGAGATATTGAAAAGTAATACAGATAGTGCTTGGCTGTGTACTCTCCTCCCAAGGGCCGAGTTAACACAGATTGACATCCGCAATCATTATGACTTGTAATGACTTTCCAGGGTAGAACAAGAAGTAACGGATTCAAGCTGGAAAAGCGTAGATTAAAAAAAGAAATAGGGCAAAACTGGTTCACAAATAGGGTGGTAAATGATTGGAATGGATTCAGTAGACAGGTAGTTAGTCCGGAGTCATTAGGGAGCTTTAAAGGGAGGCTGGATAAATTCATGGATGGGGATGAAAGGTGGATGTAGGTAGTGTTAAGTAACGGGAACTACCACGTGTAGGTCTCACGGCCTCTTGTAGCTTCCTTATTTTCTTATGTTCTTATGTTTCTTATGAATAAAAAGTTTTAGTATTAAAATAGGGAAACTAATATTGTTCCCGAGGTGTTTTGATGCTTCTTATATTTCTTTACAGGTTGTCCTTAACGAGCTGATGCTTAGTTTGGGTTACGAGGGTTTCATGCAGAAGACAAAGTTAATGGCCGAGGCGTACAAACAGAAGCGAGACGTGGCGTTGGCAGCAGCCGCCAAACATTTATCAGGTGAGTGCCCTCCAGATATTACGACATTCTTAACCCTTTCACGCTCAGATTTTTCCTTTGCTATAAAAAAATGGTCGGTTGTTACCATAGAACGGGGAAAATTTAAATTAATATCCCAAAAAAGGGTTTTTAGTCGCCAAGAACGGGGCCCAATCTTAAAATTTTGTTTAAATTTCAAAAAAAATGGTCAAATTGGTCCCAAATTCAAGGGAAATTTAAATTCCCGGGCCCTAAAGGGGGTTTAATATGCTGCCTTCGACTTGGCCCCAAAATTTCTCCTTGCATGTAGCCCCCCCGCCCTTTCCCCCTGGGGTTGGTCCCAATAATGTCGTGAAACCCTAGAGCTAAACATTAAAGCCGTTGTGTTTACGTTTTTTCTTTTCACTTTGTTTATGATCCCAATTTCCCCTTTGCGATTATTTTGGGTGTGAATGGGGGGAAACCCGATGATGGAAATTTTTCCTTTTTTTTGGGAAGGAAGATTTTCCCCCACGCGAGTCATCATTATTTTCGAAAAACAATAGAAAATTTACTTTGAACTTGCCCAGAAGCCACGCCCCTCCCTTTCCCCCCCCGTTTTTCTACGGGGCAGCTGTTTGGTGCATTCCTGGGTATCATCACTACCGCTCACAATATACCCCACTACCAAAAGCGCTTGACCACTGAAACTGGGCAGAGAAATTTCATACAAAAGGGGTATAGTGTAAAAAAGGGGCCCAACAGGAGTGTGTTTAGTGAAAATTTTATCTTCACTACAAAAAAAAAAGGGTGTACCCTCTGTCTTTAAATTGTCTGCCCTGTGTTTACCCCTTTTTTGTAGTGACTTTAAAATTTTTGTTGGGTAGTGATGACTCGGGGGAATGCACTAAAAACTGCCACATAAAAAGGGGGGGAAAAGGGCAGGAGCGTGGCTTTTGGGCAATTTCAACGAAATTTAAAGATAGTGCACATGATAATTTTTTGTGTTATAGATTTCTTAAATCGGGGGGGAATTTAAAAAGTATGGACATTAATTATATTGAAGGGTTTTTCCTTCTTAAATCACCGGGCAGAGCATATTTTTTTCAGAGAGAGAGAGAGAGAGGAGAGAGAGGGGAGAGAGAGAGAGAGGAGAGAGAGAGAGAGAAAAAAAAAGGCCCACCCCCCCCTACAGAAATTTTGGGTTCCCACAAAATAAATGTATTTTAATGCTTTACCTTGTAATTGGAAAACTCTTTCTCTCTCTCCCCCCAACGTAACACTTTTTCCCAATTCTTAGGCCAGCTAAAAAAAATCATGCTTGGGAAAAAAAACCCGCAAAAAACTAAGTAGGGTTTTGGGTTTCTCTCAGGTTTGGGAGGGAGGACGGGGAACAGAGTTTGGTGGGGAAACAGTGTTTTAAAACAGGAACTTGTGTTTTAATCCCGGGCACGTTTTAAACCTTGGACGGGGACACCCCTTTCCCCTTTTTTTCCGGGAGGGGCCCTTCTCCTTTATAACTCCCGAGACGGGGGGGAAGGGGTACACACACACACACCCCCCAAAACGGCTGTTTGGATGCGAAACTAAAAAATTTTTATCTCGTTGGGACAAATAAAAGTTATGCTCAATTTTAAATTACGCTTTGTTGTTACATAGGAGTAAACCCCAGGAGGCTTTTTTGGTATAAATGATGAGAGAGAGAGAGAGAGAGAGAGAGAGAGAAAAGGGGAGGGGAGGGGAAAAGAGAGAGAGAGAGAGAGAGATGGGAAGAGAGAGAGAGAGAGAGAGAGAGAGAGAGAGAGAGAGAGAGGAGAGAGAGAGAAGGGGAGAGAAAAGGAGGGGAGAGAGAGAGAGAGAGAAGAGAGAGAGAGAGAGAGAGGGGGAGAGAGAGAGAGAGAGACGAGAAAGAGAGAGAGGGGAAGAGAGAGAGGGGAGGGAGAGAGGGGGAAGAGAGAGAGAGAAAAGAGGAGAGAGGGGAGAGAGAGGAGAGAGAGAGAGAGGAGAGAGAGAGAAGAGAGAGGGGAGAGGAGAGGAGAGAGAGAGAGAGAAAAGAGAGAGAGAGAGAGAAAAAAGAGAGAGAAAAAGAGAGAGAGAGAGAATAACTAAAAATCACCCAAAATTAACGGGTTTTTCAGATTCTAGCAGAGGTAAATTGAGGAGGACAAAAAAGGGACTAAAGCACCAAAGCAAGGGACATAGAAATGGACATAGCTAGATCCAATAAACTGACTGGCTAAAGGGAAACTTTTTATAACTAACAGGCAAGCGATGTTTCTTTGTTTATAACGAAAAAGTATTATAAAAAAACAAAAACTATAGTGGGCCAAAAAACTGGCAGTCGGGGTGGGATTCACCAGGGGCCTCCAGCTTTAAAATATTTACGTAAAACTGTATAAAATATTTTTACATCTTTTTTGGTGATGCCCTTTTTTCAAATACCCAAAAAAGTTAAGTTTAAAATTTTTTTAAATATGGGGGAATGCACATTACTGATGCTCCACCCAGATGCCATTTTTAACCCCCTTTGAGGCCCAGAACTATTTTTTTTTAAATTTTTGGCCACCATTAGAAAAATTTTTAGTGACTATAAGCAAAAATTTTATAGATAGGGAACCTTTTTTAGTATTCTTGCCCCTGGTAATTTTTTATTTCAGTATTTTTTGGTAAATTTATGGGTCCACAACAACAATTTTTCTAGCAAAAGGGAAAAATCTGGGCGTGAAGGGGCAACTATCGTTAGGTTCCGACTTAAGTTGAACACAGGGGAAGGAAAAAAACATGGCGTAAAAAACAGATGTCCTCGTTTGGCGCAACCTTTATTGACACAGATCAGAGTTTAAAAAAAAAAAAAAAAAAATGCACAAATTTTTTTTTTTTCGTATTAAAAATTCAGACACACCCAATTTTTTTTTCAAATAAAAAGAACAAAAATATTTGGGAATTTAATAGGAAAATAGGGTTTGTTTTACCCCATTTTTTTTTAAAAAAAAATAATTTTTTCCCGAAAAATAACTCGTGCCCTACTCGGAAATGGGAGTACCGTGGGGTAGTTTTTTTACAACGGTCCCCGACTTAAAAAAAAAGTTAGGTTGGGAGGTTTTTCGTAAATCCCTTTGGGTTCCCAAGTCAAATACACGTGCCCCCGGTTTTACACTTAAGTATGTGCGGTAATTCATTTTTGGGGGATTGGGGTTTTTTATCTCCTGATCTATCAAGACAGCTTCGTCTTGGGGGATTCTTTACTTGGGTGAAATACACTAAAAAAAGATTATAATAACAAAAAATTTCAACTTTCCCCCGTTAATGGACACAATGTGCTTCTTTGGATACCCAAGTTCCCATCTTTGAACCCCTTCCTACTGCCCAAAGGGTTTATAAAAATCTGGGACTTTTTGGGGGAGTTTTATGCACTAGACAGGGAGGCGGGGGCCAAGGTGGCCCGGGAAGATGGCAGTGGGGTGGGGTTATGATGACCCGGCGTGCCCCAAAACTCAAACCCAGCTGTGCAGCATGATGGTGAGGGGCAAATGCGGGGGCAAAGCTCTGCCCGCCGCTCACTCATGCCTCGGGTGCTGTGCAAAGGGAAATCCGTAAATCTCTTTGGCCCACCCACAAGTGACAAAGAGAGGGTTATCAGGGGATTAAAGGCTGCAACAGGAGAGTGAGGGAGGGACACAGGGCGGGTTTGATCTCCAGCTGGCAATCAGTGTCAAATTTATTTACTTCCCGGGGGCATTTGACAGTCAAGGTTGATCCTGAAGGGCATTGAGGGCGCGCCACCTTTTCCCTGTACAAAAGTCCAAATGATGTTGGGGGGGTTTTAGGCGGGGGCTGGAGGGCCGAGTGGGGAGGCGCCAGTATGCCGGATGGGGGAAAAAGGTTTGGGCCCCCGGAGCACGGGGGAAAGGGGCCCGGGGACCCGGGGGTGCGGTGAAAGGGGGTGATGGAAAAGGGGGGCTTGACACCGTTGACACCCCTCCTCCAGGGGAGCGGGGCAGATTCCTGCTGGGGGGGGCTGGTGCCCCCCCTCATTGTCCCCGGATTCAAGACGTCAAGAGCCCCTTCTCACCTTTATGGGGTGTTTTTCCCTGGGCATGCGGGGGAGAAGTGGGGTTTTGCAGCATGTGTTAACTGCTTCATCTTTCGGACTCTCCCCCGTCACGGGACCATGCGCTTTGGGTCCATGGAAACCCGAGGAACCACTTTTTTTTTTTTATTAGGCGCCGTAGTTTTTCCTGTAAGCAGTCCCTCGGGGGTGGCATTGGACATTATTGTGTGCCGAACTCATTTTTAGGTACTTTCGGCCTGCAAGAGGGCGACACGGAGGTTAGGGGAAAAGGGAGACGATACCTCATTCCGAAGGTAAATCTTGGGTTTTTGGTGACATTCAGGTTAGGCATCTTGACAGCAGGTTCTGTGACAGAGAAGGGATGCGATGAAGTCGGGGAGTTTTTCCCCGGGGAAAGGGGTAGGTTTGTTGTGACAAGATAGTTGAGTGCATGGCGGCCCAAAGGGAAAACCCCATCGTCTGCCTGAGCGCTGGGGAAATGATGTTGAGTGTGTAGAAGTGAGGAATTGCCCGGCGGTTCAAGGAAGCTGTAGGTAAATTTAGGGACAGGGGTGAGTTCCTGTGGTATGTGGTGCCCCTTCAAGACGTTTTGGGTGACGACAATGTGGTACTCCAGGGCTATTGCGTTGAATTGCCGCCTGGCACCTTCATTGCAAAGCCAATGGGTTGGGCCTTTGTCGACAGCTGGGACCTCTTTTTCGGGCATAACAACCTCTACCGCAGGGACGGGGTGCATTTTTCGGGAAAAGGAGTTCAGATCTTGTCTGAATCCCTTGAAAGGGAGGCAGATGCATGCAGGTTTTTTTAAGATAGAAACCAGGGTTAGACACGGGGTCGGGGTAAAGGAACTCGACACAAAGGAGTTTCAGAAGGCAGGGAACTAAAGTGATTAGTAAGAAGAGAGAAGGAGGGGTTTAGTTAAAAGATAAGGGAAAATTGACAAAAAAAAAGAGGAGTTGCTTGAAGGTTTACTATACAAAACGGGGTATTTTAAAAAAAGATAATTTCCTGAGGGGAATAAATAGGTAGAGATTTTGATATAATAGCATTAACAGAAACGTGGTTGGATATGTCAGGAAAGGTTTCGACCGGAAGTCGAGATAGCTGGGTATAAGTTATTTCACAAGGACAGAGTGGGCAGACGAGGAGGAGGAGTTGAGCTTTATGCAAGAATCCCATTGCAGTGTTGAAATTAACAATGTTATAAAAACAGATGACAGCATAGAGTCTATATGGGTAAGGTTACGGAGGAACTGAGAAAATGGTTTGGGTGTAGTGTAAGGCCTCCAAACTTATGTAAAGAGGATTCAGCTACTATAGGGAAGAAATAAACAAGGCCTGCAGATTAATCGATTATGCGTGGTGGGAGTTTTTAATCTTAGGAATATGACTGGGATTTAATCATAGGTGACAGCGATGCAGATAAATTTGGGTTAAATATAATCCAGGATAACTTCCTAAGTCAAGCAAAAAAGAGCCTACTAGAGGAGATAATATTCTAATCTATTGTGAAAATAGAGACGATTAGTTACAAATGTGGAGTTCGGGGGGAATTTAGATAATAGCGACCATTATGAGATCAGATTTAGCTTAAAATGGGAATTTGGGAAAAATTAAGTGGCAATAGGCATCGAATACCTAATTCAGAAAGGCCAATTGGGGCGGGATTAAGAAGACACCTGGAGGTTATTAATAAGAGGTGTGGGATGGAGGAGAAGAAATTTTCCCAGGACAGGGCGTTGACAGCTGGAAAGGCCAATTTTGAAGGATTAGGAAGGCACCTGGAGGTAATTGGTGCGGTCAGATATGGTAGTGAGGTCGAGGCTGAGGAGATAATTAGAGCGGTTGAACAGGGAAGTGAGGTCAGGGCTGAGGAGGTAATTAGAGAGGTTAGAAGGGGAAGTGAGGTCGGAGCCGAGGAAGATTATACCTCATTTGTAAGGAATATAATTGACGGACAGAAAAGAAATATTCCTTATAGGGAAATAAGGTCCAGAAAGAGTGATCCAAAATGGATGACCACCAATTTAAACACAACATTGGGTAAAAAGAAACATTTATTTAAGGTTCAAGGCAGGATTGGTAAACAAAAGAAACAGTATAACGTGATGGCGAGGACAGTGAAGAAATTAACTCGAGTTGCTAAGAACAATTATGAGATTAAAGTAGCAGAACAGGCGAAGGGGACCCAAAGGGGTTCTATCAAGTTTATAAAACAAAGACAAGGGGAATAGTTGGGCCGTTAAGGTCAGGACAGGGTGAGGTCTTAAATACGGATGAGGATATGTGTAGGAGTCTAAATGATTATTTTCTAAGTGTTTTTACGGAGGAGGATACACAGACGATACCTAATAGTGAACAGATGTTCAAAGGAAGCGATGAGGAGAAACTCAAAGATATTGTGATAACTAGGGAAATGGTGGAGGAGGGTATTGAAAAAATGAAAAAAATTAAATCGCCAGGACCAGATGAAGTGTATCCCAGGGTATTAAAGGAATGCAAGGAGGTTGTTAGTGCGTCGTTAGTGCACATTTTTAGGAAATCGGTTGAGATAGGCGATGTGCCATTATTGTGGAGGAAAGGAAATGTTGTTCCCATATTTAAGAAGGGAGACAGAGGACTAAAGTCAAATTATCGACCCGTAAGTCTAACATCAGTGGTGGGTAAATTATTGGAATCTATTATTGTAAAAAACATTAGAGAGCACTTAGATAAACATAGTTTGATCAATGATTCACAACATGGATTCACTAAGGGTAGGTTATGTCTCACCAATTTATTGAGTTTTTATAGGAAAGTTTATGAGACGGCAGATAATGATAAGGATTATGATATAATATATTTTGGACTTTAGTAAGGCTTTTGGGACAAGGTACCACACGAGCGACTCTTAAATAAGGTTAGGGCTCATGGTATAGATGGGAAGGTTCTTCATTGATCAGAGCTTGGGCTAAGTAATAGGCAACAAAGGGTTACAATAATGGTTCCAAATTTGAATGGGACTGGTGACAAGTGGAGTTCCACAAGGGGCTGTTTTGGGCCCATTACTATTTTTGATTTACATCAAAGACTGGATAGTGGGTTTGCAGTGATATCAGCAAGTTTTCGATGATACTAAGTTAGGTAGGATTGTGGATCACAGTCTGACGTAAACATATTGCAAAGGGGGACTTAGATAACTTAACGATGGGCAGTCAGATGGCAGATGGAATTTAATA
The DNA here is from genome assembly GCA_016584305.1 of Chionoecetes opilio. NCBI lineage: Eukaryota > Metazoa > Arthropoda > Malacostraca > Decapoda > Majidae > Chionoecetes > Chionoecetes opilio. The sequence goes on along the minus strand of JACEEZ010018839.1, from coordinate 114,318 downwards.
TTGTAAATGTAGCGTTTTGAATGTTGGTAGAAAAAACCCTGGTAATAGATCACCATAAGCAATGTATCGCTGAAAAGATCAGAAGGTGAAAAAAATCTTGGGGTGAGGGTGAGCCCCGACCTCCGACCTGGGAAACAATGTATTGAGGCCAGAAATAGAGCTAATAGAGTATTAGGATTCATTACCAGAAGTTGTTAAAAGTAGAAGTGCGGAAGTTATTCTAAAGCTTTATCTGGCTCTAGTCAAGCCTCACCTAGACTATGCAGTTCAGTTTTGGTCTCCATATTACAGGATGGATATATTGTTGTTAGAAAAAGTGCAGAGAAGGATGACCAAAATGATACAAGGGATGCGTTTAGTTATGAGAGGAGATTGAAGTTATTAAAATTACACTCACTCGAGAGACGCAGAAAAGGGGCGATCTGATAGAAGTTTTTAAGTGGATAAAGCGATTTAATAAAGGAGAGGTAGGAAAAGTTCTTCCGGCTTTTAACCATTGTAGAACAAGAAGTAACGGATTCAAGCTGGAAAAGCGTAGATTTAGAAAGGAAATAGGGAAAAACTGGTTCACAAATAGGGTGGTGAATGAATGGAATGGTCTCAGTAGACAGGTAGTTAGTGCTGAGTCATTGGGGAAACTTTTAAAAAGGGGAGCTGGATAGGTTCATGGATGGGGATGAAAGGTGGATGTAGGTAGTGTTAGGTGACAGGAACTACCACGTGTAGGCCTCGCGGCCTCTTGTAGCTTCCTTATTTTCTTATGTTCTTATGTTCTTATGTACTGAAGGTGACGGGGAGGTTTGCTGTGTCTGTCCTGAAGTGTTAATCATGTCGCCAGGAGACGGCGCCCCTATATAGATGACCTAGCCCACGACCCATGCCTCCACTGTTACCTCCAGCAGGAGAGGGAACCATGCCTGAGGAGGGAGAGGGACTGACAAACGCCGGGGATGCCTGGTTGGTGGACGCTGACAGGGAGGGGGCCGGCGAAACACTGACGGGCGTCGGAGTCCCCTGACCAGCAAAGCCCGGGGATGGAATCCGGGGCTGCATGGTGGCTGCAGCACCACGACCAACCACTTGGCCGATGGCAGTGGCTCCCCCAGACTGAGCAGCCATTGTCATCTGAATTTGTGTCATTTTGCCCTGTTGGCCACCTAGCTGAGACATGGTCATAGCAGGCTGTTTCTTTCCCACACCTGAGATCTGCATCTCACCAATGCGCCTCTGATTACCCGGCCAGCTTGCCAGCTCGCCTCCCTGTGCTGGGTGGTTGGCGGGCATGGCCTGTGCAATCCTGGGGGAGTTCTGCATTATAGCAGTGTTCATCACAGGAGGGTTCGGACCACTGATCTGAGAAGGCCCCGGGTGGCGGTTCAGAATTTCCGGAATGTGAGGATTATTATTGGCTTGGTTGCTGTTCTGTGCCATGTCCTGCATGTGCATCATAATGCGCGTCATGAACTGCACAAACTCCTCCTTCTTGTTGGCTCTCTGAAACACCTGCAGAGCACCATGGCATTATGATTAGCTTTGTAATCCTCCTCCTGACATATCATTTGTATTGCCCTGTACAAGTTATGGTCACCACAGTCAATAACTTAACAGAGTGAACTAAACACTAACATGCTTGTTGACTTGTAATAAATAAAACATTCAAAGTACCTGAAGCTCGATGTCGTGGGTCGTGGGTTTGGTTGGCCGCTGGACTCTGGCGAATAATTTCCTCCAACTGTATGATCACTTTTTGTCGATAATTCCATGACTTCCAGTCTTCAGCCATGGTGCCCTTCAGCTGTAACCTGAAAACCAAGGACTGGAATGACATAAAATACAGCACACAGCCATTTTTAGCTGCCTTTGAGGGCTGTTGGGCACTGGATCATGATTCTCAGTGGAAATGCAAAGAACAAAAGCAGTGCCTGTGAATCTTTTTATTTTGAGAGTTAAATAAAAAAAAAGGTGAACACGAGGATCACAATCAGTGATGTAAAAAGCACAAGCGCTCACACAGCAAGAATGAGTCAAGATATATACATATACATATATATGTATATATAATTATGTATATATATATATATCATTGCATTAGTCTCTAAGTACTTTCATAAATAATAAGTGATCAGAGTACCCTATAAACATGTTACCTATAACATGAATATATATTTTTATATATATATATATATATGCCTCAATGTTGCATATATATACCGTGTTTCAGGGTAGGAATAAAACTGTGAAACTATTGAAATATGAGATAACT
>JACEEZ010018839.1:104555-107055 GCA_016584305.1 Chionoecetes opilio | reverse complement strand
CTGGTAATTACAGGCTCATTACCATAGCAACCACCAAAGACTACTCTATACTGGACTTGCTACTCATTTTGGGCTATTTCCAGTGGAGGCCAGTTTTGCGATTCCTGCCATTTTCGAACATTACTCCCTTTTCCCTTCCTATGGTTTATCAGTATATATGATATACCGTTATCTTCGTAAATGTTTGTTCTATAATATTATCAAATAAAAAATAGTAAAATACACTAAAGAAATGCTATATAGAGAGTGAAGAAATATGCATGAACTTAATATTCACTAAAACTCATCGCCATTTAATATTTTGCGTAAAAACATTTTAGATGAAACATATCAATAGAAGCGGATTTTCATTAGCTTTCCATTGATATATTTCGTTTTCTGATAAATAAATCAGAACCATGCATAAATTAGCGTTAACTAATAAAATATCATCATCTATCAGGAAAATTACCCGATTGATGATGTTATTTATTTAGTTAACGCTAATTTATGCATGGTTCTAGTTCATTTATCAGAAAACAAAATATATCAATGGAAAGCTAATACATTTCCGCTTCTATTGATATGTTGCCTGTAAAAAGTCTGCACGCAAAATTTAAATGGCGATGAGTTTAAATGTATATAAGTTCATGCATATTTCTTCAGTCTCATAATGGAATTTCTCTGTTGCATTTTATAGTTTTTTATTTGATAATATTATAGAACAAACATTTACGAAGATAACAGTGTATCATTTATACTGATAAGCCATAGTCTATTGTATTCATGGAACACTTTTCTACTTGCCGATCCGATTGATGATGTAATTATTTTAGTTAACGCTAATTTTTGCATGGTTCTAATTCATTTATCAGAAAACAAAATATATCAATGGACAGCTAATGAAAATCCCTTTCTATTGATATGTTTCATCTAAAATGTTTGCTCGCAAAATATTAAATGGCGAAAAGTTTAAGTATATATTGAGGTCATCCATATTTCTTCACTCTCTCATAATGGCATTTCTTTAGTGTATTTAAAAAAAAAATATTTGATAATATTATAGAACAAACATTTACGAAGATAACAGTATATCATATATACTGATAAACCTTAGGAAGGGAAATAGGGGTGATGTTCTATAATGGCAGGAATCGCAAAACTGGCCTCCACTTGTCATGGGCGGGTTGGCACGGGCCACGAGTAGCAAGTCCAGTATAGAGTAGTCTTTGCAACCGCCCTGCCCAAGGTACTGGATAAAGTGGTGCTCCATCGTCTTGAGGCCTACCTGTATATACTGGACAATCAGTTCAGCTATAAGAAAGGCCTTGGCACTGAGATTTGCGTGTGGACATTGAAGAATATCATTCATTACTACATTTCCAGAAATTCACCTGTTTATCTGTGTTTCCTGGATGCCAGAAAGGCGTTTGACAGAGTTAATTACTGGAAGCTCTTTCATAAACTTCTCCTCAGGGGTACACCTGGGTACATTGTTAATTTATTAATGTACTGGTACACTACCCAGGAATTTACTGTTAAGTGGGGTAATTCCTTCTCGTTGTCCTTTAGTACTGCCGATGGTATTCGGCAGGGGGGGATTTTATCCCCCTACCTGTACAATGTGTACACGGATGATCTCAATGCCAACCTTCGTGATACAGGTATCGGCTGCCACATACATGATGGGTGCATGAACTCACTGAGCTATGCTGATGATATGGTACTGCTCGCACCCACTGCGGATGCGTTGCAGGACTTTATCAATATGTGTCAGGTGTATGCTGCCAAGCATGACATTGTCTACAACACCACTAAGACAGAGTGCATGGTAGTATCACTGGCCCGCGCTCAGGTGAATTACCTGAAAACAGCATGGCTCGGTGGGTCTGCCCTCACTTTTGTGGATAGATCCGCATACCTAGGCCATGTTATATCCCACGACATGACTGATGATGATGATATCATCAAGCAGACCACCAAGCTTCTTGTCGTGGGAAATACTCTACAGAGGAAACTTTCCTACTGTAGCAGAGAGGTGAAGATGGAGTTATTCAGGAGTCACTGCTACTCTATATACTGCAACTCGCTGTGGTCGCGGTACAAGGTGGCCACTGTGAACCGCCTTAGGTCTGTCACAATGACATCCTTAAGAGGCTTCTGGGGCTTCCCAGGTGGTGCAGCTCGTCCCTGGCTTTCGCTAGGAACGGGGTGAACAATCTGGATGTGATCCGTCGACACTCCGTGTTCAGTTTAAGGAGTAGGGTGGAGCTCTCTACGAACTCCATCATCACCTCTGTCAGGCAGAGCTCGGCCTATGTATGTGGACCTATACAACAGCGGTGGCTGGGTCTGCTGTTTGTGCAGAATGTGGGGTAGCACAGGTGTCCATGTATGCTTTTATATGTATTTTGATACTATGTTCCCTAATGTGCCTGTACTTTGTTCTTTTGTTTTTGTTTTTTGCTCTAGTACTTAAGTTTACTCCTTGACTTGTTCTTGTCGCTTTATTTTTTTTTTG
>JACEEZ010018839.1:84389-99474 GCA_016584305.1 Chionoecetes opilio | reverse complement strand
ATTTCATTTTTTAATTTACTTGTATCTATTTTGTATATTCTTTATTGTTACATTCATTTGTTATTAGCTTACATGTTTTTCTTTTTGGACTTTTGGTTGTTTGTGCCCTTTTTTTGGAAGGTGTCTGCCCTTTTTTTGGTGTGTGCCCTTTTTTTGGTGTGACTGTGCCCTTTTTTTGGTGTGTGTGTGCCCTTTTTTTGGTGTGTGCCCTTTTTTTGGTGTGCCCTTTTTTTGGTGTGTGTGTGTGCCCTTTTTTTGGTGTGCCCTTTTTTTGGTGTGCCCTTTTTTTGGTGTGTGTGTGTGTGCCCTTTTTTTGTGGTGTGTGCCCTTTTTTTGGTGTGTGAGTGCCCTTTTTCTGGTGTGTGTGTGTGTGCCCTTTTTTTGGTGTATGTGTGCCCTTTTTTTGTGTGTGTGTGCCCTTGATTTGGTGTGTGTGTGCCCTTTTTTATTACCGCTGTGGTCGCGGTACAAGGTGGCCACTATGAACCGCCTTAAGGTCTGTCACAATGACATCCTTAAGAGGCTTCTGGGGCTGCCCAGGTGGTGCAGCTCGTCCCTGGCTTTCGCTAGGAACGGGGTGAACAATCTGGATGTGATCCGTCGACACTCCGTGTTCAGTTTAAGGAGTAGGGTGGAGCTCTCTACGAACTCCATCATCACCTCTGTCAGGCAGAGCTCGGCCTATGTATGTGGACCTATACAACAGCGGTGGCTGGGTCTGCTGTTTGTGCAGAATGTGGGGTAGCACAGGTGTCCATGTATGCTTTTCTATGTACTTTGATACTATGTCCCCTAATGTGCCTGTACTTTGTTCTTGTTTTTTGTTTTTGCTCTAGTACTTAAATTTACTCCTTGGCTTGTTCTTATCGCTTTATTTTTTGTATGTATGCCTCCGGGCGCGAATAAAATTATTATCATTTTTTCTTTTTTGGTGTGTGTGCCCTTTTTTTTGGTGTGTGTGCCCTTTTTTTGGTGTTTGTGTGCCCTTTATTTTGTAAGTGTGCCATTTTTTGACGCCCCTGTCCCGCCCCTTCAGATCGTCAACCCTTTGGACGAGACGCAGTGCCTCACCTGTGCCTGGGGGACGCTGCCTGACGCTTCCCACCTGTGCTGCAACAACATCCCGGAGGTGAGGTTATAGGGTGGGGAGTGTGTGTGTGTGTTTGTGTTTTTTGTGTGGTTGTGTGTGTGTGTGTTGTGTGTGTGTGTGTGTGGTGTGTGTGTGGTGTGTGTGGTGGTGGTGGTGGTGTGGTGGTTTGTGGTGTGGTGTGGTGTGGTGGTGTGGTGGTGGTGGTGTGGTGGTGGTGGTGGTGTGTGTGGTGGGTGGTGGTGGTGGTGGTGTTGGGGTGGTGTGGTGGTGGTGGTGGTGGGTGGTGTGGTGGTGGTGGTGGTGTGGTTGTGGGTGGTGGTGGTGTGGTGTGGTGGTGTGGTGGTGGTGTGGTGGTGGTGGTCGGTGGTGGTGGTGGTGGTGTGGTGGTGTTGGTGGTGGGGTGGTCGGTGGTGTGGTGGTGGGTGTGGTGTGGTGTGGTGGGTGGTGTGGTGGTGGTGGTGGTGGTTGTGGTGGTGGTGGCTTGTGGGTGGTGGTGCGTGGTGGTGGTGGTGGGGTGGTGGTGTGGGGTGTGTGGTGGTGGTGGGTGGTGTGGTGGTGGTGGTGGTGTGTGTGTTGGTGTGTGTGTGTGGTGGTGGGTGGTGTGTGGTGTGGTGGTGGTGGTGGTCGTGGTGTGGTGGTGGTGGTGGTGGTGGGTGGTGTGGTGGTGGTGGTGGTGGTGGCGGTGGTGGTGGTGGGTGGTGTGGTGTGGTCGGTGGGTGGTGGTGGTGGTCGTGGTGTGGTGTGTGGTGGTGTGGTGGTGGTGTGGTGGTGGTGGTGGTGGTCGTGTGTGGGTGTGGTGGTGTGGTGGTGGTGGTGTGTGGTGGCGTGTGGTGGTGGGGTGCGTGGTGTGTGTGGTGGTGGGTCGTGGTGGGTGTGGTGGTGGGTGGGTGGTGGTCGGTGTCGTGGTGTGGTGGTGTGGTGTGGTGTGGTGTGGTGGTGGTGGTGTGGTGGGTGGGTGGTGGTGGTCGTGTGTGGTGGTGGTGGTGTGTGGTGGTGGTGGTGGTGGTGGTGTGGTGTGGTGGTGGTGGTGGTCGTGGTGTGTGTGGTGGTGGTGGTGTGGTGGTGTGGTCGTGGGTGGTGGGTGGTGGGGTGGTGTGTTGGTGTGGTTGGTGGTGGTGTGTGGTGTGGTTGGTGGTGTGGTGGTCGTGGGTGGTGGTGGTGGTGGGGTGTGTGGTGTGGTGTGGTGTGGTGGTGTGGTCGTGGTGTGGTCGTGGTGTGGTCGTGGTGTGGTGTGTGGTGGTGTGTGTGGTGTGGTCGTGGTGGTGTGGTGGTGTGTGGTGTGGTGGTGGTGGTGTGGTGGTGTGGTGTGGTTGGTCGTGGTTGGTGTGTGGGTGGTGGGTGTGGTGTGTGTGGTGGTGTGGGGTGTGGGGTGGTGGTGTGGTGGTGTGGTGGTGGTGGGGTGGTGGTGGTGGTTGTGGGGTGTGGGTGTGTGGTGTGTGTGGGTGGTCGTGGTGTGGTGGTGGTGGTGGTGGTAGGGTGTGTGAGTGGTGTGGTGGTGGTGGTGGTGGTGGTCGTGGTGTGGTGGTAGTGGTGGTGGTGGGGTTGTGGTGGTGTGGTGGTACGTGGTGTGGTGGGTGGTGGGGTGGTGGTGGTCGTGGGTTATGTGGTGGTGCGTGTGTGGTGGGTGGTGGTGGGTTCATGGTGTGGTGGTGGTGGTGGTCGTGGTGTGGTGGTGGTCGTGTGTGGTGGTGGTGGTGGTGTGGTGGTGGTCGTGGTGGTGGTGGTGGTGGTGGGGGTGTGGTGGTGGTGCGTGGGGTCGTGGTGGTGGTTGGTGTGGTGGTGGTCGTGGTCTGTGGTGGTGGTGGCGGAGGTCGTGGTGTGGGGTGGTGTGGGTGTTGGTGTGTGGTGGTGGTGAGTGGGTGGTGGTGGTGGGGTCGGGTGTGGTGGTGGTCGTGGTGTGGTGGTGGTGGTGGTCGTGGTGTGGTGGTGGTTGGTGGGTGTGGTGTGGCGGTGGCTGGTCGTGGGGTGGTGGTGGTGGTGGTGGTGGTGGTGCATGGTCGTGGTGGTGGTGGTGGTGGGGGTGTCGTGGTGTGTGTTGGTGGTGGTGGGTGGTCGTGGTGTGGTTGGTGGGTGGTGGTGGGGTCGTGGTGTGGTGGTGGTGGGTGGTGGTGGGTTGGGGTGGTGGTTGGGCGTGGGGGTGGGTTAGGTGGGGTGTGTGGTGTCGTGGTGTAGTGGTGGTGCTGGTGGTGGTGTGGTGGTGGGGTGTGGTAGATAGAGATGGTGAAATTTTATTTGTTTCTTGAGTCTTATTTTTTTCTTTATGTGAAATTTTTTACTGCATTTATTTCTTAATACAATTAAAGTAATCGTCCAGACCATTTCATCATTCTGATTTACTGCAACAAATCATAGCCATTAACGAGTATATCAACAACCGTCGTCACTGTTGTTGTATCCAGGTCAGCCGTTTTTTAACTTAATCCGCAATCAAAATTGCAAATTCCCTGGAGTTTTTCAAAAACGCTATCAAGGTTTGCCAGACGCTCAGGCTCAGGCTCGTGGTACGTTAGCATCAGGGAGGCTATCTTCCCGCGCTGTAGCAGAGAGCACGTAAAACACAGAGATAAATAAGTACTGAAAGATATTTTGGGTGTTTCTGATAGATTTTTTTTGCTATTATGCCACATGCCATGCTTCCTTTATGGGTGTAGCAAGACAAGCTGTGCCTTTCGAGAAAAGTTTGCACACGGACCAGGGACTGCGTTTGTAGGGTGATACACGCCTATAGTGTGTGGGGGCGAGCAGTTGTGTTTGAGAACGGCGCCCCCCCGTAAGACAGTGACCTCAGTCCAACACTATACCCAGACAGGTGGCCTGTTAGACAGGGACGCAGGACTGGCAGCAGCGGGGACCAAGACGACTGTGAGGCTTTGGCCTATTAACACGACCAAGTAAAACAGTTGTTGGAAGTGGGCGTGCCCTGGTGGTGAGAGACCCTGTGGTGGTGTGGCTGTCAACACTTCTGCCTCCCGCCCGCATATTTCCAACGCTATGCTGTAGTTTAATGCTCGTATGTGGTTTCCGAGTAATGACGTTTTTGGAACTGTAGCTCCAAAACCTAACCTAGGGATTTTTCTCGAAGTACCTTCATTGTGATTTCCCACACACCAAATGGTTTAAACTTATCTTACAATCCCTGTTTTGGATGAAGTGCCAGTCCTCCTGCTGAACATCGGCTCTGGCTAACCAACTGTCATTCCACCTCGTACTCGGGCTCAAACATAGGATTCAATGACAATCTGAGTTTCGTTTTCCTCATAGTATACGCGACCAGCGTCGTTTTCTTTCCGGTGTCAGATTGAGCAACTTTCTCTAGATCGTAACAGCGGGACCAGATTCAACTGTATGACACCGAAGTACAAAATCGCTCATCATAAATTTGCCGACAGTGTCAGACAGAGTGTCTGCAGGAGTCCTGTTCTGACGTCATCAATAAACAGTCGTAGCCCTGTTGCAGGGAAGATTTTTTTGTTTCGCGCGCTTTTACAAAAAGTCGTGTTTTACCCGGAAATAAGGCCTGGAAATCAATTATTTTTTGGTGGATTAGGTGTTTGGAATGTACATTCAACATAAGTCGCAAAAAAAATTGGTTCTGGACGAATACTTTAAGACAAACTGTATAACCAGTACTAGGTCGGATTCGAACCCGGACACGGGGACTTAGCTCCCACCACACGGAGGTATAAGAGTAATGAGGATGACCCTATACATGGTATTACCCACAAACCCTACTCGGTTGGCTTCTTTTTTTTTTTTTTTTTTTTGAGGCAGGCGACTGTAAGCTATCGCTGCAGGACACGAACAAATTCCAACCAATTGAGACCCAACGTAATACCTCCGGCCAACGAAGTTGGAGGGTTAGTTTACACCCCGATCTGTCTGTCTGTCGGTCTGTCTGTCTGTCTGGTCTGTCTCTGTCTGTCTGTCTGTTGTTAGTTGTACAGGATTTCCCCCCCCCCCGAAAAGTTACAACATAGATTTGGACCAAAAACTAAAGTATACAAGTCTATTTGTATAAGAAAGAAATGAAATTTTGGATGAAATCTATTGCAACGTTGCCATGGCAACCAATGATGAAATATTCGCCGAGGTTATGCGCTCATACTGAGTGCTATATAATATATACTATATATATATATTATATATATAATATATATATATATACTATATATCTATATATATATATATATATATATATATATATATATAATATATATTTATTATATAATTGATGAAATATTTGGGCGGAGGTCTGCGCTCTACTGAAGTGCCCCCCCCCCCTAGTTTACCATTTAATTTGGACCATTAGACGCTTTTTTTAGTGAATATTACGCAATATTTTATAGATAATGGCCTGTTTAGTATCCTTCTCGGACAAACTAATTTGGTATATTAGTTACGCTTCGTAATATTATGCTAACCAAAGACAATTTTTTATAACAAAGGAAAAATCGGGTTTCAGGGGGTTAAGGGACACATGCCTAAACAGCACCAGGTCGTATTCGAACCCTGGTATGGTTACACAATTCTGTCTTAAATGATTAAATTTTAGGGTATGGTGACCTTTACTATTAAACCGGTGTATCAGTTGTATATCATTATTCTTTAATTATCATATTAAATTTATTATCTTATTATGTTTTCTCTCAATATTATTGTCATTATCACAATTCTGTGTTCACCTTTTTTTTCCATTTTCCATTTTTGATTATTTGATCAGCAATTTTTTTTTTCTGTGTGTGTGTGTGTGTGTGTGCTGTGTGTGTGTGTGTGTGGGTGTGTGTGTGTGTGGTTGTGTGTTGTGTGTGTGTGTGTGTGTGTGTGTGTGTGTGTGTGTGTGTGTGTGAGTGTGTGTGTGTGTGTGTGTCCTCCATAATATTTCGACACGACATCACAACGCATATTCCATTTCATTAAAACCTGTCAACAAATAAACTACTTCTTGGCATCTGTATCCTTTTAATGATAACTTTTGGAATGTATCCATTCTTTATCAACCTTCATAATTCGTTCGCTCCATTCCACCCTTTATAGCAATGGGTGGGGGGAAAAAAACGTTTCGTATTGCGTGTTTATGTATTGCTGCATTTATTTTCCTTTCATTTGTCCTTTTTTCTATTCCTTGTTATCATTTAATTGATTCTGTTCTTTTACTTTGCTTTTTTTTCCTGTGTTGGGTTGAAGGGCGTAATTCTACCCACAAGGATACCCCAGTGTGTGTATATTCATCCTAGTGGATTTTAGTTGTATTTACAGAGGCCAGAGCAACGCTTCGTATGGGCCCCGTCAACATATCAAACATTTATTTTCTCATTAATCTTAGTGTGGGGGAAGCCACCACCCCGGGAGGCGGGTCACAAACCCCCGGCTAACACCCGGTACCCATTCACAGCTGGAGTGGGACAGGGCTCGGGGGTTTTTTAAGAAGACCGCCCGCTGTCTTCGCTCCGCACTGGATCGGAACCCGGGACGTCTCGGTTTGTGAGCCGAGCGTGCAACCCTTACATCTCACGGAGTCCTACGGTGTGTGTGTGTGTGTGTGTGTGTGTGTGTGTGTGTGTGTGTGTGTGTGTAGGTGTTGTATCTAGTGTATTCATTATTGTATTTTACAGGGCCTGAGCACGCTCGTTGGCCGTCTCCATATCAACATTTTTATCATTCATCCTTATTTGCTTAGTTTTGGGCGAAGCCCAGCACCCGGAGAGCAGGTCATAAAACCCCAGCTAAACACCCGGTACCCATTCACTGTGGAGTGGAAAGGGGCTCGGGTTTTAAGGAAACAGCCCAGCTGTTTCCCGCTCTGCCCTGGGATCGAACCCGGGACTTCTCGTTGTGAACGAGCGTGCTACCCTACCCTACGGAGTACCCTGTGTGTGTTTAGTGTGGTGTGTTGTGTGTGGTGTGTGTGTGTGTGTGTGTGTGGTGTTGTGTGTGGGTTGCAAGCTTCCAACATTACTCCCGTATGCAACCACTTGTTAAATTGGTTTATGGTTTCAAAGGTCTCTCTTCTCTCTCTCTTCTCTTCTCTCTCTCTCCTCTCTCTTCTCTCTCTCCTCCTCTCTCTCTCTCTCTCTCTGTCTCTCTCTCTCTCTTCTCTCTCTCTCTCTCCTCTCTCTCTCTCTCTGCTTCTCTCTCTCTCTCTCTCTCTCTCTCTCTCTCTCTCTCTCTCTCCCTCTCTCTCTCCTCTCTCTCTCCTCTCCTTCACTCTCTCTCTCTCTCTCTCTCTCTCTCTCTCTCTCTCTCTCTCTTCTCTCTCTCTCTCTCCTCTCTCTCTCTTTATCTCTTTATCTACAATCTATCTACTCTCTTCCTCTTCTTTTTCGTCTTAGTTGGCTGTTTAGATATTGTGTGTGTGTGTTGTGTGTTGTGTGTGGTGTGTGTGGGTGTGTGTGTGTGGGGTATGAGTGTGTGTATGGTGGGTATGTGTGTGTATGTATGTATGCGGGTGTATGTGTGTGTGTGTGTGTTGTGTGTGTGTGTGGTGTGTGTGCGGTGTGTGTGTGTAGTGTGCGTGTGTGTGTGTGTGTGTTCGTTTTTTTATCGCAGCCCACGCCCCTCATCGTTGGGGAAGAGGCAATTTTTTTCTTTTTACAATTTTTTTTTCGTTTAGGTGAGGGGATCTACCTGTATTTTAGACTTACTTCTGGTGACTGTTTGCTTATTTGGTTGTGTGTTTGTCTGTTGTTTGTTTGGGGCAGTTGTGTTTTGTCTTGTTTTGTTATCTTCTGCATTTTTCTATTCGCGTGTGTGTAGTCGTTCATTATTTGGTCTTTCAGGAAAATTTCTTGGTGGAGAGCAATTAGCGGTTTGCGTTACTAACTATGTTTCTTCGTCGGTTTCTTTTTCTCTTTTCTCTTATTTATTTTCTCGTTATTCTGAAATCATGGCCACCACCACAACTACCCACACCCACACCACACCCCTTACCACACCACCACCAACACCTTAAGAACCCCACCACCACCACCACTTACCACCACAACCCACCCCACTTACCACTACCCAACACCACCACCACACTACACCACCCCACCACCACCACTTACCACCAACCGCCACCAACTTTACCACTACCAACACCACCCCACTTATCAACCAACACCACCACCACTTACCACCACCACCACACCACTTACCACCACAATACCCACCACCACTTACCACCACACCACCACCCACTTACCACTACCAACACCACCACCACTTACCACTTGACACAACCCACCACACTTACCACCCACCAAACACTACCACCACCCCCCCCAACACCCACACTTACCACTACAAACACACCACCACCACTCCCCCACCACCACCACCTTACCCACCACCACCACCACACTTACCACCACACCACAACCAACTTACCACCACCACCACTTACACCACTTACCACCACCAACCACCACCACTTACCACCACACCACCACACCACCACCACTTACCACCACACCACCACCACTTACCACCAACCAACCCACCACCATTAACCACCCACCACCACTTACCACCACCACCACTACCAACCACCACCACCAACACCACCAAACCACCACTTTACCACCACCAAAAACCCACCACCCACCCCCACCCCACACTTACACCACCACCACTTCCCACCCACTACCAACACCCCCACACCACCACACACTTACACACAACACACCAATACTTACACCACCACCACTAACCACCACCACCACTACCAACACCACCACCACCACCACACCACTTACCACACCACACACCACTTACCACCACCAACACCACCACCACTTACCACCCACCACCACCACCACCATCCCCACTTACCACACCACCACTACCACCACCACCACACACCACCACCACTGACACCACCACCACCACCACTTACACCACCACACACCACCACAACTTACCAACCACCACCCACCACCACCAACATTACCACCACCAACACCACCACCACTACCACCACCACCACCACCATACCACACCACACACTTACCACTACCACCACACACCACCACCCACCCCACCACCACCACCACACCACCAACACTACCAACACACCTCATTACCACCACACCACCACCACCACCACACTACCACCACCAACACCACCATCACTTACCACTACCACCACCACCACCACCACACCACCACCACCACTACCAACACCACCCTGATTACCCACCCACCCATCACCACCAACCATACACCCACCAACACCACACCACTTACCACCCACCACCATACCACTACAACACCACACCACCTACCACTACCCACCACCACCCACCACACTACAACACACCACCATCACTTACCATACCACTACAACCACCACCACCACCACCACCACCACCCGATACCAACCACCACCATCACTTACCACCACAACCCACCAACACCACCACTACAAACACCACCATCACTTGCCCACTACCACCACCATCACCACCACTACAACACCACCACCACTTCCACCACCACCACCACAACCACCACCACCACTACCAACACCACATTCACTTACCACTACCACCACCACACCACACTACAACACCTACCACCCACTACCACCACCACCACCACACCACTTACCAATTACCACCACCACCACTACCCCACCACCACTTACCAAACACCCACCACCAACCTTACCACCACCTACACCACCACCATACCACCACCAAACTTACACCACAACACCACCACCACTTACCACCACCACCACCACTTACCACCACCAACACCACCACTACCAACACCAACCACCACTCCCACCACCAACAACCACAACCACGTACCACCACCACCACCACCACTACCCACAACCACACCACCACACCATCAACACCACCACTGCACTACCACCACCACCACTACCAACACACCATCACTTTTGAACCACTACCACCAACACCACCCACCCCACCACCACCACCACCACCACCACCACCACCACCACCACCACCACCACCAATACCAACACCACCATTACTTACCACCACCACCACCACCAACACCACTACACTACACCACCACCATCCAACCACTACCACACCACCACCACCTTACCACCACACACCACCACCACTTACCACCACAACCACTACCAACACCACCACCACTTACCACTACCAGCACCACACCACTACCAACACCACCACCACTTCCCACCACCACCACCACCACCACACCACCACCAGCACCACCACTACACACATGGAATATTGGTAATGAGAAAAGAAGATCCAAAAACCCTGTTAGAAAGATTGTTTGCTCTCGCTCTCTCTCTCTCGACTCTCTCTCTCTATCTCTCTCTCGCTCTCTTCTCTCGCCTCTCTCTCCTCTCCTCTCTCTCTCTCTCTATCTCTCTCTCTCTCTCTCTCCCTCTCTCTCTATCGCTCTCTCTCTCTCTCTCTCCACAACGTTATTCATGGGGTTCATATTTTCTCTCCTCTCCTTTCCTCCTCCTCTTCCTCTTCCTCGTACATTTCCTCCTGCACCTTTATCTTCGTACCTGTCTATTACATATTCCACGCAGGCTTTTCCCCATTAACTCTCACCCTTCTTACAACCTCCTTCCTTCTTTTTATCTTTTTCTCTCGCCATTCTGGTACATTTTTACTCTCCTTCGATATTCGCTGCTTCATTTAAATTGTATCTCACCTCAGAGTTCTTTTTTTTCCTACTTTTTTTCTTTTTCTCTCGCCATTCTAGTACATTTTTACTCTTTTCTTCGCTATTTTTTCCCTCATTTAAATTATGTCTAACCTCAGATTTTATATTTTTCTTTCTTCATAACTAATCTCAGTTTTTTGTTTTTACTTACCGGGTTTCATCTCTCATTTTTTTCTTGATTGTATATTTTCTTTACTTTATTTGGTCTCTTTTTATTTTCTATTCACTGTAAAATCTCTTCTTAACACCTCCTCCTCCTCCTCATCATCATCATCCTTATCCTCCTTCTCCACCTACCCTTCCACCTCCTCCTCCTCCTCCTCCTCCTCCTCCTCCCCTCCTCCTCCTCCTCCTCCTCCTCCTCCTCCTCCTCCTCCTCCTCCTCCTCCTCCTCCTCCTCCTGCTCCTCCTCCTTCAATTCCTAACCCTTCAACCTTAACCTTAACCTCCCGTCTTCCACCAGGTATACATCCGCCCAAACTCCTGGTGGGCGATAGGCGCGATGCTGTTCTCGTCCGTGGGCGTGGTGGTGACGGGCGTGGTGGTGTGGGTGTTCCTCACGCACCACAACACGCCCGTGGTGAGGGCGTCGGGGCGGGAGCTGTCCTAGTCTCCTATCCGGGGTGTTCTTTGCTACCAGTGTGGACCTTGTTGTTCGTTTGGCTGAGGGTGAGTGTGGTGTGTGGGAGTGTGGGTGTGGGTGGGGGGTGGGGGGTAAGTCTGTTTCTGTGTTGGGGGAGGGTGTGTATGGTGTGTTGTGTGGTGGGGGCGGTGAATGTGGGTGGAGGTAAGTCTAGTGTGTGTGTTTGAGAGAGGAGAGAGAGCAGGAGATAAAGCAAAGAAAGAGAGACAAATATATAATACCCACCACGAAATTAAAATTTACATATACAATCGTCTTGTTATGAGGGTGTGTGGTGTGTGTGTATTGTGGGTAGAGAAGAGAGAGAGAGAGAGAAGAAGAGAGAGAGAGAGGAGAGAGAGGAGTAGAGAGAGCGAGAGAGAGAGAGAGAGAGCATGACGAAAGAGACGAGAGAGAGAGGAGGATGATGAGAGAGAGAGAGAGAGAGAGAGAGAGAGAAGAGAGAGAGAGAGATAGAGAGAGAAGAGAGAAGAGAGGAGAGATGGAGAGAGATGAGAGAGAGAGAGAGAGAGAGACCGACCGACCGACCGACAGACCGACCGACCGACCGACCGACCGACCGACCGACCGACCGACCGGACCGACCGACCGACCGACCGAGCCGGACCGGGTATCGGACCGACCGAACGACCGACGACCGACCGACCGACCGGACCGACCGACGAACGACCGACGACCGCCGACCGACCGACCGGACCGGACCGGACGAACGACCGACCGACCGACCGACGACCGACGACCGACGACCGACCGACCCGACCGACGACGACCGACCGAACGACCGACCGACCGACCGACCGACCGACCGACCGACCGACCGACCGGACCGACCGACACGAACCGACCGACCGACCGACCCGAACGACCGACCGAACGACCGGGACCGACCGACCGGACGACCGACCGACCGACCGACCGACCGACGACCGACCGACCGACCGACCGGACCGACCGACCGATCCGACCGACCGACGACCGACCACCGACCGACGACCGACCGAACGACCGGACGACCGCGAACCGACCGACCGGGACGACCGAACTCGACCGACCGAACGGAACGACCGACCGACCGACCGACCGACCGACCGACCGAACCGACCGACCGACCGACCGAACGACCGACCGACCGACCGACCGACCGACCCGAGCCGACCGACCGGACCGACCGACCGACCGGACGGACCGACCACCGACCGACCCGACCGACCGACCGACCGAACGACCGACCGACCGGACCGACCGACGACGACCGACCGACCGACGACCGACCGACCGACCGACCGAGACCGACGGACCGACCGCCGACCGACCGGACCGACCACGACCGACCGAACGACGACCGACGACCGACCGACCGACGACAGACAGACAGACAGACAGACAGACAGGACAGACAGGACAGGACAGGAAAGACAGACAGACCGAAGGACAGACAGACAGACAGACCAGACAGACAGACAGACAGGACAGACAGACAGGACAAGACAGACAGGACAGAACAGACAGACAGACAGACAGACAGACAGGACAGGACAGACAGACAGACAGACGACAGAAGACAGACAGACAGAGTGAATCGGCCGCTTTTAACCGGGGATAGGAGAGTTCTAACGTGGAGCTTCCAGGTTAGACTAAGGTGGTACAATGCCAAAGAACGCGTGCTTTAGGACACCAGGCAGCGAGAGCTAAACATGGATTATGTTGATCCACGACTGCGCTTGAGTTTGTAGCCCTGACCCAGGGAGATCATATATTGGGGGACGGAGAGAGGTGGGCGGCGGGGGTGGGCGCGGGGTTGTCTTGGGTGTGTCCGGGGTTCCATCTTCCGAGGCCCAGCCCTGACCAAGCCGTCCCAGAGTGGTTTCTGTTTGCTCGTTGCGAGTTGTGAAAAGGTGTCGTTATGTTCGAGACCGACCACAACAACAACATACAAACACTTACAGCACCTGGGTTAAGCCCCGGAGACTTTTTCTCTTACTAGCCTCCTTTCTCTCGCCCATCTATTCTTCTCCCTGTCCCCACCTCCCCATCTCCTGCTTTCTCTTTTTATATTCTGATTCTTCTGATTCCGGAAGAGTCATTTGTCTCCGCGCCCTGCTACCGAGAACAACAAAACACACCATACCATATATGAACCTATATTCTTCATTTATTCACTATTTTACCCACATTTTCCTTGATCTTCATAGCTCTTCCCATTATCGGGAGTCAAGATTGTCATAGTCATGTTATAGTTATTATTTAGTTGCACAACTAATGATGCCTTAATCACTAGTTGATAGTTGATAGTTTGATAGTTGATAGTTGACTAGTTTTTTAGTTGATAGTTGGAGTATGTGAGAGAGAGAGAGATCATGCATGAGTGAGAGGACAGTAGGATATGAGAATGAGGTGGATAGATGTGTGGAAATGGGAGACTTCTGCCGTGGCCTCCCCGTAGAGGAAGTTGTAAGGAACCGCTGTTAGCGTAGACTAGACTATTATGACCAAAAAGAGAATAAATGTCTCCTCTGTTTCCATTAATTAAATGCAAGTGCTGCTGTATAGTTGTATAAGTGAGTGACTATTATATTGCTGATAGTCTGGACTCGGCGGGCGAGGAGAGATAAACAAACCCAGATTTCGTAGGGCGCCAAACGCGGTTTAAAAAAAAATATTTCGGATGCTTCATAATCTGCAGTAGACACATGTACAGTAGCGGACGTAAATATTGGCGTCGTCGGTCCTATGCCTAACGCGCAGAACACATTCGATAATAATTATGAAGGATGGCTGCTTACTTTGAATTTTATACTTTGACGGCATCCCACTACGTCTAACGTCTATTAAGCATAATCAAACAATTTATATCACCTTTTGCAGTAGTGTGGATAGAGGGATTTCTGCCAACATCATGAGTAGCGCTGCATTTTCACGCAAACCGGTTCCCAGAGCAAACTACAGAAAAACTAAACATACTCTCATATTTTAATTTATTGGGCATTTGGCAACTCTGCAAGGGAAACTGGGGCAGTGCTCTGTGTTGTCAGTTGTCACTGAGCTCAAGGTCACGACACCCAGTGATCCATTACAGCCTGTGCAGGGAGGTGCCGCGGAGGAGTTGCCAGCCCGCGGCATTTTAAGACAACAGCGTTTTGCCTCTACTTGCCTCTTCTGGGGACTAGGGGGAGAAAGACCAGTGCAATGGACTTTAGTGCTATTTGTACTCCACAAGGCAGGACACTCAGTAAAAGATTTGCTAAAAACACAAGCGTTGTGTAGAAGTGTCCCTTTTGGGTGAAAAAATTTAAAATTCTGGTACGACGTTTTGCCGGGGAAAAATTACCCCGGGCACCCCCGAAAAAAACCCCCCCAAAGAACAAAAACTCACAAGGTGATGTTGATAATGCCCCCAGTATTTCCGGCAAAAATTAAAGGGAAAAAATCCAGTCTGGGGGTAAAGTGTCGTCAAACTGCGAGTCGAGCCTGACGCCCTTTTGGTTTAAAACCTTTGTTGCGCGACCTAAACCTCTCCTAAAGGGGTTTCAAAAGGAAAACAGACTTCGTTCTGCCGCGTACCCCCCTTTGGGGAATGAGAACGGGAAAAAGGAGTACTTTGGAGGATGAGGCAAAATTTCATTACCAGCAGCAGGAAAAGAAGTTTTCGCCTCCGGGCAGTGATCCGTACGCGCCAAAGT
>JACEEZ010018839.1:59279-71959 GCA_016584305.1 Chionoecetes opilio | reverse complement strand
CCGAAGAAAACAGGCCAAAACCGCCAACCGCGACCATCGTTTTCCCACAACTTCTAAAAGCCTTTGGGCTGTAGGTAACTTTGACCTCGATCACACCCCACCCGAAGTAGTACTACCTGACCTCACTACTCTCTACCTGGAATGCCCTGACGGCACCCCACCCACCTTCCTCTGTCCCGTCCACACTAGGAAACTTTGTTTGGAAACATTGTTTTCAAACTGTTAGCAAACATTTGGGAAACAATTTAATTGGGTGTTAAGGTTTATTTATTTACCATCCAGAATGGGAAACGTCGAGAAACATTTTTTTTTGTGTGTGTGCATGCGTGTAGGTGTGTGTGTGTAGGTGTAGGTGGGGTCCAGGCAAAAGCCCCCTAGGACAAAACCCCCTAGAACAAAAAACCCTTGGACAAAACCCCCTATGCTAAAGTGCGATCTGCCCCTCCTAGTACGTCATGGCAGAAGTGGGAAGGGGATAACACCTGGGGAACCTGACCTGACCTCACTCCCCTCTACCTGGAATGTCCTGCCGGTAGTATTTATAGAAACAGGACGCCTAGCTGTTACGCCTTTGTGTGTGTGTGTGTGTTTGTGTGAACGTTGATTAAAAGAAAAAGTGAGTGCATTATAACGTCTATTATAACGTATAAATATACAGTTATTTCAGCCAGCAACGGTTAAGTTAGGTTAAATGAGACTAGGTTAGGTTAGAGGTGGGGTTTGGTTTAGTAACAGATGATATCAAGAACAAAAAGAAAATTATCAATACTACGGCAGTGAGAAGCGGAGAAGGTTTGCCGGGCGGGGATCCCCCCCACACCCGTAAACAAAAATGTATTTCCAACAAAAACAGGGGCCAGATTCATTCCATACACATAAAAACTATTCAGGAAAACTAAGTTTGGTCCTCCGCTCGAAAAAGTATTCGCTCGAATCGTCCTCCGCTCGAAAAAGTATTCGCTCGAATCGTTCTACGCTCGAAAGGATATTCGCTCGAATCGTCCAGACACCTGTGTGACCTGGCATGAAGGTGAGAAGTAAGGATTAGTGGAG
Source organism: Chionoecetes opilio (assembly GCA_016584305.1). Taxonomy (NCBI): domain Eukaryota; kingdom Metazoa; phylum Arthropoda; class Malacostraca; order Decapoda; family Majidae; genus Chionoecetes; species Chionoecetes opilio. The sequence continues at coordinate 70,906 of JACEEZ010018839.1, read as the reverse complement.
GGGAGAAGCATGTGGACATGGGAGGGAGGGGAGTAGGCCGGTGGGGGAGTTAGGAGAGGAGTCAGGGGGGTATGAGAGACTGGGGGGCTTCTGGGCGGCTGGCCTGGGATGTAGGGAGGAGGAGGGTGCGAGGGGGTGGGTCAGTGGTGGAGGGAGAGGAAGAGAGGGAAGGAGGATGGTTGGGGAGGAAGGTGGAGTTAGGATATGGAAGGAACCGTGAGGGAGGGGCCCGAGGGGGAGATGAGTCATGGAAGAGAGAAAGTGAGAAAGGAAGGAAGGGGGAGAATAAAGCAGGTATACTTTTCGTCATGCCAAAAATAATATAAGTTCCTCCCACAACCAGTAGACGGTGAAGCCTATAGCTTTCCGTAATGCTAAGTCCATGTCTGACAAATTTCGGTAAAAGGACGTACAAATCACTGATGTCCAAGCAAAATTCGCTTTTATCGTCCGCTAGACGGAGAGAGAGCCTTAATTTCAATTCCCATAAGATAAACTCCCTTTTCACACCTGGACCCAAAGGCCCTTCCACCTGACGACTGACGTGATTAGAAGCATGATCACGGTGCATGTGTGTCTGGCAGGCTGGCACAGACTGCCAGACACACACACACACACACACACACACACACACACACACACACACACACACACACACACACACACACACACACACACACACACACACACAGGGGTACTCCGTGGTGTAGGGGAAGCACGCTCGGTTCACAACCGAGAAGTCCCGGGTTCGTTCCTCGGGCGGAGCGGAAACAGATGGGTTGTTTCCTTAAAACCCGAGCCCCTGTCCAGCCAGCAGTGAATGGGTACCGGGTGTTAGCCGGGGTTTGTGACCTGCTCTCCGGGGTGCTGGCTTCGGCCAACACAAAGCACTAAGGATGAATGATAAAAATGTTGATATGGAGACGGGGCCACACGAGCATTGCTCTGGCCCTGTAAAATACAACTAGATGAATACAACTAGATGAACACACACACACACACACACACACACACACACACACACACACACACCCCACACACACACAACCACCACACCACACAACAAACACCACACACACACCCACACACCAAACACACACACAACACACAACACACACACACCCCACACACACAAACCACACACACACACACACACCACACACACACACACAACACACACACACACAACACACACACACACACACACACACACACAGACAACAACCACACACAGACACAACACACACACACACACACATTTAGGGAGAGGAGAGTTTTATGGGAAGAGAAAGAGGACAGCTGAAAGTGCATAGAAGATAGAGGAACTGAAGCCGACAAGGAAAGCTTAGGGCATGCAGAGATAATTGCCTTGTAGAAGGGAAAATAAACAAAAAAAATATGGGTTGTATCTCTGAAAATGGAGAAGTTTGGTTTGATTGTTGTGATGCTACCGAACCTGTATACAGTTTTGTTCGTGTATAGTGTCTATCTATTTATTTTTCTGTGAATTTAGACACATAAGAATCTGACTTTAAAAAACATAATAAATCAAAAAGATGCTTGGATATCCGTGGGAATGGAAGGGAAGTTGTGCTTAATCTCACGGGTTTGGAGCGGGTCCTGACCTAACTGTTTACTCCTTGACAGGCAACTTTGCTGATGCTAGCTAGACCAACAGGAATTTTGACTTTAGCATCTCAAAAAAATCTGAGAGTTTTCATTGGCTACACATGCTGTAATTCTGAAACGTCAATCAGAAATATCAGACTACACAACACACACACAACACACACACACAAACCACACACACACACACACACACCACACACACACACACACACACACACACCCCCCCCCCCCCCCCCCCCCCCCCCCGGGTCCCCAACCCAAAAACCCCCCCCCCCCGGGGGGGTTTTTTGGGGGAAAAGGGGCGGAAACAAAAAAATGGGGGGCCCAAAAAAACCCGGGGGCCCTTTTTTCCAAAAAATTCCAGCTTTAAAAATGGGCCCGGTTTAAAGGGGGTTTTTTTGGAAATGCTCCCCGGGTTTTTGGTTCGGAAAAAAGGCCAAAATTTTTTAATTTTTTTTTGGGAATTTAAAACCCAAAAAGGGGTTTCCTTCCCCCTTAAAAACAATTAATAAATAACAAAGATTTAACCAAAACAAAAAACAACCACCACCCACCACCAAACACCCCACAAAACCCCACCACAACCAACAACACACACCAAAAAAAAAAAAAAAAAAAAAACACATTGGGAGTTTTTGGGGGGAAAAAAGGAAAAAACCTAAAAGGGAAAATAGAAATAAGAACTAACCGACAAAAAAACACACAAAAAACCTTTTAAAAAAAAAAAAAAAACACAAAAAAAAACACAAACCAACACATAACCCCACAACCAAAAACAACAAAACTCACAAAAAACATTAAAACGTTGGTTGGGTTGGGCTGGGGGAATTTTGTGGCCTTACTCACCGGGTCCGAGGGGGTTTTTAAATTTTTTTAAAATTTGGGCCCGGTTATTTTGTCCCCCTTTTAAAGCAAAAAAGGGGGGGGGGACGGTGTTTCGTCTTGAAATCAGCTCACCCAAAAAAACCAAAAAACCTCCAAAAACACACCAAAACCCAACACCAACCAAACCACCAACACAAACAAAACACACACCCCAAACAAAGCTGGGTTGGGGGGGGGTTTAGGGCGTGGGCCCTTTCTTTTTCCCTTTGGGATTCCGGGGGGTTTTCCAACTGGTTTTTTCCTTAAGCCCGCCCCTAAAAGGGGTTTTATGGGGGGGGGTTTTAAATTACTTAAAAATTTAATATGATTTTAAGTTGCCCCAGGGGTGAAGGGGTGGTGTGGGGGCCAGGGTTTTTGGGAAAAAAAAAAATTTTTGGTTTGTTTTCAAGGAACTTTTTTTCCGTTTTTAAACAAGGTTCCCTAATAAAACTTTTAAGTGGCCGAAAAGGAGAGAGGAAAAAAAGAAAAAAAAGGGGACGGAAGGGGGGGGGAGGGTTGAAAACAAAAGGGGCGCCCGGGGAATTTTGCGGAAAATGCCCTGAAAAAACCCTTTAAAGGGGGAGAGAGAGGAGAGGAAAAAGAAAAAGGAGAGAGAGAGGAGAGAGAGAGAGAGAGGGAAGAGAGAGAGAGAGAGGGGAAAGGGAGAAGAGAGGAGTTTGGAGAGAGAGAGAGAGAGAGGAGAGGAGAGAGAGAGAGAGAAAGATTATGAACCGGTAACCGATTTTTCGAATCCTGCCCGGTGCCAAAATTTTTGGGCCAACGCCCAAATTGTTTAAGATCACAACATGCCCCCTTTTTAACCATCCAATAAATTGGGAATCTTTATTTGGGAAAACCCTTTTTCCCCTCTCTCTCTCCTCTCTCCCCCTTCCTTTTCTCTCTCTCTCTCTCCCCTCTCTCTCTCTCTCTCCCCTCTCTCCTTTTCCCCCTTTTCTCTCTCTCTCCCCCCACTTTTCTTCTCTCTCTCCCTTCTTCTCTCCCCCTCTCTTTTTTACCCCTTCCTCTCTCCCCTCTCTCTCTCTTATCTCTCTCCCCCTCTCTCTCTCTCTCTCCTCCCCTCTCTTTTCTCTTTTCCTCTCTCTCCCTCTCTCTTCTCTCTCTCTCCCTCCCCTCTCTCTCTCTCTCCTCTCTTCTTTCCTTTTTTTTTTTTTTTTTATATCACAAAATCTCACTCACTCACTAGCCCCTTCCCATGCCCACCCTTTTCCGGCTTGGGGGGGCCCCCGGGGGGGGGGGGGCCTTCCCCTCATTATCCCTGCCCCCTTTCCCCCCGGGGGCCCCTTGGGGTAGGGCCTTTCGGAAGGCTCCCCCTGAGCGCCCCGGGGGGGCTGCCTTCCGGAAGCCCCCCCCCCCCTTTTTAAATTTCGCATACAAAAACCGGGGAACATTCGAAAAAGTCCACAAACGGGCCCACATGTATTTTTGAATGTCGGCTTTTTCGCTAACCACCCCCCATCCCTAACCACGCTGTACGTGGAAATTTACCACCCCTTGGGGTTTTTTTTTCCCAAAGTTTCTTGGGTTTTTGGCCCTTTGGGCCCTTGAATTTTTGGGTTTTCTATTTTGGGGTTTTTTGGGGGGTTATTAAAGTATTTCCAGTTTTTTATCTCAAGGTAGGCAATGTACCGTTTTTTAGGATTCAGTTTAGAGGGTTTTTTTTTTAAAAGATTTTGAAAACCCCCCCGGAAAAAATGATAGTTGCGGGGAATATATACCAACATAATTTTAAAATCTACTTTTACGCCATACCCGGGGTTAAATTCCCCCCAAAATTTCATACAAATGCCTAGCCCCCAGCAAAATTTTTCATTTGAATCTGGGGTTAAAAAAACAGCCCCAATGCGTATGAGGCACACACACCCCGAGGCAGAGGGGTTTAATCTGACAAAAACCCTTTCCCTTATAACCCTCCCGCCTTCTCCCGTTCGTTTTTACTTTTTCATCTATTTTAAATTATTTACTCCACCACCCCTTTTTTTGCGGTGTATTTTTCCTTTCACAAGGGGCCCTTTGATACAAGTTTTACCATAAAGAGCCATCAGAGTGCTTTATAGGGGAAAAAATAGAGCGCTTTGTTTACCAATTTTTCCCAAAACTCCCCCCAACCCCTTTCTTTACCACCATGCCCAGGGTTTCCCCCTCTAAATTTTTCCCGAAAACCCAAAACTTTCCCCTCAAAAAATACCAAAATAGAAAAAATATAAAAAGGTATTTGAAAAAACATTGAAAAATGAATCCTAAAAACGGTCCCTATGCTTTCCTTGAGATAAAAAAAATGGAGGAATAAATCCCAAAAATCCCCCCAAAAATCCCAAGGGGGTGGCATCCCCGACACCCAGTACCCGTCACCTTTGCAAACGGTTTTGGGGCCCTTTGCGCCAGATATTTTACCTCCTGACACAAACCCCACCACAAAACCCCCTAGTTTAGGGTTAAAAAAAAGATATATTCCGGGTTTCGGATTTTTACTACCCCTTTGGGGTTGATGTGATTTTCATCCAAATTTGTAACGGCAAATGTTTTACCCCACTATGGGCCCCAATGGAGGCCCCAAAAAAAGTACCGTCCTGCTCCCCGGGTTAAAAAGGTTGCATGATTTTACTCATTTTCGTTTTTCTTTATGTCATTTTTTTTTTTTTTCTCTCCTTTCGTTTTCTCTCCCCTCTCTCTCCTCCCCTCTCTCTTTTCTCCTTCTTCTTTCTCTCTCTCTCTCTCCCCTCTCTCTTCTCTTCTTCCTCTCCTCTCTTTTCTCTCTTCTCTCTCTCCCCTCTCTCTCTCTCTCTCTCTCTCCCCCTCTCTCTCCTCTCTCTCCTTTTCTTCTCTTTCCCCTCTTCGCCTTATTTTTTTTTTCCCCTCTCTTCTCTCTCTTTTCTCTCCCCTCTCGCCTTTCCCCTTCTCCCCTTTTCTCTCCCCCTCTCTCTCCCCTCTCTCTCTTTTTCTCTCCACTCTCTCTCTTTTCCTCTCTCTCTCTCTCCTTTTCCCCTTAAAATTTTCCCCTTTCTTCTTTCTTTCCCTTTTCCCTTTTCCCTTTTCCTTTCCCTTTTTTCAGTTCTCGTCTTCCTTTTTCCTTCTTCTTTTTTATTTTTTTATTTAAAATTATTTTATTTTTTATTAAAATTTTGGCTTTTTGTTTTATTTTCTTTTTTTTCTTTTATTATTATTATTTTTTTAAAAAAATTATTTTTTTTTTTTCCTTTGGTTTCTTTATTCTTTTTTATGTGCGGGGTGTGTGTTTTTGGTTTTTGGGGTTTTGGGGGTTTTGGGGGTTTTGGGGGGTTTTTGGGGGGGGTTTTTGGGGGTGTGTAAAGTATGTTTTTTATTTCCCCCAGGGAAACAAAAACATTCTGGGGGCAAAAATCAAAAAAAAAATAGCAAGAAAGTCTTTTTTCCTAGTAGGGCGGTAGGGGTTTTTTTTTTTTTTTTTAACTTTTTCAGAGGTACACTTCCCCCACGCCCTTTCCCAAATATAGTTTGTTTTCCCTGATTGTGTGTTTTGGCGAAAGAGAGAGAGGAGAGAAGAGAGGGGAGAGAGAGAGAGGAGAGAGAAAAGGAGAGAAGAGGGAGGAGAGGAGAGGAGAGAGAGAGAGAGAGAAAAAAAATAATAAAAAAAAAAAACCCTTCCCAAATATAGCTTGATTGGTGATTGTGTGTGTTGGCAAAGGGGAGAAAAGGGAGAGGAGAGAGGGGGGAGAGGGAAGAGAGAGAGAGAGAAGAGGAGAGAGAGAGAGAGAGAGAGGAAAAAGAGAGAGAAGAGAGAAGAGAGAGAAAAGAAAAAACAAAATAAAAAATAAAAAACTCTAAACAGACAAAAAAAAAAAACCAAAAAAATATTAATAGTAATACAAAACAAACACTAGAAAAACTAATCAGTAAGTGTTCCAAAACTTTTCGATTCTCGCGTACTAAAAAACCCCCCCCCACACCCCCACCAAATACCTTGATAATTATCTCTCATTCAGTCCTATTTTTTTTGTTCTTTTTCTTTTCACCTTTCTTTTTCTTTCCCTTTGCTTCATTTTGTTTGTTTTGTCCTTTTCCTCCTCAGCCTCATCCTCCTTTTTTTTTTTCTCCATTTTTTTTTCCTCCCTTCTTCTTTCCACCTTGCTTCATTTTTTTTGTTGTTCCTTCTTCTCCTTCTCCTTTTTTTTTTTTCCCCCTCTTCTTCCCCCCTCTTCTTTTTTCCACTCGCTTCATAGGGGGTTTTTTCCCTCCTCCCCTCCCTTTTTTCTTCTTTTTTCCATTTTGTTCATTTTTTTCATTTCCTCCTCCTCCCCTTTTTTCCAGGTCTTTGAATTAGCTCCCCACAATAATTCAGGGGAACAAGGTAGGCGGGGGAGCTCACAAGGTAGACAAGGTAGACTGCTCCCCCTGGCGTGTCGGGAAGGTAACAAGGCACGGAGGGGCAGGGGAGGGGAGGGGAAGGGGGTCTAGAGAGAGCGAGGCAGGGGGCTTAGGGGGATCGCAAGAATTTTTAGGGGCTTCGAGAATTTGAGGTGTTGTAAATTGTAGAATATCATCGTTTTTGGACTTTTTTCTTGTTTTGGGGTGATGATGATGGTGAAGTGGTGGTGGTAGTCTTGCTTGCATGATAGTAAGGGAAAATGATGATGAAATGATAGTTTAATAAAAAATTAATGATTCTGATTTTTTTTTAGCATGTTCTAAACCCCCATTTATGTTACTACTACAACTACTGCGGCAGACTATGCTACTAATAAGAAAAAATAATAATAATGGTGATGTAATAGTCTATAATAAAAACGAAAAGTGTTTTCTGTTGCTGTTGTTGTCTGTCTGTGGTTTTTGGGGGTGTGTGGGGGTTGGTGTTGTGTGGGTATAGGTTCCGCCCCCCCCCTGGCGCAAACACCTCATATGGCACATTTTGGAATATTTTACCGGGGAAGGTCATAAGCCCCTTATGAGATGATCCGATCAATTTTTTTTTTTTTTTTTTAGAGCCTATTGCGAGAATTGTGAAAAAAAAAGGGGGTTGCGAGAATTGAGGGAAACCCTTTTTGTAGGGTGAGGTAATGGGGGAGTGGAAAGGGGGGGGTGTGGGGAATGGGGGGGGGGTGCTGGGTGAGTGAATGGGTGGGGGGGGATGGGGTTGGGGGGGATGGGTGATGGGGGGGGAATAGGTGGGGGGGGATGGGAATGGGTGAGTGAAAGGGTGTGTGGTGGGGGTAAAGGGGGATGAATGGGGGGGGGTGATGGTAAAGGGGAGTGAATGGGGTGTGGTGTGGGTAAGGGGGAGGATGGGTAATGGGTGAGTGAATGGGGTTTTTGGTGATGGGTAAGGGGAGTGAATGGGGGGGGAGTGAGGGTAATGGGTGAGGAATGGGTGTGTGGTGATGGGGAATGGGTGAGTGAAGGGGTGGGGGGGGAGTGAATGGGGGGGGGGGTGATGGGTAATGGGTGAGTGAATGGGTGTGGGGATGGGTAAAGGGTGAGGAATGGGGGGGGGGGTGATGGGTAATGGGTGAGTGAATGGGGGTGTGGGATGGTAATGGGGGGTGAAGGGTGGGGGGTGAGGGAATGGGTGAGTGAATGGGGGGGGGGTGAGGGAAGGGTGAGTGAATGGGTGGGGGTGATGGGTAATGGGGGAGTGAAGGGGGGGGGTGATGGGAATGGGGGAGGAATGGGTGGGGGGTGATGGGTAAGGGGGGGGGGTTGGGGGAAGGGTGATGAAGGGGTGTGGTGATGGGTAGGGTGAGTGAAGGGTGGGGGTGTGGGTAATGGGTGAGTGAATGGGTGGGGGGTGATGGGTAATGGGTGAGTGAATGGGTGGTGGTGATGGGGAAGGGGTGGTGGTGATGGGGAAAGGGGGAGTGAATGGGTGGGGGGTGATGGTAATGGGTGAGTGAATGGTGGGGGAAAAACATACATTTCTACATCCAGATTTCAGGAAAAATTGAAGGGGGATTGGAGGTCCATGTTTTGGGGGGCCGGAGGCCCCCCAAACATAGGGGGTGGGCCGAAGCCCCACAATAGCCCTCCGCAGGGGCAGCCAAAAAGTCCCCCCGGAGGGGGGCTTTTGCGGTATAATGTATAAAAGCCAATTTCTTATTTATGAGTATGATTTTACATTGTTACAACGAAAATTATACCCAGAAAACAGAAAATATTAGTGGTGTGTGTGGGTGTGTGTTGGGTTTGTGTGCGTTATGTGGTGTGTTGTGTGTTGGGATGTGTGTGTTGTGGGTCCGGACTGGTTTTTTTTTCCCTTTAATTTTTGTAACCGATTATTGTATTTCGCAGCCAATGTTTTAAAACAAAAAAAAAAAAACACACAACACAAACCACACACAACACACACACACACACACACACACACACCCCCCCACACACACACACACACACACACAACACACACACCACACACACACACACCACAAACACACACACAACACACCCCACACACCACACACCCACACACACACACACACAACAAACCACAACACCACACACACCCCCACAAACACACACACACACCACCACACACACACACACACACACACACACACAAACACACACACACAACCACACACACACACACACACAAACCACACACCACACACCAACACAACACACCCACACACACCACACCAAAAAACACACACCACACACACACACACCACACACAACACACACAACACACACACACACACAACACACACACAACACACACACACCCCACAACACACACACCACACACACACACACACACCACACACACACACATGTTGGCGAGATCGTTCTACGATTATTTTTTTTTTTCCTCTCTGTCCTTCATAATTCAGATAATTAACTTCCCGTGTTTGTATATTTAACCAAGAAAAAGGAGAGAGAAAGTGTATATATATATATATATATTATTATATTAAAGAGAGAGAGAGAGAGGAGAAAAGAGAGAAGAGAGAGGAGAGAGAGAGAGGAGAGGGGGAGCAGAGAGAGGAAAAGAGAGGAGAGAGAGAGAGAAGGGGAGAGGGAAACTCCTGAAAGAGGACGTGTTTGAACGCTCCGTTTTTTGAGGCAGTTAAAAGTGGTTATGTGGCAATTTCGACGCGTGAACTGCCCGGCTGGTGCATTAGTGTCACAGAGTGTGTGAAAAAGATAAACCCTTCGCCCCAAGGGGTTTAAAGGGTCCCGGGAAAAATAAGGAATTTTTGGGGTTTCAAGCCCAATAAAAGCAAGGGGACTCCCCCATCACGGGGCCCGGGGGCGCCACCACGTAAACCTCGGCGCCACCAGTGATCGGCCCCAACCACGTACTCGGCGCCACCCTTTACTGGGCCCGCCCCCCACGTGCTCGGCACCACCACGTGCCCTCCCCCTCCATGTTGCCAAGTCTCTCTCTTTTTTCCCTACTCTCTCGTTCAGCATAACGCTCCCAACCCCATTACGGAAATAAAAAAGTTCCGCCCGTCAGTGTTCATGTAAAAACACAAGTGTGTGTTTTAAAGGGCGAAAAAGCATGGTTTTTGAGGCGCCCACGCACGGAAGACGCGGGGGCCCCAAGGGGGACCCCTGAGTTAAGGTCGGGCCTACTGTGTTTTGGGGTTCGGATGAGCGGGAATAAGGCCTTTGCATTCCACCGGGCAGAAGTGTCCCAACCTGTGCCACTCAAAATCCCAAATCCATAAACGGGGCGGTGACTCCCAATTGGGGCACCACAGGGCCCCTTTCCTGAGCGGGCGAGTTTTTTTTTCGGGGGGGGGCCCCCAACGTTACCTTCACCACGAAAGGACCGGACACACGCCCCTAAACCCCGCCCCCTCCGGCCCCCAATAATTTCACCAGAGGGGGATCTGAGCGCCCTCTCGGCGGGGAGTTGGTGGCGCAGGTGGTAAGCCTAGGCGGGAACTTACCTCTAGAAAGGGAAACCCGGGTTTAAGGATTACATTTGAAGTAATAGACAAAGGGGGTTTGCGGAAAAGCAAAGAGTGTTGGGGGAAGCATTGTCTGTAGGGGAACTTTTGGAAAGCCCTGAAAAACCCTTCAAGGGGTAAAAGAGCACAAAAACTTTTTTCCCCCTTGCAAGCCGGCCCGGGCCCAAAAATGAAAGGAGGGGACATCACATAAGGGCAAACGGGGCCGTTTCGCGAGTGGGGGGCCTCAGTAACAGCCCGGGGCCGGGGGGGTGGGGGACACCCCGGAGGTGAGGACAAAATAGAGGCTCCCCGGCTCACCTTGCCCCCCCGCCCAACACCCTCCCCGCCACTTGGGCCCCCCACCTTGGGCACCCCCACTCCATACACAATTCCCCACCCCCCAAACCCGGTCTCCAACACCAGGAACCCATCGCGCCACCCCCTCACCCCCCCCCAAACCCCCGCCCGTCCTTCATCTGATTTTGAGGGGGGGGCCCCTGAAACCCCCGGCAGTGCAACCCCGGGAAAAGTTCGTGAGAATACATTTTTCCCGCCCGTAAACCCCAGCCTCAAGACGTGACCAAAAACCCACCTAGGGGACTCAGGCGGGCCGCCTCACGGGCCCAAAGAGGGAAATCAAGGACGGAGCAACCTCCCGGAAGGCCTAAAAGGGGCAGGCGTTTTTCCAGTGAGAGGGGGCGGAAAAAGGACGTAACCAGGGGAGGGTTTAACCCAGAGGGCCCCGTCAGGTCAAGTGCTCTTGGTGCCCCCTCGTCGGGTCACTTGAGCAGCGTTTTCCCAAAGAGGCCCTTTTTGTTTAGTACTGCCCGGACGTTTCCCTTTCTATTCAAACCTGGGCTGAGCGGCTGGCGGGGGGAAGAGAAAACCCAAAGGGCCTGATTGAGGCTGCAGGGTAGGCAGGCCCGGAGACCCCCAACCGTCCTCAGAAAACGTGCTAAAATGGCACTCCCCTTTACCAGCCACACAGCCACACCGCCCCTGGGGAAACCCCAACAATCCTTTCCCCCGGGACCCTACGCCCACCACCTCCAAAACCCCCCCGGTTTCGAGCTTCCCGCCCCAACTTTCGTCGCACGGATAAGGGGATGCCCCTTTCCCGCAAAGCAAGATACGGCGCGAATGTTTTGAGAGGGAGCTTTGAAACGTGACCGTAGCAACCCGCGCCCTGCCCATGCCGCGCAGAGGGGCAAACAAAAACAAACCGGTGGGCCGTGGCACTGC
>JACEEZ010018839.1:9279-51779 GCA_016584305.1 Chionoecetes opilio | reverse complement strand
GCAAAGCCACAGGGGCGGCGCTCTTGCGGGACTCGGGGCACCGTAAAGTTGAGTAGCACCTGCCCCGGGGGACAAAGCACGGCGGCGTTGGGGCCGGGTAATGAAGGGCGCGGCGTTGTTGCGGGGGCGCAAGTAAAAATTAAAAGCCCCCCAATCGAGCGCGTGCGCCGCCCTAAGAGACCGGGAAAGGAATACACGCGTAACTCCCTCGCTGTATTTGACAATAATAGTCTCGATAAAAGGGGGGGGGGGGGTCCCCTACGCAGTAATGCGTTGCCCCATCGGGCTAGAAAGTTTCTCTTCTCTGTCGCTGTTCAGGAGGCGGCGAGCGTTGGGGGGGGTACGGCGCGAAGGTTAATCAGTCTGCGTTTTTAAAGTGAGGTGAAGGTGACGGCGTGGTTTTTTCCCGTCCGCTAAAATTCTGCTGGGTCAGCACTTTTCACCCCTCTCGGCTGAAAAGGTAATTTGCGCCATCAAAACATTGTCCCTCTCTCTCGTCCACCACCGTTACAGAGACTCTCTTTTCCCTTATTATTGCACTGGGTCATTTCATGCTTCCTAAAAAACCCCTACACCCCTACTTTGCCTGTTTATCATCTTTATGATATGAATTTACAAATATTATAACATAATCACATCACTGCACCATAAATGCAATGCATACTAATCACATACTATCATAATATTATACTTTTTAAAAGATGCTTCTTGTCGGGAAAGACGTTTTAAAAGTTTTCACAATAAAAAGAAGTCCTTGTTAGGAAAAACAAATTAAATTTTTGTCATTTTACAAACACAATATCTTTTCATGGTTACAATTTAAGTTTTGTCATTGGTGCAAGTTTTTTTGATTTAAGGCATTTTCGTAAAATCAGCCGGGTGGTACCGCTAAAAAACAGCAGGTGTAACAGATCCCGCGTTGCTATTGGGTTTGGGGTGTGTGTGTGTGTGTGTGTGGGGCGTGTGTGTGGGGTTTGTGTCGTGTGTTACACCATGTGTAAAGATGTCATCCTGTCATGCTATCCGGGGACCTCTTAAAAACCATTTGTGGGTGATTATGTCATCAGCTTCGGCAAGGGCAGGGCTCTAGTGTGGGGGCGGGTACGATTGCATTATTAGGGTGTTTTTTTTTAAACAAGGCAAAAATTCCCTTTTTATATCTTAAGGGGTCTGTTTAAAAATTACCCTTTTGGGTACCAAATAGAATGGTTAATTATGTAAAAACAACTGAAATTTAGAAAAACCGTAATTTCCCTTCTCCGGATCAATACGTGGGAAACAGCAAAGGGGTCGGTTTTTCGCCTCGTTAAAAAAAAACGTAAGGTCAGGGAATCGTTTAATCACTGCTCGTAGTTCCCCGGGTAAAAATGGTTTAACATAGTGGGGGGTGTGGGAGTGCGTTCATTCGGTGTTGAACTTCCGCCCCCCCCCCCCCCCCCCCCCAGCTTATTCCCTTCGGATATTTGCCCCTCTGGACCTTTTCCCCCCCCAAACCCTTTTACCCCCTATAAAACCTTTTCCCCCCTGACCTTTTTGGTTTTTCCTCCCTGGACATTTCCCCCCTGACATTTTACCCCTGTACCTTTTTTCCTCCCCGGACCTTTCCCTCCTACATTTTTCCCCCCTGGACATATTCCCCTCTAGACGTTTCCCCCCTTATTCTTGATCATATTATAGAACGAATTCAGCAAATTCTAAAAGTAACCAAAACCCAAACTATTAACACAAAATGGTTTTCAGTGTTTCGTTATCATAAAATAGTGCTATCAAATACATCCAGGGGGAAAAATCCAAAGGGAAACTGTCGAGAGGGGGAAAATGTCCATGGGGGGGTCTGTCAGAAGGGGAAAATGTTCAGGGGTATAGACCGGGCCCCCGTTCATTCAGTCTGCTTTTTTTTTTTTTTTTATTTTCGAACTCATCACTATAAAAAATTGACTGCTTCGTGTTGAGTATGGTCAATAGAGAGAAGTTCTCAATTAATATTGCTGCATCAAGTACCGGGTTTTACTAAAGTCGTAGGGGGATGACTTCCCAAAAGGGATAAAATATCAATAAAATGTGTTTTTTAAACCTGAGAGAAAACTGCCAGGACAGATTAGGTCAGTTTGCTCACTTCAAAAAAGATGCTTACGAACAGGGAATGAGGAAAAGTCGAAAAAACCAAAAGGAAAATTTGAGGGAAAAAAGACCAAGGGAAAGTAAAATCAGATTTAGTATAAAAAACAAAGGTAAAAAAGCTAAGGAAGAAAAAAAGATGAGAGAAAGAATAGGGAAGGAAAACCCCACACACACAACCCAACGTACAACAACCCCCACACACACACACCCCCAAAACCCCAAAAAAAAAAAAAAAAAAAGCCGCCCATTCACCATTTTTTCAAACACCACATAGGACACAGGACCACGCGGTATTAACCCCCGCACGGTCAGGGTTTATAGCGTGCTGGTCTCCCATTTTTGTTGGGGGGCAGTTCGAATCCTCGCGCTCCCGGGATTTTTCACCGACAATTCGAGCGGTTACTATCCCCCCTTTAGCAAGGGGATTGGTGGGGTGGTTTTGTGAGGTCCCAGCATGCCCCAAAAGGGCGGTAAAAATGAGCTCCAATCTGGCATGAGAGGGTGGAAATGGGCGATCGCGAGCCAACTGAGGGACAAGACCCTGGCTGAAAAACACACACACACACAAACAAAAAAAAAAAAGTCCTTTAGGTTCAGTTCTTTATTACCTTTTTTTTATTAAAATCACATTTCATTTCATTTATATAAAAAAGGAAAAAAAGGGGAGAGAGAGAGAGAGAGAGAGAGGAGAGAGAAAGAGAGAGAGAGAGAGAGAGAGAGAGAGAGAGAGAGGGGAGAGGAGAGAGAGAGGAGGCAAGAAGTAAAGAGAGAGAGACAAGGGGGGTAAGAAAAAAAGAGAAGAAAGGGAAGAAAAAGAGGAGAAAGGAGAGAGTAGGCAAGAAATAAAGACAGAAAAAGTAAAGAGAGGAGAGAAAAGAAGAAAAGGGAGGGAGAGAGAGAGAGAGAGAGAGAGAGAGAGAGAGAGGAGAGAGAGAGAGAAGAAGGGGAGAGAAGAGAGGGAGAGAGAGAGAGGAAGGAGAGGAAGAATCAAAGAGAAAAGGCTTGAGGAAAAGGGCATAAATGCGCATTTCTTTGTGATTCTCCTTTTCTTCTTTTTTCTTGCTTTCTCTCTCTTTTTCTTTCATTTTCTCCTCTTTATTTCTTACCCCCCCTTCTCTCTCTCTTTACTTTTTTCCCCTCCCTTTTCTCCCTCTCTCTTTTTTCCCCCTCTCTCTCTCTCTCCTCTCTCTCCTCTCTCTCCTCCCCTCTCCTCTCCCTCTCTCCTCTCCTAACTGGTTACTAAAAGAGGGGGGGTGAGTGGGGGGCAAGTGTGAGTTAAATTAAGGGAAGGGTTAAAAATTCATGGGGGGGAGGAGGAAAAAAAAGAGGAAGAGGGAAAAGGTAGAGAGAAGGGGGAAAAGAGAAGAGAGGGAGGGGGAAAAGGAAAGAAGGGGAAAAAAAAAAGGGGGGAAGGGGAGGGGAAGAAAAAAATGAGTGGGAGCCCCCTTTTTTTAAAGTGCGATAACAGGGACAACCAAATTATAAAAAAAACAAAACACAAACAAAAAAAAAAAAATGGAGGGTGAACAAAACGTGAGTTTAAAATTTTTAAAAAGAGAGAGCCTCTAAAAAAATTTTGAGGGGGAAGAAGGGGGGAGAGAGGGAAGGAGGGAGGGAGAGAGAGAGGGGAGAGAGGAGGGGAGGGGGGGGGAGAGAGGAGAGGGGAGGGAAGGAGAGAGAGGGGAAAAGGGGAGAGGGGAGAGAGGAGGAGAAAAGGGGAGGAGAGAGAGAGGAGGGGTTTTCACCCGGGAATAAAAGTTTGATTGATTATTTTTTGTAATTTTTCCCGGAGTTTTTATTGTTTTTTGGGCCTGAAGGGGAAAGGGGTAATTTTTTTAAAACCCAACTGTTTTGGGGCGGGAAATAGAAAAAGTTTCGGTTTTAAAGGAGCAGGAAAAAGGGCTTAATGATCAAAAAAAAAAGAGGATGGGAAAGGGGAACCCCCATGACTCCACCGCTGTTGGGAAAAAAAAATTTTGTCAGAAAGAAAAGAAAAATCCCGAGCAAGGGGGGTGTCCGAGAACAAGGAAAGAAATGAAGAGAGAGGAGAGAGAGATTGGAAAAAAAAGAAGAAATTTTGGCTTGAGCCCCGCTCCTAAGTCGACCCGTTTTAAAAATATTAAAAACAAAAAAAAAAAAAACAAAACAAAAAGTTTGGATACGGGGGGGAAGAAAATAATTGGGGACGGTAAATATTCAAAAAGAGAGAGAGAGAGAGAGAGAGAGAGAGAGAGAGGGGAGATAGAGGGGAAGAGAAGAGAAGAGAGAGAAAAGAAGAGAGAGAAGGAGAGAGAAGAGGAGAGAGAGAGAGGAGAGAGAGAGAGAGGGAGAGAGAGAGAGAGGAGAAACCCATTATCCCCGCATCAAATTTTCCCCCACTGCCGTTATAATCTTGTCAGTCCAGCTGTCTGTATGTATGTAAGTCTGACTGTGTGTGTGTGTGTGTGTGGTGAGTGAATGTGTGTGTGTGTGTGTGTGTATATGTGTCTGTGTCTGTGTCTGTGTTGTGTCTGTGTCTGTGTCTGTGTTGTGTGTGTGTGTGTGTGTGTGTGTGTGTGTGTGTGTGTGTGTGACTGAATGCGTGTGTGTGTGTGTGTGTGTGTGTCTGTGTGTGGTGTGTGTGTATTTATTTAGCTAGTTGTAACATACAGGAAAAGATCTATGCTCATACTGTCCCATCTCCAAATCTACTATTATCCAGTTTGCCTTTGAAGTCCTGAATACTTCTTGCAGTGTGTACTTCTTCTGTGTGTGTGTGTGTGTGTATGTGTGTGTGTGTGTGTGTGTGTGTGTGTGTGTGTGTGTGTGTGTGTGTGTGTGTGTGTGTGTGTGTGTGTGTGTCTGTGTCTGTGTCTGTGTCTGTGTCTGTGTCTGTGTCTGTGTCTGTGTCTGTGTCTGTGTCTGTGTCTGTGTCTGTGTGTGTGTGTGTGTGTGTGTGTGTGTGTGTGTGTGTGTGTGTGTGTGTTAAGCATTTATAATTATGTAAGTGGCTTATTTGTATGTGATGAACAATAACACACACACACACACACACACACACACACTGTAGATACAAATTAAGAGGGGAAATTCCCTCTAACATAAATTCCTCCCCTCCTCCTCCTCCTCCCCTCCCCCCCGCCGCCATCTTGGTTCATCTGGGTATTTCCGACCAAACTGGTTCTCATATTCTTTTCTGTCTTTCTGGACAAAACAAATATTTATACCCAACTAAATATTAAAAAAAATTTTGATATGCAAAAAATAATCATTGAGGTGTTTTATCCTATTTTGTGATGATTTGTACCTATTAGTTTTATTATTATTTATTTTTATCAGCATTATTATCATTCATTATTATTATTATCATTCTATTTATCAACACCAATTATCATTATCAGTAGTTTTGGGTTTTTTTTTATTCCGGTTTCGGCGAGTTTGGGTCTGTTTTAGGGGGGTTTAGTGGGTTTGGGTATGTTTTGGGCGGGTTTTGGTGGTTTTGGGTCTGTTTTTATGCTGGTTTTGGTGGTTTTGGGGGGTTATAATGGAGGAGAGTTTCACGTTCGTTTTCAGAGACACCAACTACTTTTCCTTGGCCTGCAATAGGTGCTTGTTCTAATGGTGCTAGTCTTATTTTGCGCAAACCCAAAAAAACAAAAAAAAACCATTATATTTTGTGATTAAGGTTAGGTTAGGTTTCCTTAAAACCTGTAAGGTTAGGTTAGGTTAGGTTTCATTAAAACATCAGGTTAGGTTAGGTTTAATTTTTTTTTTTCATTTTTTTTGTTTGTTTTCGTTTTGGTTTGCGCAAAATAAAACTAGCACCATTAGAACAAGCACCTATTTTAGGCCAAGAAAAAGTAGTTGGTGTCTCTGAAAACGAACGTGAAACTCTCCTCCATTATTACCGTTATGGGTCTGTTTTTAGGCGGGTTTCAGCGTGTTTGGGTATGTATTGGGCGGGTTTTGGTGGTTTTGGGTCTGTTTTAGGCGGGTTTCAGCGGGTTTGGGTATGTATTGGGCGGGTTTTGGTGGTTTTGGGTCAGTTTTTGATGGTTTTGGGTCTGTTTTTAGGCTGGTTTGGGTGGTTTGGGTCTCTTTTTGGTGGTTTTGGGTCTGTAGAAGTGGGAGTAACACACACACACACACACACACACAAAAAAAAAATGCCGCCCGTTCCCCATTATTTCAAACACACACAGGACACACGACACACGCGGTATTACCGCGCTACGGTCAGGTTGATAGCGTGCTGGTCTCCCATTCTGTGGGTAGGCAGTTCGAGTCCTCGCGCTCCCGGGGATTTTTCACCGACAAATTCGAGCGGTTACTGTCCCCCTTGAGCAAGGGGATGGGTGTGTGTGGTGTGTGAGGTTCCAGCATTGCCCAAAGGTCGGTAATAATGAGCTCCAATCTGGCACTGAGAGGGTGGAAACTGGCGATCGCGAGCCAACTCGAGTGGACAAGACCATGGCTGAATAACACACACACACAAACAAACAAAAGAAGTCACTTTAGTGTTCAGTTACTTTATTATCTTTTTTTTATTAAACATACACATTACATTTAATTTATTATAAAAAGGAGAAAGAAGGAAGAAGAGAGAGAGAAGAGAAGGGAGAAGAGAGAGAGAGGAGAGAGAGAGAGGAGGAGAGAGAGAGAGAGAGAGAGAGAGAGAGAGCGAGAGAGAGAGGAGAGAGAGAGAGAGAAGAGAGAGAGAGAGAGAGAGAGAGAGAGAGGGGAGAGGGGAGAGAAGAGAGAGAGAGAGAGGAGAGAGAGAGAGAGAGAGAGAGAGAGAGAGAGAGAGATCAGATCAGATCAAAACGTTTATTGTGAATAATGTACACATTATACATAATACATATATAATTAAGGGTACAAAATAGACAAAGGGCGCACCCCCCATGCAGGTTGCATAGGAAGGATTGCCATGATTAATGAAGTTAGATAGTAAATTTGTTAATTACATTTAGATATGCATATACATAAGATTATGCTATGTTACATATATATTTATTTATTTATTTTTTAAGTCCTTTATGAAGCATTGGCAAAGTTTGGGTGACTATTTTTGACTTGGATAAGGTTACATGGTTGTAGATAATAGTGCAGCAGCCCAGCATAGGAGGCATTGGCACAGCCGCCTCTAAAAAGATCATTTCTTGACATTCCATTACATAATGGCGGAGTGTGTGCTTCTCTTCTGTTTTACACAGGTTACATTTTTCATATTGATGTTGTCACTGGCAGCTACCTCCCAGATGTACTTATACCCTAACCTTAGCCTACTATAACACACCTGCTGGCGCCTAGTAATTAGTCCATTTTTGTATGTAGTGGGGTTGACACCCTTTTGTTAGGTCCATATATGTAGTGAGAGAAACAGACTGACCGAGCATGCTGTCAATATGTCTCTTATTGTACGTTTCCATTTTCGCACACATTTCTGTTTTTAGACGGCCAAGGGACAGAGGGAGCGGAAACCCAACACCATCCTTAGACGTAGCACTGTTGGCGAGTTCATCTGCACGCTCGTTCCCGCTATACCACATGTGATGGGACCCATATAAAGTTCACAGCTCTGTCCTGACACGTTATCTTATACACAAGTTTTAATAATTCTGTTCACGAGGACGGTGTGAAGAAGGTTCCTGGATGTTATCGACTGTAGGGCAGTCGTACTGTCAGAGGCAATGATGACGTCTCCGGCCTCTCGCTTGACTGCTGCCAGAGCCGCTGCTATCCCTAGAAGCTCCGTTTGGGCTGAGGAGCAGCCATCAGATATTCGGATGCTTAGCGCCCGGTGTTCACCCCGGCTTTCTCCCTTATAGTACACGACCCCGGCCCCCGCACGCCCGTCCTCATGCAGCGACCCGTCGGTGTACAGGATATTGGGACACTCAGGGAGGGCATTCAATCTACAAAGGAAGTCCTGCCTCATCAGCTCACATGGTACATTACACTTCTTAACCTTGATGGTAGAATAGGACACATTGAAAACTGGCAGTTCCCAGGGGGGGAGATCAACTGGTCTGTGCTCCCTATCATCCATGTATTTATCAAAATTAAATGAACTGAGCAATTTCCTGACTGATGAGAGCCAAACATTACACTTTTCTTTCCACTTAGGATTGAAGAGAGCCTCATATAACTGACCATCATCATTAGTATTTAGGGATCTCATAATTTGCAGGGCTGCCATTTGCTGTACTCTATGTGTGAGAGGTGGTAGTCCTATCTCGTGTCTTGCACTATCCTGCTGTGTTGACCTTGGGCACCCTAAAATTATCCTAATTGCTGTATTTTGAATGACTTCAAGAGCTTTAGATTTTCCTTTGTTGAGACGTGTTAGGGTGCTAGAGTTGTAGTCTATGACTGATCTGATTAAGGAAACATATAGCCTCTTAAGGACGGGGACAGACGACCCCCGTTCCCCATGCAACCTTCCTTAGCAACGCTAGTCGAGGCTGACAGATGTGCTTCAGTCTGGTGACTTCGTTGTGTCTTGTGTTGCAATGCCCAACAAGTACACCCATATACTTGTAGGTGGGGAC
Source organism: Chionoecetes opilio (assembly GCA_016584305.1). Lineage (NCBI taxonomy): Eukaryota > Metazoa > Arthropoda > Malacostraca > Decapoda > Majidae > Chionoecetes > Chionoecetes opilio. The sequence goes on along the minus strand of JACEEZ010018839.1, from coordinate 43,125 downwards.
TTCTTCTAGAATTTTCCCTTGTATTTTTAAGGAAGCCTTATCCCGATGCCGTTTATACAGCACCTTGCTTTTCTCTGGTGATATGATGAGGCCGATAGAGTTGCACAATCTCCCCAATGTTCGCAACGCGTTTTTTATGTGTGTTTGTGAGTCAGCTTGTAGCACTATGTCATCAGCATAAACAGTAATAACAACCCCATTAAATTTGAAAGAAGCAATGATATTCATAAGTGCGTTGAAGAGCATTGGCGAGAGAACACCCCCCTGTGGTGTTCCTAATTCCATGTGTTCCCACTGGAGTAAGCCCCCTCAAGTAGACTCGACTGTGTCTGTCTGTTAGGTAATCTTGTACTATTCTGATGATGGTCCCCGAGGTCATATTAGATAGTTGGATAAGATGACACTGGGGTTAGCTCTATCAAAGGCTCCCTTCAAATCAATAAAACATTAAATCGTTTCCTTATGCCAGCAAGGACTCTATGAATGCAGTTTTGTGTGCTCTTGCCGGGAAATGAATCCATACAGATTACTGGAGAGCTGGGGTTTGATACTATATAGTAGACGATTAAGGACTATTCTTTCAAGCATTTGCACAGACAAGAGGTGAGAGATATTGGTCTGAAGGACCCTGGGTTTCCTGGTTTGGGAATAGGAACAATAATAGCTTTTTTCCAGGGTGTTGGTAGGCGTCCCCCGCTCCATATCATGTTGTAGAGTCGCAGAACAGGATTGCCATAAATCGTCGTAAGGAAGCGAATACCATCGTAGGTGACACCATCCATGCCGGGTGCACTAGAGCTTGCCTTTTCCAGGCTCCTGACGAGCTCCTCTTCGGTGATGGGCATGTTATCGGAGACATTAGGGTCGAGTAAAGCTGCTTCAATCTTCTCAATACGATCTTGCGTTGGTGGCAAGAGCACTTCGCACCTGCAGGGGCAGACAGTCATAGCTGGAGGCGTCCGCCCAATCCTGCATGAGTTCGTTGCTCTTCTTGTTGGGTCAGGGTGGAGGGGCGATGAAGCTTTCTTCCTTGTACGATTTTGATCTTCCTTGACACTTCAGCAAGTGGCGTTTCTGTGATCCATGGATTGTAGAAAGGACGTCCAATATTTTTCTCTTGCTTTCTTTTTGACATCTTGCACTTGATGCCCCATCCGCTTGAGTATCGTCAGGTTTGTTATGAGTAGGGTTGTTTTGCCATTGATGCTTAATTTTCTTGTATTGTCTGTCAATCCGCTGAGCGGCTTCATCACTGTTATACCATCTCTTCATTTCACTCATTGTGTTCCTCTTTCCATGCCTGACTTTCGTATTAATTTTTTCTCTCCAGTTGGTGTATTATGTCTGTATTGAACTCTTCTGTCGATGAGGCGGTGTAATGTTTATACCAGTTATTCATTTGTTCCCTAATGCGCTTTCTCATGTTTCTTTGGAACACACAGTCTCTTTCTGGACATACTGTGTCTCCGTACTGTATCAGGGAGAAAGGGTCTCCCCATACACACCAAAGTGGTCGGATGTCAACGTGTCAACCACCTCACAGTGATGACTCATTGCAGGGTCATTGATCAGACAGATATAATCAAGCTTGTTCCCCTGTAAATGTGTTGGCTCAGGCCCATTGAGAATATTCAGAACATCTTGGTTGCTTTCCATGCAAGAGACAAGCTTTTTCCCATTATTGTTGGAGCGCCCAGAGGCATTATCTCCCAGCTTATAATGGTAGACATTCAGATCACTCATCAAAAGGCTAGGGTAGCCATCAGCGAGTTCATATAAAATGGCTGAAGTCAAGCATGTTATCCGTCACATAAACATTTATGATTTTAATAAGGATTTTCCCATTTGTATCATATATATTGATTGCTTGTGCTTGACTGTTATCACCCACAAAGGCGAGTTCAATACAGTCAGCTGGGATGTTATTCCTGACATACAGAGCCAGACCTCTGTAGCGACGATGTGCGGCGGGACTCTGTATGCTGTCCACTGTGAAGAGCTGAAACCCTCTGATCTGTATATTATCTGTGGGATCATGGCGTGTTTCTTGTAGACACATTATGTCAAGGTCATTTTGAAGGGAGAACTGTTGTACTTCAATGAGTCTATTTCTAAGCCCGTTGATGTTCCAGGTTAGAATCTTTAACGGCCTGTTGTTCATCGTGCGTCTACATTATTCGTGATTAGAGTAAGTCCTGTTGTTGTGTCTTCTCTAAGTTTAGTTATCAAGTCAATGATATCCGCAATTAGGATGTTGTAAGGGCGCGATACCTCCAGTGGTGTTTTCGTAAGAACAGACCGGATATCTTTGATATGGAAGTCACGCGGCCATATCGTAGTGCTCATAACCACTTCGGCTGATGCAGCAAGTTTCTCCTCAATTGAATCTTGTGGCTTTTTGTGGAGGTGGTCTGTGGCATTGCTGCAATATTGTGTTGGAGGGCATCAATACGTTCATTGACTTGCTGCAGTGCAGACGCAAGGGAGTCAACTTTGGCAGCCATCATTTCAATCAGATTGGTGACGCTGGGCGACAACTGTGGGGATGGGGTGGGGGGAATATGAGGTGGAGGCGAATTTGGCGGGAGTGCTGGCGGTCGTGTTGGAGATAGTGGTGGTGGTGTAGGCGGGGAGGAAGCTGAGGGCTTGTTGAGCCACGAGGGGATTGGGAAGTCCTGAGAAGCGTCTGGAGCTTGGTGCTGGGCTTGGGGCTGAGCTTGGTGCTGGGCTTGGGGCTGCGCTTGGGGCTGGGTTTGGGGCTGGACTTGGTGCTGGGCTTGGTGCTGGGCTTGGGGCTGGGCTTGGTGCTGGTGCTGGGGCTGGTGCTGGGCTTGGGGCTGGGCTTTGTGCCTGGGCCTGGTGCTGGGCTTGGGGCTGGGCTCGGTGCTGGGCTTGAGGCTGGGCTTGGTGCTGGGGTTGGTGCTGGGGCCTGGTGCTGGGTTTACGTGTGAGGGAGAGGTGATGCCCCCCTACTTTGACAGAAGAGCTCAAGGAACCCCGGACACTTACTATAGGTCGCATGGTGCTCGCCCTGGCAGTTAGAGCACCTGGGGACTACCGTCTCGCCAGCGATTAATTTTTCTTTACAAACAGTGGACATATGACAGCCTGCACAGAAACGACACCTGGGCGCCACTCTGCAATTCGTACTAGTGTGATTCCACACCGAGCATCTGCCACATAAGTTAGGTCTGGGAATATATTCTTCGATCTTGAGTGTTTTCTCCATCTGTGGGATTTCGAGGTTTTGTGGTATCTCACCTCTGCACCATCCAACCAGCTCTTTACCAAACTTACTTTTGTTATTCCATGCCAGTCCCCGCAGGCACGGGTACTTTGTTGCTATCCAGTGTATTGGTGTGGAAGTATACAAACCCTTGATTATGATTTTTGTGGACTTCTTGGGGAGATAGAGCACCACATTATTGAATCCTTGTGTTGTCAGTTTCTGAGTTGATTCATCGGAAACACTGACAACCATTATTCCTAACTTTCCAAATCTTGCTTTTACTTTATAGCCAGCCTGTATGGCGTCTCCGAGCCAGTTACACTTGTCATCCTCTGAGAGGTTTGGGGGCGGGTGGGAAGTATAATATGGTACTACCAGACTTGCCTGAAGAAGCAGTGTCGCGGCGATGCTGGGGTCTAGGGGTACTGTTTACTGTTGTTTGGTGGTGCGAGGGGCCAGCACCAGTAGTAGTATTGAGTCCAGTAGTGCTACCAGCCGTCCTGCTATTCCTCAATCTCCTCCTTCTCTTACTTCTTGACTCGCACTCGATGAAGTCATCATTACTTGATTCAGAGTCGTTGTTATCTATTACATTTGATTCATCATCATGTGCACCGATTTCCTTATGGGAACCAATATGGTTTACCATATTTCCAGATTCATAGTTGGTAGTAGGCAAGCCAGTGGGGACGTGAGGCACACCAGGAGGCAGGGCTCCCCCATCGCTCTGAAGCGCCGTGCTCATATTTCCATCGTTCACTGCTCATCCATCATTATGCAAGATGGAGAGCGTGGGGTGTAACGAGCACAAACTCATCCATCCCACACTAGTTACCACGCATAGACCCCGCGACCCATGGCAGGCCAAGATGGGTGCGGGCCGTGGTGAGATTTTCAGACAAGGAGGAGGGGGGTGTAGGAGGCAGCAGGTATGTGTAGGGGGGCAGCAGGATGGTAGGGAGGAAAGCAGACCGCTATATGGGAAGCAGACCACTGTGGGAGGGGTGGGATGTGAGGCAGCAGGGATGTGTAGGGGCGCAGGGATGTGCACTGTGGAGGGGTGGGGTGTGAGGCAGCAGGGATGGTAAGCAGACCGCTACACCAACGACACCGAGGGAGGGAGAGGAGGAGGAGGGTGGTGGGTAGCGTCAATGCTCTATGGTGGGGGGGGGCAAAGGGAATCGGTTGGGTGAGTGTTCAGGGACACGGTGAGGGGCTTGGGCCTGATACATGTAGGTCACAGTGGCACTCCTGGTACACCTTTCTGGTCGGGACACCAGTAATGTTAGCAGATTGGAGTACACATGCACTGGATGGATGGAGCTCACTTAGTGTTTGAGAGAGAACGATCTTGTGTAGGTCTCACGGCCTCCCGCAGATTCCACACTTCCGCTCTCTATTTTTTTTTTTTTTTTTTTTTCTTTAATGTTTTTCTTCTTCTTCTTATGTTGTGGGCGGATGGAGGAGGTGAGGGGTGAGGTCGCGGGGAGGTGGGAGAGAGAGAGAGAGAGAGAGAGAGAGAGAGAGAGAGAGAGAGAGAGAGAGAGAGAGAGAGAGAGAGAGAGAGAGACGTGAAACGAAGATAGAGACGAGGAGACTTTGCCTACACAAATACACTGAATCCATCTCTCTCTCTCTCTCTCTCTCTCTCTCTCTCTCTCTCTCTCTCTCTCTCTCTCTCTCTCTCTCTCTCTCTCTCTAAGTGCTTGTATAACAGTTTACTTGATCACTAACCTACACTTATCACACACACACACACACACACACACACACATGTTCCTAGGAGTGTCAACAAAGCGATAACGTCATTAATATTTTGACCAATGAGAGACCGAGCCCATCCTTACCCAACTACCTTCCTGAGAGAAAGATATATATATAATTATATATATATATATATATATAAATAAGAGAGAGAGAGAGAGAGAGAGAGAGAGAGAGAGAGAGAGAGAGAGAGAGAGAGAGAGAGAGAGAGAGAGAGAGAGAGAGAGAGAGAGAGAGAGAGAGAGAGAGAGAAAAGAGAGAGGGGAGGGGAAAAGAGAAAGAGAGAGAGGGAAATTTTGGGAAAAATGAAATTGAAGATGAGAGAGGGGAGAGAGAGGAGAGAGAGAAGAGAGAGAGAGAGAGAGGAGAGAGAGAGAGAAGAGAGGAGGAGAGAAAAGAGAAGGAGAGGAGAGAGAGAGAGAGAGAGAGAGGAGAGAGAGAGAGAAAAGAGAGAGAGGAGGAGAGAGAGAGAGAGAGAGAGAGAGAGAGAGAGAGAGAGAGAGAGAGAGAGAAAGAGAAATGAGGACTTCACATTTTCAGCGGGAAGGAAAACTATGAGAGAGAGAGAGAGAGAGAAGAGAGGAGAGGAGAGAGAGAGAGAGAGAGAGGAGAGAGAGGGGAGGAGAGAGAGGAGAGAGGAGGAGAGAGAGAGAGGAGAGAGAGAGGAAAACCCTTTTATCCCCCATCAAATTTCCCCAAATTTGCTTTTTTATAATTTGTCAGTCCAGCTGTTTGTATGTATGTATGTCTGAATGTGGTGTTTTTGTGTGTGTGTGTGTGTGTATGTGTTATGTGTGTGGTGTGTGTGTGGTTTGTGTGTGTGTTGTGTTTTGTGTGTGACTGAATGCGTGCGTGTGGGTGGTGTGTGAGCTCCGTAGTGTAGTGGTTAGCACGCTCGGCTTACAACCAGAAGCCCCGGGTTCGATCCCCGGGGGGAAACGCGAAAGATAGATGGGTGGTCTTTCTTAAACCCTAGCCCTGTCCACCAGCAGTGAATGGTCCCGGTGCCAGCCGGGGTTTGTAAACCCCCCCCCCGTGGTGGGCTTCGGCCAACACTAATATGCAGCAGCGGTAGATCATATGGCTCTGAGGCATTATCCTCTAAAACCAAGACAAACAAGAAAAAACAAGAGTGTGTGTGTGTGTTGTGTATTTATTTACATAGTTGTAAATACAGGAAAAAGAGTATGCTCGTACTGTCCATCTCAAATACATTAGTGGAACGGGTTAAGAGCAAAAAATAGCTGTTAACTTAGGCATGAGCAAAGGTCTCCTTTTGGTATGGAAGTACCGAGGGTAAATTGAAAATATTTTTCCAAAGACACAAGGCAGATCTAGTTCGTATCGATTATACGCGTTTTTTCAAAAAGGCCCCCAATTTTCGTTGAACGCCTATCTCGGGGCATTTTTAAAAAGCTATAAATGCAATTTTGGTGAATTTGTACATTTTCAGGGTCAGGAAACCAATATATAAAGAATAAAAAGCTGTAGGAATAAGAAAAATTCCCCTAATCATGATTATTAAGGTAAAAAATTTAACAAAATTTTGTTTCTTCAAAATGACGCTGACAATCAGAAGATTCCAATATTTACTTTGTGTATGGGTGTAGTTATAGCACTAGGGAGCAGCTACCGACACCTGATGCATATACCGGGTTATGCAGATTGATGAACCCCAATGAATGAGGGCTTTGCTACTCGTTTGAGATACCACTTTTTGTAAGGCGGGTCCACCATGCCATCTAGCAGTCACCAGAGATTTCCACAACATCTTCTCTGTTGCAGGAACGTCACCAGAAGGAATTTTCACCTATTTATGTCTGGGGAATTCCATGAATGTTGTGGCACTGTAAAGAAAAGGTTGATCAGCAACCATGACCGGTGTCTGACCTGGATTAGGTAGTTGATTGATTGGCGAAGGACTTCATTGCATGCCAAGCCATGCGGGGTTTGAGGGGATTCGTAAATATGGCAAATGTACGATTTGTTTCATGGGAAATTGAAGTAGGCTCTGTGATACTGACTTTTAATATGCAGCCCATGCTACCAACGTTAGCTTCAAAGGTTCTCTTTCCCACAAAGTGTCGACTCTCTCCAACATTGGAACCCTTTCTTAATGACCTTGGCGAGAGGACGAGAAGCGGGATGAGGATGACTGTTGGTTTTCAGAGCGGAAAGTACAGGCCCCATCATTGGCAGTGAAATATTTAAATCAATGGTTGTGAATGCGCTGGCAGGGATTTACTTCTCTTTTCCATTCTCAACAGGATCTAGGATATCAATGGTATTCTCAGTCTGAACCAGTGCCTGCTAAATATTATAGACGTTCCAAGAAGTGCGATGTTGCTGTGTTGAAGAGGGGTTATGGTCAGTGTTATCAAAACCACCAGTGGGGAACACACCCTTGAATTGCTTGAGGTGGGACAATCACGCCGATCTTCTCTCAGTGATTGATCTCTGAATGACTAGTGCGTGCTGGATGTTTTTAATTCGATCATTTGAACAATAGTCCTTTTGGGCATGTACCCAAACAGAGATGCGTACAGTTTGGAGGTGAAATTTCATTGCCAGATAGAGGAAGCTAGGGTCTCTCTCTTATATGTGACGAGGAACACTGTCAACTTTCTTGGATCTGCATTTTAAACTGAGTTGAATATTAATTTGCTGCCCAATGGAGGGGGTTGGCAACTTGGGACTTTTAAGGTCCAGGGGTGGCGGTCAATACCTAATCCATCAAGAAGCATGTTTAGAAAATTTTTAACATGGGAGGGATTGCATTAGATTCATGGGAGGTGAGAAGGTAACCTGTGAAAGCTTGCTTCATTGGAAGGTACTTTTGGGGCGCAGGATTTGATGCTTTGAGGACGGTTGATACTTCTGTAGTTGTAATTTTTTTTTTCATGTCCACAACAGCTTTGTTTCAGGTCATCATCAAATACAAGCGCCCCCAAACCAGATTCAATCTTAATGATTGATGTCAGTAATCAATATTCTCCCAAAAGGAGAATCAATAATAATAAATAAGGAGTTCAATATTCTCCCGAAGGCGTGTCGTATTGCCTTTGATAATGGAAATCCTAGATCAGCTATGCGCCTGTCATAGGGAGCATTCAGGTCCGCCATAGAGAGTGATTCTCCCGAGCCACGGTTATCTTCAATGAAGTCCAACAATTCATTTGGGGGACATGTGCTCTGTGGACCCGAATTTCTTTATTTTCCCGTCATGTCACATCCAATAGTTTCATCTCTTCTGTAGAGCCTAGTCAGGCATACACGATGATTGTGCATCAATAGCTACCAAGTCACAGCAGTAGTTTAGCTAATAGATATTTGTCACCTATGATGTGTAGTGCTTTTTCCTGGTCTCTCGACTTTTTGTTTGTCAATTTGGCACTCCTACAAGCTTTTATGTCATACTACTTGATTAGACATCATCAACATCACTATGTCTGATCACCACCACCATCGCTACCATGACTAATACCACCATTACTATAAAAAATGTCTTTTCACTACTACAAAACAGGCAACTCACCTAAGTCCTTCAGCTCCTTGATATTATCAGCTACTTCTTTGTAACATGTATAACATTTTTCATGATTACTTTTTTGTTTTACAGATAATGATGGATCTAAGGTCTTTTCATTGTTTTTCTGTAACTGACATATGAAACATACACTCCAACACGAATGTCCATAATGGCAGTTGTGGGTTTTGGGGTACTCAAGGGATGGGATATCTATGTTCTAATCGGGCGTTCTAATCGGGTATGAAAAATAAAATTTTCTTGAACATTATGAAACAGATAGGATGGAAACATTCACAAGGTAAAAAAAAAAGTCTATTTAAAGGTAAAAAAATGAAACCTTACATTTACAATCCACTTTAAATTTACAATATTTTGTATATTTACCCACAATTGTCATGGTAAGGCGAAAAACTATTACTTTTGTAGTTTTGAATCTTATTTAGTCGGATTCCTTGACCCTGAAAATGTACAATTTGACAAACCAAATTTTTCATTATAGGTTTAAAAGAGGAGAGATATGGGCGTTCGACGAAAAAGATGGCGGCCATTTTGAAAAAACGCGTATAAATCCGATACGAAGACGGATCTAACTTGTGTCTTTAGATATTTCTTTTCATCATCCTAAGGTACTTCCCTCCCAAAGGAGACCTTTGCATCACGACCTTAAGTCAAAAGTCACTTAACCCGTCCACTAATTATCCAGTTTGCTTTGAAGTCCTGAATACTTCTTGCAGTGTGTGTTTCTTGTGGTTGTGTGTGGGTTTGTGTGTGTGGTTTTGTGTGTGGTGTGTTGGGGTGTGTTGGGGTGGTTGTGTGTGTGGGGTGTTAAACATTTATAATTATGTAAGTGGCTTTTGTAGGTGATGAACAATAACACACACACCACACACACACCTGTAGATACAAATTAAGAGGGGAAATTCCCTCTAACATAAATTCCTTTCCCCTCCTCCTCCTCTCCCCTTTCCCCCCCGCCGCCCATCTTGGTTCATGGGGTATTTCCGACCAAAAATGGTTCTCATATTCTTTCTGTCTTTCTGGACAAAACAAATATTTATACCCAAACTAAAACATTAAAAATAAAATTGATAAGCAAAAAAAATAATCATTGAGATGTTTTTATCTTTTTTTGTGATGATTTGTAAACCCATTAGTTTTATTTTTATTATTTTTATCAGCATTATTATCATTCATTATATATTATCATTCTATTTATAAAAACCAATTATATTATCATTATCAGGGGTTTTGGGTCTTTTTTTTTTCCGGTTTCGGCGGGTTTGGGTCTGTTTAGGGGGGTTTAGCATGTTTGGGATGTTTGGGCGGGTTTTGGTGGTTTTGGTGGTTTTTGGGGCTGTTTTTATGCTGGTTTTGGTGGTTTTGGGGCTGTTTTTATGCTGGTTTTGGTGGTTTTGGGGGTTATAATGGAGAAGAGTTTCACTTCGTTTTCAGGGGACCCCAACTAATTTTTCTTGGCCTACATAGGTGCTTGTTCTAAAGGTGCTAGTTTTATTATACGCAAAAAATCCCCCCCCCCCAAAAAAAAAAAAAAAAACTGTATATTTTGTGATTAAGGTTAGGTTAGGTTTTCCCTTTAAAACCTGTAAGGGTTAGGTTAGGGTTTGGTTAGGTTGGGTTAGGGTTTGGTTAGGTTAGGTTAGGTTTTATTAAAACATAAGGTTAGGTTAGGTTTCATTTTTGTTAAATTTTTTTTTTTTTTTTTTTTTTTTTTTGTTTGCGCAAAATAAAACTAGCACCATTAGAACAAGCACCTATTGTAGGCCAAGAAAAAGTAGTTGGTGTCTCTGAAAATGAACGGTGAAAACTCTCCTCCATTATTACCGTTATGGGTCTGTTTTTAGGCGGGTTTCAGCGGGTTTGGGTATGTATTTGGGGGGGTTTTGGTGGTTTTGGGTCTGTTTTCTGCTTTTTACAAGTTGGGGTTCCTCCAGACGCTTGCCCATACTTATTCCATTCAAAACTCATTTTGCAGATTCAGAGCTGCTGTTAGAATTGGAGGTTGGTAAATCAGTGGGGACCTTAGATGTTCTTGCTTCTTGGTCTTCTTTTCACGGTGCGCCCCTTTCAGCTTATTGCGCCATTCTTGCTGATTTTCGCTTTTTCCCCGAAAATGTTGCAGATTTTTTGCTTTTTCTTCGCTTTCGATCACCGCATTCCACCCACACATCAAAACATCTCTCTGAAGGCTCAAGCTAGCTTGTCTGCTCCCTGATGGAGGCACGATAGACACAAACAAACAAACAAAAAAGTTTTCTATGGTTCCAGTAGAAGTTTCAAGGATGACCATACTAATTATATAACGTCATGTGATTGAAACTGTGATGCTATTGAGTAAATATTTTTAAATTTCATTTATATTTCGCCAGCAGTGTTTTAATAGGGAGTGGAACATTTTTAGGGGGTGAGAACATGTTATTTTATTAAACATTTTTTTTGGACCACCCTAATATATATATTGGGGACTGTAATATCTAGAACTGGAACTGTCGCCGAAAATTGGAACTCCCGCAGACGTGAAAAAATCGGAACACCCCCGCCATCATTGGCGCTGAGCAGTAGTAGAAGTAGAAGTAGTAGTAGAAGTAGAAGTAGTAGGGGACAGCAGGAGTAGTAGTGATGGTACATTTGGTAAAAGCATGGGCAAACTTTGTTTCAAAAAACTATCATACTCAAGCTGAAGGAATTGTCCCTAAAACGCAAAAATTGAGAGAGAGAGAGAGAGAGAGAGCGAGAGAGAGAGGAGAGAGAGAGAGAGAGAGAGAGAGAGAGAGAGGAGAGAGGAGAGAGGAGAGAAGAGAGAGAGAGAGAGAGAGAGAGAGAGAGGAGAGAAGAAGAGAGAGAGAGAGAGAGAGAGAGAGAGAGAAAAGATAGAGGGGAAAAGAGAAGGGGAAAGAGGAGGGAGAGAGAGAGAGAAAAGAGAGGAGAGAGAGGAAAAAGAGAGAGAGAGAGAGAGGAGAGAGAGAGAGAGAGAGAATATTTGAATTTTTCACGTTTACATTGCGTATATTGCATGGACACACAAAGTCAGTACGGGCATTGCGCTACAAACACTATAAGGACGCCACGCTGTCTTTCGATAACACCGCGCGTTGGTTGAAGTAATATTTATTGTTAAACAGGAATGCCACATGGATCAATTACCATAAAATGACCATGGTTTAAAGAAAACTTCCTTCCTTTATTCTTGTCATGCTGTATCCTTTAATTAATACAGTATAATTTTAATTGCTTCATTTATATTTACTTTAATATGACTTCTTACGTTTTTGGGGATATTGAACGAAACAACAATTTGGAATGCGTGCGCGTACACACACACAGACACACACACACACACCCCACACACACACACACAACATACAGTTACACATACACACAAATACAAAAACACACATACACACACACACACCACCACACACTAGAAACCATGGGGCAAACAGTGGGGTTTTGATGATTGGGTATGAAATAACTGATGCCCGGGGCTCCAGCCTGGTGGTGGTGTTGGTGATGGCGGTGGTGTTGGTGATAGGGGTGGGGATCACCCTCGTCCTGAGTGGCTTGGTTGCTAGAGGCCGAAAAGCGCGTCAGGTGATGAGGGCCTGGAGGGACGCAGGCCCCACACCACCCTGCTGGGGAAGGTGCGGAGGCACCTGGTGGCCACCTCGGGGCTGGCTTCCCCCAAGGGATCCCCTTGCGGAGTGCGGTTTCCCCCCTGGGTGACAGCTGGGGGGAGGTGTGCCCATGGTGGTGGGCAGCAAGGAACGTCGGGCCCTGCCTGGAGTGGCAGGTCCAGAAGGCCGAGCAGGAACATAAGACGTTTGTGTTCTGGTTCATGTTGATCGTGTGTGTGGCGGTGGTGATTGTGGTTTGTGACCTGGTGGTGGGTGCTCCTGGGCACGGCAGACCCTGGCGCACTACCACTGCCCCCAATAGAAGGAAAGTGAGGCATTGCCCTGCCCGCACCAGGCATGATAGAGGAGGCTGCCAGCGAGGCCCGTGGTAAAGGGAAACAGCAGGACGAGTCCCCCCTGCGGGGACACAGCAGCTTCGCAGGAGAAACTGAGGTGGGAAGGGCGTTGCTGGAGGAGGCGGAGAGCAGGTCCTCCCCCTGCAGGAGCCAAAACCCCGTGAGGGATCAACATTTTCGGGGAAACACAACATCCCACATCGGAACGATCACACATCGGAATTACAGTTTAAAAATAATTAAGTCTCCTCTTTGATCAAGTGTTGGTAATTTTAATCTCTTTTAACCTTTCCTCATAAGTATGTAAGTGTTTCTAGCTCTGGCACCATCTTTGTTGCCCCTTCTCTGCCTCCCCTGTATGGGGGGAGGCGGTAGCGGAAACGGTTAGAATCTCCGACTGGCGTTCTTCCGTGACCGAGTTCGATCCCGAAGAAACCAAAACCTTTCTGCACCGTCGAGTGGCCTAAGAACACCCACATGCCCTGCCTATCAAATCTACTTTCGAATGCGAGTGCATCGGAGGACACAGGGGGGCGGATGAGCCTCACAGGGGTCACTATAAGAACCTGCCTGCTCCACCACGGGCGAGGAACCAAAACCATCAGAAACCCTCAAGTGAACCTCAGAAACCTACCATCCGAGCCCGGGGGCCACACTGCCTACAGGCGCTATAGGCACAAATGTAAAAAAAAAAAAAAAACAAAATTCACATGCTTCTTTTTATATGGGGACCCTTAGTCCAATCAAATTTAGCGCGTTTTTAAACCCCCAACCCACCACAAATTGCCATAGAAACAAAACAATATTTTTATGAAAACCCGTTGATCCCCCGAACAAATATATGAAATTATACTCAATTCTAATGAGTGGGTCAATTATTTTTTCAGATTTAACGAGAGCCGTGAACGAAGGTGGAGTGACGCTTGCAGTGAGAAATTGGATCGGTGTGCAGAGGACAGTTCAACGCTGCGGTCATTGTGAATGTAAGGAGTATTATATTTAATGTAGGATTGTTTAAGGTTTTATTTTAGTCATCGAGCAAGTACTTATGAGGAGCCTGAAGACATCAGGTGGGCTGACCAGTGGAAGAGGGATGACAGAGACACAGCGCTCAGTCTGGGTCATGGCTAGCCCTGTCTGTGCAGAGGTGAACAACGCCCTCCAACACCTCACTGAAGTGATGTATGTGACAAGTGAACAACACAAGGATCTATCAAAGTCTAGACAGAAGAATGATGTAGCTGATACCCAGAAAATGCTTGCGTTTCTTCATGAGAGGGATCCCTTTCAAGAAAACGATACTCTTCACAACATTTTCACTGGTATAGTTGCCAAAACAGCGGTCAATGTTGATGACGCGAAAACCATGGGAGAAAGGGTCTTGGGGCAGATGAGTGGTAAACGTGTGCTTGAATACATCATCAAGAAGAACAGTCAAGCCATAACTATGGACTCAGAGACTGCAATGACGACACCAGACGGAGACATCAATATCAACCCTCAGTTACTCTTCCAGAGACTTGTGATCGCTGGCACTGAATTAGGGGACTTATCCAAAGCACTCGTTTGTGAGTTATGCGCATATCCTCCTTCTTTGTTCGAGACTAAATATGCCTTGCTCTCCGCCAATAAGCCAGCGTTAGCCTCAGCAATCAAATCCTTGGCACCTGCCGATACTATACAACCATCCGATATACAATACGTACTAGATGCGGTGCCCTATTGCAGCGCATACCGTGGCAGTCAGGTGAACAGTACAATAATATTCTTGACCGCTACCTGAAATATGTTAGTAGGCACTACGGGCATGCTATCGTCGTGTTTGATGGCTATCGTCAAGGTCCCTCAACGAAAGACTGTGCTCATCAGAAAATGGGTGAGCGACCATCAGTTGAAGGTATCTTTTTCTGAAACCATGACGCTTACTGTCAAGAAGGAAGAGTTTCTTCGGAACAAGAATAACAAGCAACAATTCATAGACACCCTTTGGTAAGAAACTGGAAGAATCTCATTTGGAAGTGCTTAAATGCGAGTGGAGATGCGGACCTACTCATAGCAACAACTGCAGTTCGTAGTTCTTCAAAATCCAACACTGTTCTTGTTGGCGAAGACACTGACTTGTTGATACTACTGTGCTATTATTTCAGCAAGAATAGTGCGCACAGTCTCTACTTAATGTCGGAGCCGAAAAGGGGTTCATTGAATCCAAGACAATACTTGGACATTGGCAAAGTCAGAGAGGCTCTGGGTGAGACTGTGTGTGGAAAACATTCTCTTCATCCATGCATACCTGGGATGCGACACGACATCAAGGGTCTTTGGGATCGGCAAAGGCAATGGACTCAAACTGTTCAAGGACAATGATATGTTCCGGCAAGCGGCCCTAATTTTCGGCAATGAATACTCAACACAGGATGAGATCATTGCTGCAGGAGACAGAGCAATGGTTTGTGTGTACGGAGGGAAACCATCAGACAATTTAAACGAATTGAGAGTAGTAAAATTTCATGCTAAGGTGACAACAAACAGAACAGCATTGCACCCACGGGTACTTCCGCCAACGAGCTCAGCTTCCAAATATCACAGCCTACAGGTATTCCATCAGGTTCATGAGTGGAAAGGACACAAACTCAATCCACTTGACTGGGGATGGAGTATCATGGACACCAGGATAAATCCCTGTGCATTCTGACCTCGCTGCAGCACCAGAGTATCTCCTAAAGCTTGTTAGATGTTCATGCAAGGGTGGCTGCAGTGGTAAACGTTGTGGTTGTCGGAAAATTGGGCTGCCTTGCACATTCGCATGTGGACTGTGCAGAGGTAGTTGTTCAAATGCAGACGAATCAGTAGACGTTTTCGATGCTGCTGATGATGGTGACCATGGAAGAGATGAAGTGACGTTTAAATATTGTGAACGGACCTAAGTTCATTGTGTACACATAGTTTTGGTAGTGTAAACCCAACATTCCCCTATATAATAATATAAGACCTTGTGTTTGTAATTGTAATTATCTATATATGTATATGCCTACCTATCTAACTATATTTCTTGACTCACTATTAACTAATTAAGTACTAGAAATTACAAACTTTATTCAGCTCAAGAATTTTTTTTCACGAAATTCCCAGACTCACATCAGCTCAAATTTAATACCCGGTATCACCTTTACGGGTAATGTCAGTTTCCTGAAGAAGACTAGCAATACATTTTTGGTGAGGGCTATATATAAATCAAGTTTATTGCTGCATTTCACAGCTAAGGGGGGATCAGTAATAATGGGTTTAAATGATAAGCGTCACATTTTAAGTATAAATTTAATCCCATATTTTTTGATGTGCAAAAAATGATAGGCATAATATTTTGTTCATTATTGCATGTGACAGTTGTCATTTGCCATAACCAGGCCACAACTGGTTAAATAAATAATTAAAAGTTGTTTTGTTGTATTATTAAGAGTGATATTGTCGTATATTTAATTTCCAATTATTGCGGTAGTCCGAAAAAGTAACCAAAACGCAAATGACCTGAAAAACCATGTTCCACTCAAAATATTTAAGTATAATCTTGGGCAGATATTCAGTAGGCATCAAGGTTTCAGAAAAATATAACTTCGTTTCTATTGCAATTTGTGGTGGGTCCATTCATATTTTGACTGGACTAATACAATGCCAGTGTTACACACGTAGTGTAAATGGGGTGCTTTGGTGTACTTTTGGTATTACGTCGCCAGATATTGACACGCGTTTTCTTGGTATTGGTTTATTGAAGAAACGGTTCAAACTGGAGAGAAAAACAAAATTCACAATGTAAGAACTACGTTTAACGAAATCAACCATTCTTAATCACAAATACAAAATATACCTGAATCAACTCAGTCCCCATAATAATAATCTCATCATCACGTGACACAGATGACTTAAAACACTCGTCCTTTATGTTAACTAGACCGCGAAAGTCTATCGTAGATAGATACGTGTATAGATACCATAAATTCATATTTCAGTCACAATTAAGATACACAGCAAGTCTACTTACAATTTCTGGCGCTCTAGGTATTCACGAATCCAAACAGGTATCTACTGGGTGTATTCATAACCTAACCGAGCCATAAAACCATTGATGTAAGCTTTGGTACAGCCTCACATCAGCAGTGGCCTCGTGGCTCCAAGGATGTAAACAACGCGTCCCTTGGTCTTGAACTTGATCGGGGAGTCACCTAGCTGATGCTGTCGGTGAAGCCTTTGGTCCGGTAAATTATACTAATTATATAGTAATAATACAATTATTATAATTACTATAATTATATAGTAATAATACAAATTATACAAATTATATAGTTGGTCATAGAAAGAAAATCAGACTTGTGTCTGTTTGATATGGGTGTTACATCCTGGCCGCAATGCACCTATTCCAGTAGGTGCACTTACTCACTAACATGTAACGGTGTAACGCCTGTGGAATATAAACCTAATTTACACGTTGCAGTACACAATACATATAGGTATAAAGTAAACTTAAGGGTAACCCACACTAATTCCTATACAATGAACGAGCCCACGAGGCAGCGATCCGCCTACACCTCGTCGGCTAGCCCATTTTATATCTCTTGTCATTATCTAAGGACATCTCTATTAGTCTCCAATATTGCAATGATCTGTGGTGGCACTCTCCAATACACATATCTTGGTGATGGGCCTCTCGTAAGTACCTGTTGCTGTTTTGATTTCAGCGGATCTGACCAAGCCATCTGTACTCTTGTAGATCTCTGCCACTAGTCCTAGTGGCCACTGATTCCTGGGTACGTTATCTTGCTTCATCAGTACCAGGTCGCCCATTCTGAGATTGGGTCTTGGATTCAGCCACTTTTGGCGCTCCTGTAGAGTGGGAAGATACTCCCGGAGCCATCTGTGCCAGAAGACATCCGCTAGATACTGCGCTTGCTTCCATCGACGACGATATATATCCCTACTCTCAAACTTCCCAGTAGGTAGCATGGGTCCTGACCTCAGCATCAGTAGGTGGTTAGGTGTTAAGGGTCTCTCATCTCTAGGGTCAGCCGACAGCTTGGTGATGGGCCTACCATTCACTATGCCTTCCACCACTGTCATTAGGGTTACCAGAGTCTCATCGTCCATAGTCTGTTGCTTCACCACACCCGCCAACACAGCTCTGATGGTCCGAATTTGCCTCTCCCAGACTCCTCCCATGTGCGAGGCTCCAGGGGGATTGAACTTCCACGTGACCTCTTTCTTCAACAAATGCTCATGTATCTGTATCTGGTTCCAGTCCTCAACAGCACGACGGAGTTCTTGCTGGGCTCCGACAAAGTTGGTACCATTGTCGGACCAGATTTCCTTAGGCTCCCCTCTTCTGGCCATGAATCTCTCCAGCGCATTGATAAAACTGTCTGTGTCCAGGGTGTGTGCCACTTCAATGTGTACGGCTCTGATGGCGAGGCAGGTGAAGATACATCCGTACCTCTTTACCTCAGAGCGTGCCCTCTTCACCATGAATGGCTCGAAGTAGTCCACTACTTATCCAGTCTGATCCACTCTGGTGAATGGTGGCTCTGACGGTGTAACTCTGGATTCCGGCAGGCTGGCCATCTGCTGTACTTCTGTCTTGCCCCTCAGCCTCCTACAGATGATGCACTGGTATACTATTTTCTTTACCAACTTTCATCCCTTGATTATCCAATAGCGTCTCCTGGTATCTGCTAGTACACGTTCCACTCCAGCATGACCTGATCTCCGATGAAGATCTTCTACAATGAGCTTAGAGGCTGAGTGTTCACAGGGTAATATCAGCTGGTGTTTACTGCACTCTTCCTGCTTGGAGTTTGACAGCCTTCCTCCGACAAACAGCAGGCCTGAGGCTGACTTCTTGGGGTCCAGTTTATCAAGACGGATCTTCTTGTCCTCTAAGAGAACGTGTTGCGCTTGTCTGATAATGGCTTCTTCAGCAGTTTTCAGCTCATCTGCAACCAGTGGTCCCTTCTGATGTCATTTTGTAATATAATGGCTTGTAAAGTGATTAGTATTTGTTATTAACTGTTGGGACAATTGATTGTTAGTGGGTCGTTGGTGGTGTATCAGCGCTGTCACGTAGGCAGGAGTAACGTCAGCAAGAGGTGTAGTGGCGAGTCACTGGAGCGAGGGAAGGCAGTCCGCCTGCAGACTACAACGCGAGAGCCACCTCGCCACCGCCACACCTGCCACCTGTTCGCTGCCCCGCCGCCAGTACTCACCCGTAGCTGTGTTGTGAACTGTGTACTATTTCCTCCACGTGTTTTGTTAAGTAAAGAGAAAAAGCAAGATTTGTTTTCCTTACTGCCACAAGCTATCGAGGCAGTATGGGGGATAAGTTTGACTTGAAGCTGATCCCTGAGTACGATGGCAGTGGTGCGCACGCTGTGGTGGAGTGGCTGGAGAAGCTGGAATTAGTCTGCAAGCTTCGAGGCGTCGACGATATAGCAAGTGTGATCCCACTACGCCTAACGGGAGGTGCCTTCGCCGTGTACCTACAGCTGGCCGAGGCGGACAGGAAAAAGACTGAAAAGGTGAAGGAGTTGCTGCTGGCCGCGTTTGCAGTAGATCCTTACGTGGCCTATGAACAGTTCGTGAGCCGAAAGTTGCGCAGTGGAGAGTCGCCAGATGTGTATTTGGCTGAGCTTCGGCGACTGGCATCTCTGTTTGGCGGAGTGAGTGACAAAGCCCTTGCCTGCGCCTTCGTGGCTGGACTGCCGGAGGAAGTCCGCCAGCTACTCAGAGCGGGGTCACGTATGGAGGCTCTTGACTTGAACCAGATTCTGACGCGGGCAAGAGCGGTCATCAGGGACGACAGCCCCCTTGGATCATCGGAGGCGTGCCTTGGTGCCACAGCAGGCTATGGCGCCGTGCCTCGTGTGGCTGCTGCAAGTCAACGGTGCTATGTGTGTGGTGGCCCTAATCATCTCGCCAGAGACTGTTTAGCTCGCCAACAAGCTCATGGCCGCACACGGCGACGAGTAAGGTGCTACCAATGTGGTGGTTTAGGCCACATTGCATCAGAGTGTTCGGGAAACGGGCATGGAGAGGGGGCGTCAGCGCCAGCCTCCTCTCATGGCGGTCAGTGAGTGAGGCGTTACCATGTGCTATGGTGAGTGTGGAGGGCGTACGTCGTCGTGTGTTGGTGGATACCGGGTGTTCCCGAAGTATCGTCCATGTTTCGTGCTGCCAGGCATGGACGAAGGGTGCCGTCGACATGGTCACTGTGAGCGGGGAGAAGTGGCAGTGCGAGGGAACAGGTGTCGTACACCTCCAGCTTAGCGGCGGGGCTTCCACTGACGTTTGCGTGTGTGTAACAACTGCGAAGCCCCTTGGTTTTATGGTAATTCTCGGCATGGATGGCATAACGGCCCTTGGGGGAGTTACAATCGATGCTCAGAATAGTGTTCGATTTGGCATAGAAAAGTCAGAGATCTGTGCGGCTGCCGACACCGTGGTGGCAGTGGAGGAACCTGATTTTAGTGCCAATTATGACCCTCTGTCTAATTGTTGGACGGCAGCCTGGAAGTGGTCAGGGGGTAAGGAGCCTGGTGTCCTGCGGAATACGGTAGAGGCTTACTCTGTGCCTCCCGAAGCAAGAGACTTGTATGAAGAGGAGCTCCAGAAGTGGATAGAGGATGGCTGGTTACTTCCGTACGACGAACATAAGTACGGACCAGCTAAAGGTCTGATTCCTCTCATGGCCGTTGTTCAACGCAACAAGAAGAAAGTGCGGCCAGTAATGGACTTCAGAGAGCTCAATGCACACATCGACGCGTTCACGGCGGACTCTGACGTGTGCTCAGACAGACTGCGGGAGTGGCGGAGGCAAGGGGTGAATGTCTGCATGATTGACCTTGCAAAGGCTTATCTCCAGATTAGAATTCACGACTCCCTGTGGCCATATCAGACTGTGAATTTTAAGGGCCAGAGGTATTGCTTAACGCGACTGGGATTCGGCCTAAACGTTGCCCCGTTGGTTATGAAAGCAGTGCTCAACAGTGTTCTCTCACAAGATCCCATCGTTAGAAAAGGAACGTCAGCTTACATCGACGACATTCTTGTTAATGAAGACGTTGTTAAGGCCAGTCGTGTACAAGAACATCTCGAGAAATTTGGACTAACAAGCAAGCCATGCGAGCGACTTGCTGAAGGAGCACGAGTGTTGGGCCTGAGAGTCTGGGGGGAGCAGAGAGGCCTAGTGTGGAAGAGAGACAGCGAGGTGGACAACGTACCAAGTGAGTTGACGAGGCGGGTGGTGTTTTCGTTCTGCGGCAAGTTGGTGGGCCACTACCCTGTGTGTGGTTGGCTGCGAGTGGCGACGGGCTTCATCAAGAGGAGGACCAATTTCCTCTCAGAGGGATGGGATGAAGTCATCGTCGATGAAGAAATAAGGAGGTTTCTGGATGAGGTCGTGGCTGAAGTTAGGAAGAATGATCCTGTGAGAGGATTTTGGAGTGCCAGAGGCGACGAGGCCAGAGTTTGGGTGGACGCCAGTTCTTTGGCGCTTGGTGCTGCAGTAGAGATCGACGGCAGCATCGTTGAAGACGCCAGCTGGCTACGTAAAGAAGACTCGAGCCACATCAACATGGCCGAGTTGGATGCAGTTATCAGAGGATTGAATCTCGCATTGGCCTGGAAGATCAGAACGGTGGAATTGATGACTGACTCCTCTACAGTGCATCGATGGATCTCTGATGGCCTCTCAGGTAGAAGCAGGCTTAAGACCAAGGCTGCGAGCGAGATGCTCATTCGGAGGAGAGTGGGCATAATACTGTCGTTGGTCGAGGAGTGCGGCCTCCAGCTGTCGGTTACTCTCGTTCCTTCTATCAACAACAAGGCTGACAGTTTGACACGCGTGCCGCAGCGTTGGCTGAAAGTCCCCGATGCCTGCCCTACAGCCACGCAACCAGTGTGTGCAGCCGTCGTTACTGTACCACACGACAAGATTGAAGAGATACACCATACTGCAGGTCATCCAGGTGTAAAACGCACGCTTTATTTTGTAAGGCGAGTCGACCCAGCAGTCACCAGGCGGCAGGTGCAAGCTGTCGTCGCAAATTGTAAGGCGTGCCAATCTATCGACCCAGCACCAGTAAATTGGCGGAAGGGGAGCCTCGACGTGGAGAGAATCTGGCAGAGAGTCGGTATGGACATCACTCACTGTGGTGGACGGCCGTACCTAACTCTTATCGACTGTGGACCATCAAGATTTTCAGTTTGGCGTCAACTGAGGCTGCAGACCAGCGACAGCATCATTAAGCAGTTAGAAGCGGTGTTTTGTGAACGTGGGGCCCCGGAAGAGTTGTTGACGGACAACGACACCGCTTTTCGCAGTAGGCTGTTTGCAGACTTCGCTAAGAGATGGGATGTGCGTCTCCGTTTTAGATGTGCACATGTCCCGTCAGGAAATGGCATAGTTGAAAGATGCCATCGGACTATAAAGGTTATTGCTGCGAGGAAAGGTTGCTCTGTAGCGGAGGCTGTATACCTGTACAACTTAAGGCCTCACGATGACCACGAATCTTCATCTGCCCCTGCTAACATGCTGTACCGGTATCCTGTCAGAATCCGAGGAGTGGATCCCTGTGAAGAAAGCAAGTTGGAAGCAGACGGCCCCTACCAGCCTGGTGATGAAGTGTGGGTAAAACCACATAACGTGCGTTGTGATGGACAGCATAAGAGAGGTAAAGTTACTAACATCTTATCCCACCAGGCTGTTGAAGTCGACGGAATCCCCCGCCATGTTAGGGATCTTCATCACTTTACTCCCCAGACACCTCAGGAGGATGTTGTAGCCACGGACAGCGAGGACGATGAGCTTCTCATTCAGCTTCCTGGACAGGCTGATGAGGAGGAAGGAATTGACGAAGATGCTGCTGCTGGAGATGAGTTGGACCGAGAGCTTCCAAGGCGGTCATCGAGGGTTAGAAGGCCCCGAGTGTGTACTTTATGTGAATAGTATTCAGGGGGGAGTGTAATATAATGGCTTGTAAAGTGATTAGTATTTGTTATTAACTGTTGGGACAATTGATTGTTAGTGGGTCGTTGGTGGTGTATCAGCGCTGTCACGTAGGCAGGAGTAACGTCAGCAAGAGGTGTAGTGGCGAGTCACTGGAGCGAGGGAAGGCAGTCCGCCTGCAGACTACAACGCGAGAGCCACCTCGCCACCGCCACACCTGCCACCTGTTCGCTGCCCCGCCGCCAGTACTCACCCGTAGCTGTGTTGTGAACTGTGTACTATTTCCTCCACGTGTTTTGTTAAGTAAAGAGAAAAAGCAAGATTTGTTTTCCTTACTGCCACACATTTCTTGCAAAGTATCTGGCGCAGTCTTAGGAACCAAGCCACTGCTTTCTTCATACGGTACCAGGAAGAGTAGTAACCCAGAAGTCTGCCTGTGTGATCCTCCTCAGTCTTGATTGCATACACTACCGGGGATGGCTTAACCTCGACTGCCTTTTCCAGTTCTGTACAGTTAAGTGCAGGCTGTTTAGGCCATCTGGATCTGTCCTGGTAAAGGAAACCTGGTCCCTTCTTCCAGCGCTCATTACTAACAAGGTCCTCCGCAGTCGTTCCTCGAGAGGCATCATCTCCCGGGTTTTCTGAGGTGGGCACATGTCTCCATTGGCTTGGTGTGGTATGCTCCAGAATTTTTGCCACTCTGTTGGCTACATAGGTCTGGAACCTCTTCCCAGTGCTCTGTAGGTACCACAACACAATGGTACTATCTGTCCAGTAGACGGATTCCTCTAAGGGAATTTCTAGTTCCTCTTGTAGAATCTTGTCCAACCTTACTGCCTCTAGCGCTCCCGCCAGCTCAAGACGTGGAATGGTGGAGCCTTTCAGGGGTGCAAGTCTGGACTTCGCCATCATAAGGTGGACGGAGACCGTCTGACCTTCAGAGATGGTCAGCAGGTATGCAACAGCCCCATAACCATACTCAGAGGCATCGCAAAAATGGTGTAATTGAGCAGCTCTCAAAGGTTTGCCCTTGGGCGTGATACATCTGGAAATGCTAGACTTCTTGATGACAGGTATATCCTTCAGCCACCGGCCCTATTGTTCCTCCAAGTCCCTTGGCAATGATTCATCCCAGCCCTTCTGCAGTCTACACAGCTGCTGGAACAGTCTTCTGGCCTGTAGTACAAACGGGCTCACAAATCCTAAGGGGTCATATACTGTGCTGAGGGTGCTCA
Source organism: Chionoecetes opilio (assembly GCA_016584305.1). Lineage (NCBI taxonomy): Eukaryota > Metazoa > Arthropoda > Malacostraca > Decapoda > Majidae > Chionoecetes > Chionoecetes opilio. The sequence goes on along the minus strand of JACEEZ010018839.1, from coordinate 19,392 downwards.
AGACTCCTCTCTTGGTCTTTGGATTGTCTCTATCCTGTATTTCAAATTTGAAGTGGTCAGATTCAGTATCCCATAGCATACCAAGTACACGCTCTGTAGGCAGTTTACTCAGACTGATATCCAAGGTGGTGAAGGACTTTCCCCATTCTCCTTTGGGTATGCTGTTCATCAACTCGGGTGAGTTGGAGACAAACTTTGTCAGGCGAAACCCTCTTCTGGCCAGGAGTTGCACAACCTGGTTTGCAAGGGAAACTGCAATCTCTAGGGTATTCACAGATTTCAAGCAGTCGTCCACGTAAAAATTGCGCAGAACTGTGTTCAACACGGCCTGGGGGAATTCGTCTTTAAATTCTCTGGTCACTTGCTGGAGTGAGAAGTTCGCACAGCTGGGGCTCCATACCCCACCAAACAGGTGAGAGGTCATGCGGTATGTCACTGATCGTCCCCCCGTATCGTCTTCCTGGAACCAAAGGAAGCGCAACACGTCTCGGTCATCTGGGGTCACCCTCACCTGGTGAAACATTGCCTCAAATGTCTCCCATGAATGCAATGGCTCCCTCTCTGAACCTCAGCAAGACTCCTATCAGCTTGTTGGCCAAGTCTGGCCTTTGGCACACATGATCGTTCAAGGATGACCTCCCAAGCCTTGCAGCACAGTCAAATACAATTCTTGTCATGTCTGGTTTCTTAGGGTTGTGGACTGGATGGTGTGGCAAGTACCACACTTTACCATCAGCTCTGTTAATGCCTTCAGGGGGCACCACTTCAGCATACCCTTTCTCAAGGAGTTTGTGGATTTCTCTCGTGTACCTCTCTTTCAGGTCGTTGTCTTTGTCCAGCCGTCTTCCCAACATCCGTAGTCGTTTTTCTGCCATGGTGCGGTTGTCAGATAGAAGAGGTTTCTCTGCCTTAAAGGGGATATCCAAGGTGTAATGATTGTTCACTAATGTCTTGCTTTTGTCCCAGGTCTTCAGAGCCTTTAAGTCACTCTGAGACATTCCAGGTGTTTCGGAGTTAATTCCTTCTAATTCCCACAACTTGGACAAGTCCATTTCCAGAGTTGAAGTGGTGCGTAGAAAATGAGAAGATCTCAGTGCGGGTTTGAAGGGGTCAAGTGGACCATTAATGGCCCATCCCAGTGGTGTGTGAATGGCAAAAGGTTCACCGGGTTGTCCTTTCTTAACTTTATCTGGCAATAAAAGGTCTGCACAATCCTGCCCTATCAGTAGGTGCACTTGATCCACCTCTAATTCAGGTATCTCCAAGTTTTTTAAGTGTGGCCACCTCTGAATCTCAACACGGCTTGATAAACCCGATAAGTCTATATTCAGAGTCGGTCTGACAGCCACTTCCGGTATGCAGCAGGGCTCCTGGGTGTCACTTATGTCTGACACAAGAAGAGTGATGACTGTGGACTCTACAGGCATTCTTGTTTGGGCAATGGTGGTTAGTTCCATCTGGCGAGTCACCCCTCTGGCTCCCAGCTTCTCACATAACTCTTCTGTGCAGTACGTGGTGTTAGTCCCTGGGTCTAACATCGCGTATGTGTCAACAATGGTATTAGTATCCAGGCCTCTAACTCTAGCTGGCACTATGGGTAGAGTCAGCTTTCCACCCTGACTGCTGGCAAAGTTGCTAACTGAGGTGTTCACAGTGGCGTACTGAGGTGTAGGGTTGATTGTGGGGGTTACTATTGCAGGCGTCTGTGGTGTTGCTTCTGGTGTGGTATAATCTTCATATCTCCTGACTGGTAGGTGAAGATACTTGTTGTGCTTCATCCCACAACCATCCACGGTACAAGTAAAGTTCCTCGAGCAATCTCTCCCCAGGTGCCCTTGTGCAAAACAATTCACACACAAACCTTTGGACATCACAAAGTTCCAACGGTCTTTGACCTTCATGGTCTTGAACTGTGAACACCGTATCACATAGTGTCCTTGTCCACAACATGGACATTTACCAGTTGTCTGCTTCTGGTTCTCTAGTGCTGCTGCTCCGTTCTCTGTAAGAGCTGTACTTGCAGTAAAACTTCCGATACCTCTTTTCTGAATGTTGGTCTGCTGATTCTTTACTCTGTTCCTCTTCACCAATTTCCCAAAGACAGGGTCTGAGGCCTCATCCGAGGCATCACAAATAAACTTCACCAGTTCTGTAACCTCTGCTCTTCTCCTGTACCTTGAGCGAATATCATGGGTGGCCTTCACCCATCGAGTCTGGAGGTAATAGGGTAACTTCTCCACTATCTTGAGCATGTTGTCTCCACTTCCTAGCTGGCTGAGAGAGTTCATCTCTCTGAGAGACTCCAGGCAACAGTTCAGTTCATCAGCATACTCTCGAAGATCAGATGCTCCCTCTACATCTGGCCTGCTGGTGACCTTCCTGACCCATTCACAAGTGATATTGTAAGGGTCTCCAAATCTTTCCTCTAGGATCTTTAATGCTCTTCTGTACCCTTCCTCAGGGTTCTTGTAGGAGGTGCTGTGCAGTGCACGTCCTGCCTTTCCTTTGCAATAGCTTCTCAAACAGGCTAAGTTCTGAGCTGCAGGAATGGACAAACTGTATATGGTGTCTTTGAATGACCTGATAAATGGCCAATATTCTAACTCCTCCCCACTGAATGACTGAAGTTCTCCTCTAGGTACCTGTAGAGACTCTACCAGAGATTGCTGATGAACTCTTGACATGTCCAGCACATGGTTTAATGCATCAACAAGGATAGAAGCTATTTTACTTGCTGGCTCTTCTGGCGTTAAATGAGAGGGCTCCCATGATACTCTTGAGGGTCTTTCTTGTTGTTCTCTAGGTGTACTTTGGTATTGTGGAACTCTGCTGGTAGCCTCAGGGTCTCCCGGTGTATTCATAGGTGCAGTTAAGTGTGTGGTGGGACCAAACCCTTCAGTGTCCAGCTGGTGTTCCATGGTTTGGTAGGAGTGAAGTTCCTGTTTTAACTTCTTACACTCCTCCATCATTTGGTATTTCTCCCTCTCAAGTATCAGTTAATTCTCTATCTTTGCTCTCTCCAACGCAAAAAGGTGCTTCTGCTTCAGCAGAGCTAGCTGGCGGTTTCGAATTTCCAGCTGCTGCTTCTTCGACAGCTCCATAATTTCTTCCTCAAGAACCTTGTTCTCTGCCTCCAAATCGGGTTCAGGCATGTCTCTAGGTGCCTGATAATCCTGATCATGTCTAGCTTCACTATGCGGCTCCGTGTTCTCCTCATGCTTTTCCTGCGCCTTGAAATCCTCATCATCTTCCTGCTGGGCCATCCAGTTGTGCAAGGCGTCCTGAAATTCCATCACCTGACCCATGGTGTCAGCTTTGTACTGCTCGGCCTCTGTGCGCTGATCCTCATCCGTCAGTAAGCTTACGAGCTCAGCGTGAGCTAATTTAAACTTGTCTGTTGACTCCAAGAGGGCATCCATTCTTTCCTTGACCTGAGTTGTGTTCCTGACGTCACCAGTCAGCTTGTCAATGATGTGTATCTGCCTGGTGAGAGATCCCTTGGCATAGCTACGCTTCCTCTTGGCATCAGCTACGGTGTCATCGTAGCCCTCAGCTACGGTGTCATCGTAGCCCTCGACTACGGTGTCATTGTAGTCCTCAGTGTCACATATGTTTTCCTGCGTACCACTCATCTTCTAGGTACCTCAAGACTAGCACACTAAATTTTTGAACTGTTACACACGTAGTGTAAATGGGGTGCTTTGGTGTACTTGTGGTATTACGTCGCCAGATATTGACACGCGTTTTCTTGGTATTGGTTAATTGAAGAAATGGTTCAAACTGCAGAGAAAAACAAAATTCACAATGTAAGAACCACGTTTAACGAAATCAACCATTCTTAATCGCAAATACAAAATATACCTGAATCAACTCAGTCCCCATAATAATAATCTCATCATCACGTGACACAGATGACGTAAAACACTCGTCCTTTATGTTAACTAGACCGCGAAAGTCTATCGTAGATAGATACGTGTATAGATACCATAAATTCATATTTCAGTCACAATTAAGATACACAGCAAGTCTACTTACAATTTCTGGCGCTCTAGGTATTCACGAATCCAAACAGGTATCTACTGGGTGTATCCATAACCTAACCGAGCCATAAAACCATTGATGTAAGCTTTGGTACAGCCTCACATCAGCAGTGGCCTCGTGGCTCCAAGGATGTAAACAACGCGTCCCTTGGTCTTGAACTTGATCGGGGAGTCACCCAGCTGATGCTGTCGGTGAAGCCTTTGGTCCGGTAATTTATACTAATTATATAGTAATAATATATTTATCATAATTACTATAATTATATAGTAATAATACAAATTATACAAATTATATAGTTGGTCATACAAAGAAAATCAGACCTATTTTGGGTCTTACAGGCAGCATATTCCATTTTTAGTCGGATCATTGTAGTAATTATCTTTTGCATCATATTTTTGTCCATGTATTGAAATGCCACTCTAATATTCTTAAACATCCTGTACGTATCTCCAAATATTTAATTTATGTTTTTCTGGTTGTAGGTTGTTTTGCATTATCACTCCCAGGTCCTTTTCTTCACGAACCTTTGTAATTACTTCACTTCCCATTTTATATGGCAATTAAATCTCTTCGCTTTTTAAAATTTCCATCACATGACACTTATTCACATTATATTCCATTTCCCATCTTCTGCTCAATTCGTAGATCTTGTTCAGGTCATTTTGTAGTGTTTCACAATCTTTATAGCTTTTTATTTTTCTCAATAGTTTTGCATCAGCAGCAAAAAAACTTATATAACTTTAAATTTCATCTGTCATGTCATTGACATAAATCATTGGTGCAAACATAATTTTGGTGGTAAAACTTTATTGGTGCCAACATTGATCCTTGTGGTACCCCACTAAATACATTTCTCCATTCAGATTTTTCATCCTTTACTATTGTTCTCATTTCTCTTCCTCTCAGATAACTTTCCATCCAGGTTTTGATCATCCCTTTGATTCCTCCTATATTTTCCTATTTTCAAAGTATAACCTCTCATGGGGAGACTTTTCAAATGCCTTGTTTAGATCTAAATATACACAATATACCCATCCATCTCTTTCCTGTGTTGTATCAATTACTCTTGAGTAAAAGCTTATTAAGTTGGTCACGCATTATATGTGATGAGTGTGTGTGTGTGTGTGTGTGTGTGTGTGTGTGTGTGTGTGTGTGTGTGTGTGTGTGTGTGTGGGTGTGTGTGTGTGTGTGTGTGTGTGTGTGTGTGTGTGTGTGTGTGTGTGTGTGTGTGTGTGTGTGTGTGTGTGTGTGTGTGTGTGTGTGTGTGTGTGTGTGTGTGTGTGTGTGTGTGTGTGTGTGTGTGTGTGTGTGTGTGTGTGTGTGTGTGTGTGTGTGTGTGTGTCATTCACCCATGGTCTTTTCCACGCGATTCAAACTCGCGATCGTCAGTTTCACTCTCCTGGTGCAAGTTTGGAGCTCAATATTACCGATCTTAGGGTAATAAATGCTGGGACCTCACACACCACACACCCCTATCCCCTTGCTAAAGGGGACAGTAACAGCCCGAATTCCTCAATCTAAAAATCCTTGGGTATGAGCGGGGCCGATGATCGAACGCTGGACCACAGAATGGTGCCAGACGCTCTAACCCACTAAACCGTTCAGGCGGTATACCAAGCCGTTCAGGCGATGTACCAAGCCGTTCAAGCGGTGTGTGTGTCTGTGTGTGTGTGTGTGTGTGTGTGTGTGTGTGTGTGTGTGTGTGTGTGTGTGTGTGTGTGTGTGTGTGTGTGTGTGTGTGTGTGTGTGTGTGTGTGTGTGTGTGTGTGTGAACACGGGCGCACGCACCCGGTAATGGAAGCTGATAGTGGTGATGTGGTGAGCTACGTGAGGCAAGCTGTTTTGCGTGAGGGGCAACCTGGCAAAAACCTGGAAGGGAAACCTAGATAATTCTTACGTCAACCGGTTTCAACATGTTTTGTCATTTACGTTAACGGGAGACCCACAACTATAGAATATAGTGGTGTGTGCCGCATGGAGATCTGTGAGACGATGGTCGAAAAAAGTTCACTCTGAACAGATATAGAGACACAGATACGATTTTTCTTGTATTATTATCATTATCATTTGTATTCATCATATTTTGTATTCATTATTATTTCAACTATCATTATCATTATCATTATATCATAACGAAAATTATGATGATTATAACTATAATAACCGATAATCATAATACTAATGATAACAATAACAAATACATTTTAAGCAATAATAATAATAATAATAATAATAACAATAATGATAATAACAATAATGATAATAACAAAAATAATAGTAACAATAATCATAATAATAATAATGATAATAATGATAACAATAATAATGATAATAATAATAATAGTAAATGAAACGTACATTCATCTATAATAGGTTATCTACGTACAGGCAGGTGGGGTGAGCGCCTGGCCAATGGCTGGTGAGGAGGATCCTGCAACGCGTCCTGCGGCGGTGCGGAACTCAAGGTGAAGCAAGCTGTTGACTCCTGTCGCGGAGCCCCTTATGTGGGGTCAAGGTTCAGTCAGGGTCAAGGGGTAACACCGCTCTTGCTTGAGGATCCTACACACGGGCCAGCACCTGCCCCCCCCCCCCCCCCCCCCCCCCGCCTCCCCGTTGGTGTGTGGGACGTGACGCGGACGGACGACAGACGCACCTCGAGGCACCTCCTTTATGCTATCAAGCTCACCGACAATATAAAACCTTTATTTATATAAAACCTTTATCTATATTTGTGTTGAAGAGCCGAGTTGGAAGCGTATCATATTGTGTGACTGGTTTAGATAATCATCAGTGAACAAAACTTTGGCTAGATGGCAGATATTACCATGTCTACATTCAAATATGCAAACCCAAGCAGACACCCGCATGACAGTATATAGTAAATATATAACTGATTCAATGTTGGTGTTTATTGAAAGCCATGCAAGTTAAATGTTGTGAAAACTGTTCATAGCTTAAGAGCTCATAGTGACCGGTCTATGGGTAAGGCTGAAACTTCATACACTACACACCCCACCTCCTTGCTCAAGGGGGACATATACACCCTGTGCTGTCAGCGAGTCCGGCGTGAGCGTGCCTTGAACCTGCAACATGCTGAACAACAGACGCACATGCCTATAATAATATGTATTCACCCACGGTTTGCCCACGCGAGCTAGACTCACAATCGCCAGTTTTACCCTCAGGGAGAGAGCTTGGAGCTCGTATATTGTTACAGATCTTTGGTTAATGCTTGGACCTCCCACACCACACAAACCCCATCCCCTTGCTCAAGAGGGACATTAACCGCCCACATTATTGTGTGTGTGTGTGTGTGTGTGTGTGTGTGTGTGTGTGTGTGTGTGTGTGTGTGTGTGTGTGTGTGTGTGTGTGTGTGTGTGTGTGTGTGTGTGTGTGTGTGTGTGTGTGTGTGTGTGTGTGTGTGTGTGTGTGTGTGTGTGCCCTTAAGTATTGACTTTCCTTCCTCCCTTACTATTCCTCACTCGCATCAACATCTCCTTTTCTGTAACACTGACATCAGAGGCGCCGCGTCGGGACTCGATATATAGGGTTATAATCATCATCCTAATTACTACTTATACATTATAATTATGTTCTTAATTATAAAGAAAAAAATCATGATAAAAAAATCTATAATATGAATGAAAATATGACCAGTAAGTAGGACGCCTTAATCGGCGAAGGACGAGCGAGCCCACGTGCGCACGTGAAATATGGCCCAGAGTTTGACTTGCGTGATATTGCTAGGGGTGTGGTCTCAAACCACACATCAAATGTCAACTTAATCGGTACAGCCATTTCTCAGCTATAGCAAGATAACGTTGTCTGACACCCCTCACGGTGACCCCTCACCTGAGACAAAACATGTCAAGCACAAATAGGGATTGAATGGGGCTATCAGATGGCGAAGACCGCTTGTCAATCGGAAGCGGGATTCCAAAGATATAAGCTCCTGAAAAGCGTGATGGTCGGTCGGGTCAAGTCGGCCGCTAAGCGTGATGGTCGGTCGGGTCGGGTCGGCCGCTTAGTGAGAAAAATCCCGTATCCAGTGAGGACTCGCGAGCGCCTCGCGCTCGCTCGTAAAGAATGATAATGCTGATAATAATAATAATATCATTATTACCATTATCATTGGCAATAATTGATATTATGATAATAATAATAATAATAATAATAATCCTATTAGGGCAATGGTTAGATATATATTATATGTATGTGTATAATCTTAATATCTATATTAAGACAGGATGTCTGAGTGTCTGTGTGTCCTCTACCGGCGCCTGTCGGTCTGAGACACTGCCACCTTTTGATGACATTTTGCTGAACACGTAGCCACGCCATCCCATATGATGATGACGTGGATAGCCAGCCTGGTGTTTGGAAACAACACTTGATGGTGACCGCGCTCCACAGGCCTGGGAGACATGGACGCCGGAAGCTGTGAGGTTCCGGTCAAAATCCTTATATGCTGCCGACGGAGAGGAGAGCGGCAGAACAACAGGAGACGCGTTACCTTGCGCTCCGATTCAAGACTCCTTCTGAGGGTTTGTGTGTACTCCACACACCTGAGGGTGTGAGCGTACTTGTCACGATATTAATTGTTCTGGCCCTGTCTATTAGACATTGGTTTCAATGGCTGTGTAAAGAACCGCGTGACATTACTATCGTAAAATCTTCACAAGTGTACATATATATTATTATATATTTTTAATAGTATATTGTCTTACTCGAATCCTTTGGCACTTTACAATACTTATAAATTACCTAAAGAACAGCTCGACCACGATTAGCCCAATACCACCTTATACCACTTCATTGATGTGTACTTCTGGGCAGCGAACCAAGTTACCTGCCTATCAAGAGGGCATCGCAGGCAATCACCCCTACAGGTCAGTAACCTGTATCTACATGGTGTGATCCCGTTACCTTTAAAACAATCTAATTAAAAAGGGTAACAATGTCATTATTATTGTAATCAATATTATTAGTTATTATTATCATTATTAATATCACAATCATATCACTTTTGTTAATATAAGTATCACCGTTATCATCATTATTATTACCGTCACGCGATTGCAATAATGAATACTACTACTACTACTACTTCTACTAGAAATACTACTAATACTGTTGCTTGATAATATTCAATTCTATATAAATTATTTATTGTTAATAATACAAGTTCTTATTTCCTTTCTCCTCTTTACACAAAACCGGTATGACTTCTCAATGACCGCAAAAATGTCCGTCCTTTCTTGAACTTGTCACAATGTGAATTTCTTACCTGGGTTCATTACAACAATGAATAGTCTGCGTTGTCCTCGCTACACACATGCCATGTCCCTCTCCGAGTCTCCGAGGCTCAGGGAGGCTTCGCCGGACTGAGGCGTGACGAACAAAACCTCTTTTTCCTTCAACATTTTACTTGTCTGGACGGAGCCGCCCTGCTAGAGTGGCTGGGATTCACCGTGTGCCTAGAACATGTTACTGATACTATTACAAGTATTGATATAATTGTAATTACGGTACTGACAGTGCAAACATTACCATTACCATTATTATCATTAATTTTCATTACTTTTATTATCATCATCAACATTATCATTACGGGTGCTGGCAGCAAACGCAGCATCAACAATATCAGCACTCGTAGTTATAACATTGGCAGAGCCGGTGCCTTACTTAGTATTTATAACTAATGAATGCTGGTGCGTCGAGTTTTCTTCAGCTCTTGAAGTGAAGTTCATGAGCACAATAAGTCGATATTGTTTTTTATATTACTCGTAAGGCTGAACAGAACTGTTATAGCAGTGATGCAGGTGTCACTGGGGGTAAATGGGAGGCTTTCAAGGAGTTAGCACGCTCAGTTCAAAACCGAGAAGTCCTGGATTCCATCTCCGGGCGGAGCGGAGAAAGATAAGCGGTCTCTTTAAAACCCGAGCCCCTGTCCAGCCAGCAGTGAATGGGTACCGGGTGGTAGCCGGGGGTTGTGTCCCGCCTCTCGGGGTGGTGGCTTCGGCCAACACTAAGTACTTAGGAATCAAAATTAAAATGTTCGTAGATATGGAG
>JACEEZ010018838.1:169983-258386 GCA_016584305.1 Chionoecetes opilio | reverse complement strand
ACTACTTCAATTTTTAAAGGAAAAATAGCGTTATATATCACCGATAACTAGCTAATATCATTGAAAACACTACATTTTATGGGTTTATAGCAATATGATAAGTAAAACTACTTGTATATATACAATAACGTTACAGTTTACAAGAAACTATGAAAAACGCTTGCAATATACAGTTATATCACAATAAATAACCTCTTACTCTTCTATTTAATAGCTTATTGTAATGTAAGCTACTTATATGTGCAAATTATTCTAAAAAGAGGATTTTATACTTCAATTTATAGGAAAACTGCTATATATCACCGATAACTAGCTAATATCATTGAAAACACTACATTTTATGTAGTGTTTGATATGTAGTAGTAATATGATAAGTAGAACTACTTGTATATATACAATAACATTACAGTTTACAAGAAACTATGAAAAACGCTTGCAATATACCGTTATATCACAATAAATAACCTCTTACTCTTCTATTTATTAGCTTAATGTAATGTAAGCTACTTATAGGTGCATCTTACTCTAAAAAGAGGATTTTATACTTCAATTTGTAGGAAAACAGCTATATATCACCGATAACTAGCTAATATCATCTAAAACACTACATTTTATGGGTTTATAGCAATATGATAAGTAAAACTACTTGTATATATACAATAACGCTACAGTTTACAAGAAACTATGAAAAACGCTTGCAATATACAGTTATATCACAATAAATAACCTATTACTCTTCTATTTAATAGCTTAATGTAATGTAAGCTACTTATATGTGCAAATTATTCTAAAAAGATGATTTTATACTTCAATTTATAGGAAAACAGCTATATATCACCAATAACTAGCTAATATCATTGAAAACACTACATTTTATTGGTTTATAGCAATATGATAAGTAAAACTACTTGTATATATACAATAATGTTACAGTTTACAAGAAACTATGAAAAACGCTTGCAATATACCGTTATATCACAATAAATAACCTCTTACTCTTCTATTTATTAGCTTAATGTAATGTAAGCTACTTATAGGTGCATCCTACTCTAAAAAGAGGATTTTATACTTCAATTTGTAGGAAAACAGCTATATATCACCGATAACTAGCTAATATCATTGAAAACACTACATTTTATGGGTTTAAAGCAATATGATAAGTAAAACTACTTGTATATATACAATAACGCTACAGTTTACAAGAAACTATGAAAAACGCTTGCAATATACAGTTATATCACACTAAATAACCTATTACTTTTCTATTTAATAGCTTAATGTAATGTAAGCTACTTATAGGTGCAAATTATTCTAAAAAGAGGATTTTATACTTCAATTTATAGGAAAACAGCTATATATCACCGATAACTAGCTAATATCATTGAAAACACTACATTTTATGGTTTTATAGCAATATGATAAGTAAAACTACTTATATATATATTTATATACTTCAATTTGTAGGAAAACAGCTATATATCACCGATAACTACCTAATATCATTGAAAACACTACATTTTATGGGTTTATAGCAATATGATAAGTAAAACTACTTGTATATATACAATAACGCTACAGTTTACAAGAAACTATGAAAAACGCTTGCAATATACAGTTATATCACAATAAATAACCTATTACTCTTCTATTTAATAGCTTAATGTAATGTAAGCTATTAAATATATATTACTTTATTATATGTGCAAATTATTCTAAAAAGATGATTTTATACTTCAATTTATAGGAAAACAGCTATATATCACCGATAACTAGCTAATATCATTGAAAACACTACATTTTATTGGTTTATAGCAATATGATAAGTAAAACTACTTGTATATATACAATAATGTTACAGTTTACAAGAAACTATGAAAAACGCTTGCAATATACCGTTATATCACAATAAATAGCCTCTTACTCTTCTATTTATTAGCTTAATGTAATGTAAGCTACTTATAGGTGCATCCTACTCTAAAAAGAGGATTTTATACTTCAATTTGTAGGAAAACAGCTATATATCACCGATAACTAGCTAATATCATTGAAAACACTACATTTTATGGGTTTAAAGCAATATGATAAGTAAAACTACTTGTATATATACAATAACGCTACAGTTTACAAGAAACTATGAAAAACGCTTGCAATATACAGTTATATCACACTAAATAACCTATTACTTTTCTATTTAATAGCTTAATGTAATGTAAGCTACTTATAGGTGCAAATTATTCTAAAAAGAGGATTTTATACTTCAATTTATAGGAAAACAGCTATATATCACCGATAACTAGCTAATATCATTGAAAACACTACATTTTATGGTTTTATAGCAATATGATAAGTAAAACTACTTATATATATATTTATATACTTCAATTTGTAGGAAAACAGCTATATATCACCGATAACTACCTAATATCATTGAAAACACTACATTTTATGGGTTTATAGCAATATGATAAGTAAAACTACTTGTATATATACAATAACGCTGCAGTTTACAAGAAACTATGAAAAACGCTTGCAATATACAGTTATATCACAATAAATAACCTCTTACTCCTCTATTTAATAGCTTTATGTAATGTAAGCTACTTATAGGTGCAATTTATTCTAAAAATAGGATTTTATACTTCAATTTGTAGGAAAACAGCTATATATCACCGATAACTACCTAATATCATTAAAAACACTACATTTTATGGGATTATAGCAATATGATAAGTAAAACTACTTGTATATATACAATAACGCTACAGTTTACAAGAAACTATGAAAAACGCTTGCAATATACAGTTATATCACAATAAATTACCTCTTACTCTTCTATTTAATAGCTTTATGTAATGTAAGCTACTTATAGGTGCAAATTATTCTAAAAAGAGGATTTTATACTTCAAATTGTAGGAAAACAGCTATATATCACCGATAACTAGCTAATATCATTGAAAACACAACATGTTATGGGTTTATAGCAATATGATAAGTAAAACTACTTGTATATATACAATAAAACTACAGTTTACAAGAAACTATAAAAACGCTTGCAATATACCGTTATATAACAATAAATAACCTATTACTCTTCTATTTATTAGCTTAATGTAATGTAAGCTACTTATAGGTGCAAATTATTCTAAAAAAAGGATTGTATACTTCAATTTGTAGGAAAACAGCTATATATCACCGATAACTAGCTAAAATCATTGAAAAGAATACATTTTGAGGGTATAAAGAAAGCATTATCATGAGGTAAATTCCTTCTATTAATGATATAACACAACAATTAACAAGAAACTATGAAAAATACGTATATTATACAATTGTATCACAATATAGAGTCTCAAATTCATATTATAAGCTTAGAGTAGTTTAAAATAGAAATTTCTAACCAAAACAACTATAATACCATATTTTGAATTTCTCTATCAAAAAAAGGGCTGAATAATGTCAATTTTCGACATTTTTTAGCCCGTCAAAAATACATTACAACACTTGAAAAAACGTTGTTTTTAGGAATAAAATTGATACATAAATTTCATGAAAAATACATATTTTAAGCTCTTAATATTATAAAATATAGTTGTGTAAAAGTGCTGAATAATGTCAAATTTTGACATTTTTAAGGCTATCAAAAATGCATTAAAATACATGAAAAAACGTTGTTTTGAGGATTAAAATTGATACTTAAATTTCATGAAAATGCATATTTTTAGCTCATAACATTGTAAAATAGAGTTGTGTAAAAGTGCTGAATAATGTCATATTTCGACATTTTTTAGCCTTTCAAAAAAACATTGAAATACTTGAAAAAACATTGTTTTAAGATTAAAATTGATATCTAAATTACATGAAAAATACATATTTTTAGCTATTAATTTTGTAAAATATAGTTGTAGCAAATATCAAAAGCTATTTAGCTACATATATAAAGAAATATACTTCAATTTGTAGAAAAAAAAACCTCATTACTGATATCTAGCTAAAATCATTGAAAACACTACATTTTAAGGGTTTATAGCAATATGATAAGTAAAACTACTTTTATATATACAATAACGCTACAGTTTACAAGAAACTATGAAAAACACTTGCAATATACCGTTATATCACAATAAATAACCTCTTACTCTTCTATTTAATAGCTTAATGTAATGTAAGCTACTTATAGGTGCAAATTTTTCTAAAAAGAGGATTTTATACTTCAATTTGTAGGAAAACAGCTATATATCACCGATAACTAGCTAATATCATTGAAAACACTACATTTTATGGGTTTATAGCAATATGATAAGCAAAACTATTTGTATATATACAATAACGCTACAGTTTACAAGAAACTATGAAAAACGCTTGCAATATACCGTTATATAACAATAAATAACCTATTACTCTTCTATTTATTAGCTTAATGTAATGTAAGCTAATTATAGGTGCAAATTATACTAAAAAAAGGATTGTATACTTAAAATTTGGTAGGAAAACAGGTATATATCACCGAAACTAGCTAAAATAATTGAAAAACACATTTTGGGGGTTTATAAAGCATTATCATAAGGTAAATTCTCCTATTAATGATATACACAACAATTAACAAGAAACTATGAAAAAACACGTATAATATACAATTGTATCACAATATAGAGTCTCAAACTCCTATTATAAGCTTACAGTAGTTTAAAAAAGAAATTTCTAACGCAAAAACTATAATACCCACATTTGAATTTCTCTATCAAAAAAAGGCTGAATAATGTCAATTTTCGACATTTTTTAGCCCTTCAAAAATTTCATTAAAACACTTGAAAAAACGTTGTTTTTAAGAATAAAATTGATACATAAATTTCATGAAAATACATATTTTAAGCTCTTATATTATAAAATATAGTTGTGTAAAAGTGCTGAATAATGTCAAATTTTGACATTTTTAAGGCTTTCAAAAATGCATTAAAATACTTGAAAAAACGTTTTTTTTTAGGATTAAAATTGGTACCTAAATTTCATGAAAATGCATATTTTTAGCTCATAACATTGTAAAGTATAGTTGTGTAAATTGCTGAATAATGCCCTATTCGACATTTTTTAGCCTTTTAAAAAAACTTGAAATACTTTAAAAAACATTGTTTTAAGATTAAAATTCATATCTAAATTTCATGAAAAATACATATTTTAGCTATTAATTTTGTAAAATATAGTTGTAGCAAATATCAAAAGCTATTTAGCTATATATATAAAGAAATATACTTCAATTTGTAGAAGAAAAAAAACTCTTCACTGATAACTAGCTAAAATCATTGAAAACACTACATATTAAGGGTCTATAGCAATATGATAAGTAAAACTACTTGTATATAACAATAATGCTACAGTTTACAAGAAACTATGAAAAACACTTGCAATATACCGTTAATCACAATAAATAACCTCTTACTCTTCTATTTAATAGCTTATTGTAATGTAAGCTACTTATAGGTGCAAATTATTCTAAAAGAGGATTTTATGCTTCAATTGTAGGAAACAGTTATTCCGAACACTAATATCATTGAGAACACAAATTATGGTTTATAGCAATATGATAAGTAAACTACTTGTTATATACATAAGCTTAATAGAAGAGTATAGGTTTTTGTGTACGGTATATTGCAACGTTTCTAGTTCTGTAACTGTAGCGTATGTATATATACAATAGTTACTGACATATGCTAAACCAATAATGTTTGTTTCATATTGCTATTCGGATAATGCTTTTTCTATAAATTGAATTAAAACCTTTTAATATTTGCACCTATAGAGCTTACATTCTAGCTATTAAATAAGATAAGAGTTTTGTGATACTGTATTTGAGCGTTTTTCATAGTTTTTGTAACTGTAGGTATGTATATATACATTTATTGATTTGCTAAAACCTATAAGTGGTTTCATGATACTATACGTGATATATAGTTTTCTACATTGAGTATAATCCGTTTAATAATTGCACCTATAAGTAGCTTACATTACATAAAACTATAAATAGAAGTAGAGTTATTTATGTGAATAACTGCATATTGCACCGTTTTTTCATAGTTTTGTAAACTGAAGCTTTATTGTATATATACAAGTAGTTTTACTTCATATTGTAGAAACCATAATGTAGTTTCAATGATATTAGCTAGTACCGGATATATAGCTTTTCCTACAATTGAAGTAAAAATCTTGTTTTTAGAATAATTGCACTATAAGTAGCTACATTAACATAAGCTATTAAATATAAGAGTAGAGGTTATTAATTGTGATATAACGGTATATTGCAGCGTTTTTCATAGTTTCTTGTAAACTGTAGCGTTATTGTATATATACAATAGTTTTACTATCATATTGCTATAAACCATAAAATGTTGTTTTCAATGATATTAGCTAGTTATCGGTGATATATAGCTGTTTTCCACAAATTGAGGTATAAAATCCTCTTTTTAGAGTAAGATGCACCTATAAGTAGCTTACATTACATATAGCTATAAATAGAAGAGTAATAGGTTATTTATTGTATATAACGTATATTGCAAGCGTTTTTCATAGTTTCTTGTAAACTGTAACGTTATTGTATATATACAAGTAGTTTTTACTTATCATTTTGCTATAAACCAAAAAATGTAGTGTTTTCAATGATATTAGCTAGTTATCGGTGATATATAGCTGTTTTCCTACAAATTGAAGTATAAAATCCTCTTTTTAGAATAATTTGCACCTATAAGTAGCTTACATTACATTAAGCTATAAATAGAAGAGTAAAGGTTATTTATTGTTATGTAACGTATATTAAGCGTTTTTCATAATTTCTTGTAAACTGTAGCGTTATTGTATATATACAAGTAGTTTTACTTATCATATTGCTATAAACCCATAAAATGTAGTGTTTTCAATGATATTAGCTAGTTATCGGTGATATATAGCTGTTTTCCTATAAATTGAAGTATAAAATCCTCTTTTTAGAAATTGAATTAGTCACATATAAGTAGACTTACATTACATTAAGCCTATTAAATGTAGGATGTTAATAGGTTTATTTATTGTGTATATAAGTTTTATATATTATATATATATATAGCTGTTTTCCACAAATTGAGTTTATAAAATCCTCTTTTTAGAGTAATCAATATAGTAGCTACATCTGCTATAATAGAGTAATAGTTATTTATGTATATACGTATATTGCAAGCGTTTTTCACAGTTTCTTGTAAACTGTAGCGTTATTGTATATATACAAGTATTTTTACTTATCATATTGCTATAAACCCATAAAATGTAGTGTTTTCAATGATATTAGCTAGTTATCGGTGATATATAGCTGTTTTCCTACAAATTGAAGTATAAAATCCTCTTTTTAGAATAATTTGCACCTATAAGTAGTTTACATTACATAAAACTATTAAATAGAAGAGTAAGAGGTTATTTATTGTGATAAAACTGTATATTGCAAGCGTTTTTCATAATTTCTAGTAAATTTTAGCGTTATTGTATATATACAAGTAGTTTTACTTATCATATTGCTATAAACCCATAAAATGTTGTGTAATCAATGATATTAGCTAGTTATCGGTGATATATAGCTGTTTTCCTACAAATTGAAGTATAAAATCCTCTTTTTAGAATAATTTGCACCTATAAGTAGCTTACATTAAAATAAGCTATTAAATAGAAGAGTAAGAGGTTATTTATAGTGATATAACGGTATATTGCAAGCGTTTTTCATAGTTTCTTGTAAACTGTAGCGTTATTGTATATATACAAGTAGTTTTACCTATCATATTGCTATAAACCCATAAAATGTAGTGTTTTAAATGATATTAGCTAGTTATCGGTGATATATAGCTGTTTTCCTACAAATTGAAGTGTAAAATCCTCTTTTTAGAATAATTTGCACATATAAGTAGCTTACATTACAATAAGCTATTAAATAGAAGAGTAAGAGGTTATTTATTGTGATAAAACTGTATATTGCAAGCGTTTTTCATAATTTCTAGTAAATTTTAGCGTTATTGTATATATACAAGTAGTTTTACTTATCATATTGCTATAAACCCATAAAATGTTGTGTAATCAATGATATTAGCTAGTTATCGGTGATATATAGCTGTTTTCCTACAAATTGAAGTATAAAATCCTCTTTTTAGAATAATTTGCACCTATAAGTAGCTTACATTAAAATAAGCTATTAAATAGAAGAGTAAGAGGTTATTTATAGTGATATAACGGTATATTGCAAGCGTTTTTCATAGTTTCTTGTAAACTGTAGCGTTATTGTATATATACAAGTAGTTTTACCTATCATATTGCTATAAACCCATAAAATGTAGTGTTTTAAATGATATTAGCTAGTTATCGGTGATATATAGCTGTTTTCCTACAAATTGAAGTGTAAAATCCTCTTTTTAGAATAATTTGCACATATAAGTAGCTTACATTACAATAAGCTATTAAATAGAAGAGTAAGAGGTTATTTATTGTGATATAACTGTATATTGCTAGCGTTTTTCATAATTTCTTGTAAACTGTAGTGTTATTGTATATATAAAAGTAGTTTTACTTATCATATTGCTATAAACCCATAAAATGTAGTGTTTTCAATGATTTTAGCTAGTTATCGGTGATATATAGCTGTTTTCCTACAAATTGATGTATAAAATCCTCTTTTTAAAATAATTAGACCTATAAGTAGCTTACATTACATTAAGCTAATAAATAGAAGAGTAATAGGTTATTTATTGTGATATAACGGTATATTGCAAGCGTTTTTCATAGTTTCTTGTAAACTGTAGCGTTATTGTATATATACAAGTAGTTTTATTTATCATATTGCTATAAACCCATAAAATGTAGTGTTTTCAATGATATTAGCTAAATATCGGTGATATATAACTGTTTTCCTACAAATTGAAGTATAAAATCCTCTTTTTAGAATAATTTGCACCTATAAGTAGCTTACATTACATTAAGCTATTAAATAGAAGAGTAAGAGGTTATTTATTGTGATATAACGGTATATTGCAAGCGTTTGTCATAGCTTCTTGTAAACTGTAGCGTTATTGTATATATACAAGTAGTTTTACTTATCATATGCTATAAACCTAAAATGTAGTGTTTTCAAGATATTAGCTATTTATCGTGATATATAGCTGTTTTCTACAATTGAAGTATAAAATCCTTTTTTAGAATAATTTGCACCTATAAGTAGCTTACATTACATTAAGCTAATAAATAGAAGAGTAAGAGGTTATTTATTGTGATATAAGAGATAATTGCAAGCGTTTTTCATAGTTTCTTGTAAACTGTAGCGTTTATGTTATATATACAAGTAGTTTTACTTATTATATTGCTATAAACCCATTAAAATGTAGTGTTTTCAATGATTTTTACCTATTATCAGTGATATATAGCTGTTTTCCTACAAATTGAAGTATAAAATCCTCTTTTTAGAATAATTTGCACCTATAAGTAGCTTACATTACATTAAGCTATTAAATAGAAGAGTAAGAGGTTATTTATTGTGATATAACGGTATATTGCAAGCGTTTTTCATAGTTTCTTCTAAACTGTAGCGTTATTGTATATATACAAGTAGTTTTACTTATCATATTGCTATAAACCCATAAAATGTAGTGTTTTCAATGATATTAGCTATTTATCGGTGATATATAGCTGTTTTCCTACAAATTGAAGTATACAATCCTTTTTTTAGAATAAATTGCACCTATAAGTAGCTTACATTACATTATCCTAATAAATAGAAGAGTAAGAGGTTATTTCTTGTGATATAAGTGTATATTGCAAGCATTTTTCATAGTTTCTTGTAAACTGTAGCGTTATTGTATATATACAAGTAGTTTTACTTATCATATTGCTATAAACCCATAAAATGTAGTGTTTTCAATGATATTAGCTATTTATCGGTGATATATTGCTGTTTTCCTACAAATTGAAGTATACAATCCTTTTTTTAGAATAAATTGCACCTATAAGTAGCTTACATTACATTATCCTAATAAATAGAAGAGTAAGAGGTTATTTATTGTGATATAACGGTATATTGCAAGCGTTTTTCATAGTTTCTTGTAAACTGTAGCGTTATTGTATATATACAAGTAGTTTTACTTATTATATTGCTATAAACCCATAAAATGTAGTGTTTTCAATGATTTTACCTAGTTATCAGTGATATATAGCTGTTTTCCTACAAATTGAAGTATACCATCCTTTTTTCAGAATAATTTGCACCTATAAGTAGCTTACATTACATTAAGCTAATAAATAGAAGAGTAAGAGGAAATTTATTGTGATATAACGGTATATTGCAAGCGTTTTTCATAGTTTCTTTTAAACTGTAGCGTTATTGTATATATACAAGTAGTTTTACTTATCATATTGCTATAAACCCTTAAAATGTAGTGTTTTCAATGATATTAGCTATTTATCGGTGATATATAGCTGTTTTCCTACAAATTGAGGTATAAAATCCACTTTTTAGAATAATTTGCACCTATAAGTAGCTTACATTACATTAAGCTATTAAATAGAAGAGTAAGAGGTTATTTATTGTGATAATAAATAACGGTATATTGCAATCGTTTTTCATAGTTTCTTCTAAACTGTATATATACGTTATTGTATATATACAAGTAGTTTTACTTATTATATTGCTATAAACCCATAAAATGTAGTGTTTTCAATGATTTTACCTAGTTATCAGTGATATATAGCTGTTTTCCTACAAATTGAAGTATAAAATCCTCTTTTTAGAATAATTTGCACCTATAAGTAGCTTACATTACATTAAGCTATTAAATAGAAGAGTAAGAGTTTATTTATTGTGATATAACGGTATATTGCAAGCGTTTTTCATAGTTTCTTGTAAACTGTAGCGTTATTGTATATATACAAGTAGTTTTAATTTTTCTATTGCTATAAACCCATAAAATGTAGTGTTTTAAATGATTTTAGCAAGTTATCAGTGGAGAGTTTTTTTTTTCTTCAAATTGATGTATATTTCTTTATATCTGTAGCTAAATAGCTTTTGATATTTGCTACAACTATATTTTACAAAATTAATAGCTAAAAATATGTATTTTTCATGAAATTTAGATATCAATTTTAATCTTAAAAACAATGTTTATTCAAGTATGTTAATGTATTTTTGAAAGGCTAAAAAATGTCGAAATTTGACATTATTCAGAACTTTTACACAACTATATTTTACAATATTATGAGCTTAAAATATGTATTTTTCATGAAATTTATGTATCAATTTTATTCTTAAAAACAACGTTTTTTCAAGTGTTTTAATTTATTTTTGAAGGGCTAAAAAATGTCGAAAATTGACATTATTCAGCCCTTTTTATGATAGAGAAATTCAAAATGTGGTATTATAGTTGTTTTCGTTAGAAATTGCTATTTTAAACTACTGTAAGCTTATAATAGGAGTTTGAGACTCTATATTGTGATACAATAGTATATTATACGTGTTTTTCATAGTTTCTTGTTAATTGTAGTATTATATCATTAATAGAAGGAATTTACCTTATGATAATGCTTTATACCCTCAAAATGTGTTCTTTTCAATGATATTAGCTAGTTATCTGTGATATATAGTTGTTTTCCTACAAATTGAAGTATACAATCCTTTTATTAGAATAATTTGCACCTATAGGTAGCTTACATTACATTAAGCTAATAAATAGAAGAGTTAGAGGTTATTTAATGTGATATAACGGTATATTGCAAGCGTTTTTCATATTTTCTTGTCCCCTTGTACTCTTGTTCTTTTATGTATTTCGTTATTTTAAATATTTTTATTCTATCTTAAATTTAGTTTTTTAGTTTTACTTTTCATGTATCTTATGTAAGCAGGCGTCAATAACCCCGCAGTTGCGGCGCCTTAAAACTATAATCAATCAATCAATTATTTCACAAAACGTTATAGATGAATAAATATCATGAGTTCAAGAGGCCTCCCTGTGGTGTAATTGGGAAAAAAAATCATCGATAAATGATTGCAAGAAGCTTATTTTTTCATTGGAGAAGTGCCTTTTAGCCCACTTAGAAAACTGGTAAAACATTATTATCTCGAGAACCGTATGTTATTGCACCCCACATTATAAATGAAAAGAAAACCAGGGTTCAAGAGGGTTCCCTGTGGTGCAATCAGAAAAAAAATCCATTGAGAAATAAACAAATTATGCGTGTTTTGATTTCATAATAATCCAAGCTGCTTTTATGAAAATAATACATTGCCAAGCGAGTCACTATTTCCATTTCACCACCAATTCACCACACGTTCGTTATAGCTGAATTGAAAAGAAGCTTTTAACACGCTGGTCTGATGAAGAATTTTCCAGGCTTGCCTGTGGTGTAATTAAAAAAAATATCTGTAGTTAAATGACCTGTGTAATATAAATGTGCGTTCTGAGCATTATTAGCCAGGAGAAATAAATACTCAACACATCGAGGGAACGGATGAAAAGGATGTGAATATAATTGTTACATCGTTTAAACATGCACAACACGTTAAAGATGAATTGAAAAAAAGCTTGTAAAAGGCTTTTCTGAAGAAGAATTTTCCAGGCTTGCCTGTGGTGTAATGAGAAAAAAAATACGTTGAGAAATGACGTGTGTAATTAAAATGTGTGCTTTGAGCATGAACGTATGAGTTAATTAAAGGATAACAGTTATTGTCAAAATGACGCGGAGTAGAATACTATATATTTTTTCCACCAAAAAAGACAGGCTGAAATGTAGACCGTGACATGTTAGAACGTAAATTTCATTGGCATTGGGTGGACTTTGCAAAAATGAGCATATTTTAATTAAGACATATTTCTTGTAAGGTTAGTTAGTTTTTTAGGGGGGAAAAGGGCAGATTAAATTATGGGCCCTTTTGTGTTCGGAAGCAAAAAATTTTTTTTTTATTTCCTAGATACGTGAAAATGATCTCATAAAAAGGTTAATGCGGTATAATACTTTTAATCTGTAATTTTCCAGTGAGAAATTAGTGGATATTGATAACCCTTGGTTGCTTTTAAAGGGGGTAAAAAAGTTTCCCAGGGGGAGAAAATGTTTTTTAAAATTTAAATACAGCAAAAAAAACCCCAATTCGTGATGCCCTCATTAAAAAGCCCCTATAAACCCTATTTTTCATGCAAATTGGGATATATTTTTTTTCGGGAAAAAACGCAGGCAATGATGAATAAATGGGCTCAGGGAAATTTTATGAAAATCACTTTTTCATTAAAAATTAATTAACCAAAAAGTAAAGAGAAAAGGTAAAAAACAAAAAAGATGCAGCCTTAAGGCCAAATCCAGTGGAAAACCCGGGGTTTTTGGAAATTTCACCCAAAAATAAAGCCACAAATAAAATGATTCTAAAAATAAAAAAAAACCAACCTATATATGGAGAACGGAATGTTGGGACAAAACGGACTGTGCCTTTGCGTAGTTTTTGGGAGAAGGGACAAAAGCTATTTTTTACATATTTTTTTTTAGATAATAGTTTAGTGTAAATGACAATACCAAATGATAAAAAAATTTGTGATGATTTTTGCAGCCAAAAAGTAAAATTTGTTATTTACATATTGCGTAAAAGTATCTGAGTAAAATTTGTGTTAAGACGATTAAAATATTTGTTTTTCAATGAATTTTCCCAAAATGAGTATATTAGTGGAGATGGAGTAATGTGTGTATGCTTTTAAAGGGGCTTAAAAAAGCTACAGAGGGGGAAAAATTGCTTTTAAACCCAAATTTGGGAACAAAGACCAGTTTGTGATCGCCATCAGTAGAATAAACCGATTTTCATCGCAAAGGGGATATACTATTTTCGCGAAATTTTGGGCTATGGTCCAGGTTTTTTTTTGGAAATCACATTTCTTTTAAATCACAGAAACCTCACGGGGGACAAAAGGTTTAAACAAAAAATGCCGCTCTTAAAGGCCCACCCAGGGGGTATCCGGAAGAAAAATTAGCAAAAATAAAGCCAGAAATTAAAATTGAATGGCCTAAAAATTTTCATTAGACCTACACTAAGGCCCGCCAGACCCCGGGAAAGCTCACTTTCATACAAAACGCCTCGTTTTTCGGGAATAACTTTCCGGGCCCCACGGTTTTCCCCCGTTTTTATCTACCCAACGTAGGTGGTTTCGGGGGTACCTTTAAAGGTCTAAGGTCCTACACCAAACCCCAAAGTCGAAAAAAAAACAGCGAAAGGGCCCCAAAAAACACGAGGGTCCAAGCCCAGCTCTCGTCGCCTTTTTTTGTTAACAACCAACCTTGGTAAATTTGCTTCACAATGATGGGAAGAGCCGACATGTAGGATAAAAAGCGACGTCGCTAGAACGCTTGGCCGCCAAAAGCCAGTTACCCCTGTGGTAATTTTTTGACACCTCTTGTTTAAAACCATAAAAGTCAAAAGGATCGATAGGCCCTGCTTTCGCATGTATTCGTACGAAAATCGGGATAAGCCAGCTTTTGTCTTTTAGCGAAATTGATTTTTCCAGGGATATTACGTGCTCTTTCTCGCTACAACACAAGAGAAGACCTGGGGTAAGGCTGTGTGCAGAGGCTTCTAAACCCCCAAGAAAACAGAGTCATAACAGAGCCTCGTCAAAGGAAAGCAACGGGTAGGTACTAATGTGCCCCTACCATTGCTCTCTTAATGAGACTCGCTGGACTTTTTCCCCGGTTTAGAAGCCTTTCCCTAAAACCATCGTTTTCAGGTCTTCTCTATTTTTGGGGGGGGGGGGGGGGGGAGCCGGGGGAAATATAGCCCCGGAAACAATTTTCGCCCAAAAACAACCGTTTTTTTTCAGGAGCCCGGGGCTGTACATTTTCATGGTTTGATAGATTAAAATACTTTTAATTTTGGGGCCCTTTTGTTGCCCTTTCCTCATAATAATAGTGGTACATCAGGGTTTTAAAGGGTTTTACGGGACGACCAATGAATACTCTTGATCATCCAAAAACCCAACCATTGCTTTATTTTCTTATTTTCTCCCTCCATAAACAAGTTGCAAACACGGTACATTACCATTTTCCCATGGGACCGGATGGGACTGTGTCACCGATATTTTTTTCCTACACAAATCGGGAAAACCCGTCGCGGTAATGCTAGGTTGGGATCCGGTATTTGCCACATGCCTTTCGCCACATAATTTTTTTCGCCCCCAAATATGGAGTCATTCCCCGCACTATGGGTCTATAGGGGCTAGGAGGTTGGTTATATTGTTAGGTTCGAGAACACCCCAATAGGGCTAGGAGCTAGGAGGTTTTAGTTAGATTTTTTTGGTTTGGTTAGATTGGATAGTTTAGGTTAGATTTTGGGTTTGGTTAGGTTAGTTATATTTGGTTGGTTTTGGTTACTTAGGTTAGATTTGGTTAGGTTTTGGGTTTCGGTGGGTCAAGCCCCTGCTGGGTAGGTTAATTTTGGTTAGGTTAGGTTTATTTTTTTTAGGCAATTTTCTTAGAATAAGGAAATTCCCAGATCTAGGAAACTTACCCTCCTACACAATCTTCAATTACGTGTTTTCCGCCTAATTTTTTCCCCACCCGAAAACCCGCATTCCACAGGACCCAAGCTTTTTTGGGGGGGGTGGGAGGTTGGGGAAACCTAAAATTTCCGTCATTTCGCCCCCAAAGGGTTACTGGTGGTTCATTTCCCTTTCTGCCAGAGGAAATATAGTTACATGACTCCGTGCATGGGTCGTGTGGGGGAAATTGACTTATATGTGGGGGGAAAATTGACTTAATGGGACGATAGTCTTGTGGGGGGGAATTTTACGTGTGGGCGAAATGCGAAATTGCCTAACCAAAATAAAACCACCCAGCAAGGGGCTTTACCCCCGATAACCCAACCCACCCAAATTAAAATAAGCTAAACCTAACCCAACCAAATCTATCCCAAGCAACCTAAACCTAAAAAAATCTAACCTAACCCAAAATTAATTAAACCAAACCCAAAAACCCAAATCAACTAAATACCCCAAATTCCACCCAAATAACCTAAACAAATCTAACCTAAAACCCGCTAGGGGGTGTTTTGGGGGGTTCTCGACACACTAAACAAAAAAATCTAACCTCCTGCTTTTAGATCCCTAGTGTGGGGCGAATGATCCATAGGGTGGGCGAAATGATCCATGTTGTTTGGGGAAAAAAGGCATGTGGGGAAATGACCAGATACCAACCTAGCCCTTTCCCCGGCCCAGTTTTCCCGTTTGTGAGGATAAAAATACGGTAGACGACAGTACCAGCAGGACCTGAGGCAAGGATGAGTAATGTTCCCGGGGGGGGGGGGTTATGCAACCCTTGTTTTTTGGTGGAGTAATAAATAATAAAGCAAAAGGTTGGTGATGTGGAAAAACCAAGAATTCATTGGGGTCGTCCAGTAAAATTAAACATGATGTACCCCATTATTATGAGGAAAGACACAAAAGGAAATCAAAAAATGGTATTTTAAACACAAACATGAAATATGACAGCCTACAAAAAAAGACTACGACGATGAAAAAAATTGAGTTGTTTGGGCGAAATTTATATTCCAGGTGCTATATTTGTCTCGCCACAACATAGAGAAACCTGAGGTGATGGTTTATGTGCAAAGGCTTCTAAAAACCAGGAAAACAGTCCCAGCAGAGGGCCCAAAAAAGTAGCAAGTGGTAGGGGAAAATTAGTACCTACCATTGCTTACCTTTTGACGAGGCTCGTTATGACTCTGTTTCTTGGTTTAGAAGCCTTGCCATCGCCATTACCCAGGTCTTCTCTATAGTGTTGTCAGGAGAACAGAGCACATAAAGTACACCGGAAAATCAAATTTCCGCAAAAAAATCGAAATTTTTCATCGCCGAGTTTTCCCTTCGTGGGCCCCGCGGCGAACCCCCCCTTACCCCAACAATGCACCGATGTAAACAAACTGTGAGTAGTTATGTCTGGGCCCATTGCCACCTTGTGAGGCCCCCCTTCGACAGCACAACCCTGGACCCAACTACCAGAGTGCTGTTGGGGAAAAAGTTTAGCCAAGCCCCGATATTCCCCATCCACAAGATGACCAGGATGGATTGCACGGTATGGGGCAACTTGAGGGGAAATGGATACCCCCGGCTCTACTGCACCACAGATAAAATTTGGAATTTTTATCTTTCAAATGTGCAAAAAAAAGTCAAATTTCCAAAATGTCCATGTATGTCAATGGATCCCATGCACAGAAGGTGTAAGCTGCAAAATGCACAAACATGAAAGCAGTGATGCTGCCCCTATTGATTCGTGATGAGGAGATGAGGTGATATTGTCTAATACATGAGTTTTTGATTTTACCAGGAATGTACTTTTATTTTAAAAATTTTTATCTTGATGAAAAGACTCTGCCTTATTTACAAATTAATTAAACAGAAATTTATACAATATGCAAATTTGTTTTTAGCTTTGGGGATGGTTTAAAACATTTATCTAACAATATGATAAAAAATATTTACACTGCTGCGTTTTTTGGATCACCCTTTTGTCCCTAATTAGGTTGAAACATACGTCCCCCACACCCAATTTACATCCCGGATCCATCTTTGAAAGTTGCATATTTATAAATTTTTTGTTATAAGACACATAATATGACGTGTACATGGATAAATAAAAACCCCAAAGGGTTTAAAAACCATTCCACAATATGCATAAAAAACCAAAACCTGTATTTTCTTTAAACGCTTAATTTTTAAATTAATATTTTATATATATAATAAAAATATAAAAATATATGTTTTAAAGGGTTTTTACTGGTAAAGTATTCAGTATCACAGCTTTTTACTATGTAATTATTGCCTCATTTAAAAATATATAAACATGTTAAAGTCGTTATAGATAAAAATTTCTACAATCTGTGATATTTTAAATGTCGAAATAAAAAGTGTTCGAGAAAATACTGCACCAGTAGCATGGGAACCACAGAACCATTGTATCAATATAGGACAAATATTCAACTTGGCATAACATACTTATATTTAGATATTATGTGGCTGACAACAATGATAAAAAAAATATATTCCTCTGCTTTCTGTATAATAATTAATATCTTATGGAGTATTGCTGTTCTGAAAGTGTTTTTTTAAAAAAGGCCCAAAAATGACGCATTTTCACTCCGGGTAGTCATCTTTAAAGCAAATTACACATATAAAGCTACAAGATACAGGTGTCCAGCAAACAGTTATGGAAAGTAGACATAATAAGCTTTCATAATATACCATTTTTGTTTAGTACCTCCACATGGTACCAATCACTGAAAATCTGCTCAACAGCCCATCGCCTATGGTAAGTCAACAACGGACCGTATCCTAGCGCTTCGTGTCCTGGTGGAACTCCGACGTGAATTTTGACAGTAGTGTAGGAGATAGCAGAAAAATCGTGCAAATGATGATACAAGCATCAAACTTGTCACACTTGTTCTCCATGTGATACTAATCAAATCTGCCCGATTGGCCAATTGAAAATCCAAGATGGCGGCCATTTTTCAAGATGGCCGCCAAATTTGCCCTCCCAAAGTTGACGTTTTGCTTAGAAGTATTTGTAGTTGTCCGATTTGCATGATCTAGGTGTTGATTCCTATGTTTTCAAGCCTGCTGAAGTAGATTTCCCTGCTTATAAAGCACACTGACACATATTTTTCTCACTTTACACATTTGTTTATGATTTTCATACGCTTGCATGGCTATGGGATGTAGGGGTGTAGGGGTGTAGTGTTAGAGGTAGTACCTTTGTTTCAGCAGTCAGCCAGATCCATTGGATGGACTACTGGCACTGGGTTCTCACCACTGGCCCAACTCTCATCTATGGCTCCAAGAAGATGCTAGTCTTGAAGCGCAAGTGAACATCCCAGACAGAGAACCAAAGGGAGATGCAATCATCATTGATGGCTCAGCACTTATCAATGCCTTACCTCTACGTACTTCAATGACATTTGATGACTATGCTAAAGAAGACATCATCCCAAGGGTGGAATCTATGGGGGCCCAGGTACGAGCGGGTGACGTAGTCTTGATGTGTACAAGAAGTCAAGTCTGAAATCCGAGACGAGGTCGAAAAGGGGAAAGGGAATCAAAAGAAAAAGTAAACGGGAACGAGTAAGACACCAGGTAACTGGCAAAGCTTCCTTCGTGACGCCAGAAAACAAGATTGAGCTGGTTTTCACTTCCTTTCAGAAAAGATGTGTGAAAGCAGAGACGACAAGCCAGTCATCGTCACAAAAGGAGAAGATGCCATTAGCAAACAAGGAAGCCCTCTGGATGCATGTCCCCATGTTGTCAAAAAGAAGCTGACAGTCAAAATATTTGTACACCCCAGGGATACAACGACTGATGGGACCCAAGTCTATTATCATTAAGGCTAATGACACGGACGTGCTAGTCATAACAATATATGTAACGCCATTCTTACAGGAAAAAGGTCTTGAAAAAATGTGGATTGCTTTGGCCCAAAGGGAGCCAAGATGCGATGGATTCCAGTCCATGAGTAGTTTCTGCAATAGGGCTTGAGAAAGGCTAGAGGGATCCCATACTTTCATGCGTTCATGGATGTGAATTTCGTGTCTGCCTTCCGTGGGAGAGCTAAGAAATCTGCATGGCAGATTTGGGAACGTTTTTGATGTTTCTGAAACATTCACTAATCCTCAGCCAGCATCCAACATTGATTCGGATCTTGACCTGCAGAGGCTGGAGAGATTCGTTGTCCTCATTAGGGCAGATCAAGCGCAGCCACTGGTGTGGCGAAGCAAGACTAGATCTCTTTGCCCGCAAGCAGAGGCCGTACAACTCAATTCCACTAACACAGGCAGCCCTCAGAGAACATGCAAAGCGTGCGGCCTATCAGGCTGGGGCCAGGCAACCATCTCCAATCCAGACACGAGCAGTTCCGCTGAATGGGGGTGGACACAGAAAGGAGAGACATGGCAGATATGTTGGACAACACTACCCCCTATTGCAGCGAGCTTTCGGGAACTGACGAAGTGTTCCTGTAAGAAAGGTTGCAAAGGAAGATGCAAGTGCTTTCAGTCAGAGCTCCCTGCACATCACTCTGCAGCTTCATATTGTAAAACAGTAGCACTGGAGAACCAGTGGCATGGTATGCATAACTTTGAAATTTACTAGCCGGGGCAAAGCTTACGTAATGAAAAACAAACAATCTGGTGGCCATCTTGAAAAATATGTGTCAGTGTGCTTTATAAACAGGAAGATCCACTTCAGCAGGCTTGAAAACATAGGAATCCACACCTAGATCATGCAAATCGGACAACTACAAATACTTCTAAGCAAAACGTCAACTTCGGGCGGCTAATTTGGCGGCCATCGTGAAGTATGGCCACCATCTTGGATTTTCAATTGGCCAATCGGGCAGATTTGATTAGTATCACGGAGAGCAAGTGTGCCAAATTTGATGCTTGTATCATGATTTGCACGATTCCTCTCAAAAATTGCTGTTATCTGCCCCACCGTTTTATCATGTTTTATACTTGTAGCGCCTTTAGGCTTTTATCTTCCTTGAGGCCTCAGGTGGCTGGCCTTATATGTTATTTCTAGAAAGCTGAGATGGCTGGCCCTCGCCTGTGGTGTCGCAGGCTGGATTTGTTGAGTGACACATGTAATTCCAGAGAACTGCAACTCGATAAATGCCAGTGGTCGCTGGCAGTTTTAACTCAAAGGTTGGTCTACTGTGTTTTCCCTCCGCTACTAGCATTTTCATAGATCAATTTCGCGATAAATATTGATGCACTGCATCTGAATACCAAAAAATATAGTTCTTCTGTTGTTCTACTAATTGTATGGATGACGTGCATTACGATGGAACGTTCTATAATAGCAATTTAATGCAAATTACTCGCCTCGAGTATCAAAGCTTAATATATTTTTTACATGTATATTGTAGCATGCTTTATTGGGGGCAATTGTTCACACTGTTTTCTAAGACAGTACTGCTGCGTCTGGCAAACGCTTGTCAAAATACAATAAGCAATGCTTTGAAAAGAAGAATATAGAATGCGAAATCGTACAGGGCGGCGACAAAGTAGGTTATAATTGTGGAGGCGGCATGCCGCGCTTTGTGGCGGGAAAATTGAATCAAATCATTTCGACTTACCGCGTCGACTCATTGAACTTCCAGGCTTTCTATCTGATTGATACACAATAATAACAGGAAAATATGATTGGCTAGGTATAGTTAACTTCTAAATATTCGTTATTGACTATATAATATCAGAGTAAAATTTACCTCGCCTCCTCAACAATTAACCTTCATGGTTATTTGGTTATATACATGTTTTACAGAATCAGGCTTCTATACAATATACATATAGCAGAAAATCGTTCTTAATATTATACTTGTGTGTTTTAAGTGCAGTGGAATAAGCCCATATTTTGTTTTCTAGTAGAACAACTTATTACCAACTTGGAAGTTAAAACTGCCAGCGACCACTGGCATTTGGAGCTGCAGTTCTCTCGAATTAATTGAGGCTTATGCTTCCCCTTGGTGCCCTCTGCCGCACTTGCATTCGGAGGTGAGGTTAATGGGCAGGATGTGGGTGTCTTCGGCTACTCGACGAGGGACAAAAAAGTAGCTCCTGGCGAGTCTTGAACTAGATACCACTGGCGAAAAAATAACAACTTGCAAGTCCCCATATAAAGATACTAAAGGAATACAGATCCCTGGATCAACTTTAGATCAGCATGATGATTCAGCATGACAAAAGGATAAAACCTTATTTATTTTTTATCATTTTCATAATGATTTACCTTCAGCATGTTCAGTCTGGTTCAACTTTGGTCTTCTTAGTACATGCAAGGGACAGTCGTTCTCGGGGACATGGTCTTTTCAACTGAATGGGTTCGGAAGACTGACGCCGTAAGAAATAGTGTCACTATTCCAGTAAAAGACAGACAAGAGTAAGAAGTCAGAGACAGAGGCTGCCTGTGACGAGTTATATTTGTCGGCCACGTAACCAATTCCAATGATCTGAAACTCGAGAAATGCCAGTGGTCGCTGGCAGTTTTAACTCAAAGGTTGGTCTACTGTGTTTTGGCTCCGCGACTAATATATTTCATAAATTAATTTCGCGATAAACATTGATGCACCGCATCTGAATACCAAAAAATATAGTTCTTCTGTTGTTCTACTAACTATATGGATGACATGCATTACGATGGAAAGTTCTATAATAGCAATATAATGCAAAATTTCTCGCCTCGAGTAGCAAGGCTTAATAATTTTTTACATGTATATTGTGGCATGTAAAATTGGGCGATTTTTCACATTGTTTTTTAAGACAGTACTGCTGCGTCTGGCAAACGCTTGTCAAAATAAAAATAAGCAATGCCTTGGAAAAACGAAGAATAAAGAATGCCGAAATCGGCTTGTTTTTGCGACAATGTAGGTTATAATTGTGGAGGCGAACGCCGCGGAGGGGAGTGGTGGCGGGGAGGGTTTGGCGGGGAGATTGAATCAAAACATTGCCACTTCACGCGTCGACTCATTGCACTTTCAGGCTTTCTATCTGATTGATACACAATAATAACAGGAAAAAATGACTGCTAGGTATAGATAACTTCTAAACATACGTTATTGACTATATAATATCATAGAGTAGCATTTACCTCGCCTCCTCAACTATAACCTCCTTGGTTATTTGGTTATATACAATGTTTTACAGAATCAGGCTTCTATACAATATACATATAGAAGAAAATCGTTCATAATATTATACTTTTGTGTTTTAAGTGCAGTGGAATAAGCCCATATTTTGTTTTCCAGTAGACCAACTTATCAAAAAAGTGATTTAAAACTGCCAGCGACCCCTGGCATTTTGGGTTCCAGTTCTCTCGAATTCGTCCATCGGGTACTGCTAAGGTGTGCACGTTGCACACAGTTGCCGTGCACAATACTGTTTTTGGCATTTGGCGGTCTAAATACTGGACTGAGAGCGGATTTGGAACGAGTATTGGACAGGATTTTTGGAGCTCTACAACTTTGCTTCTCTGACTTTTCCCGTATCTATACGGGAAATGCGTTCTATACTATAAAAAAAAGCTTCAACCCTGCTTTTTGACTCTTTTGAGGGGTCTGCGAAAAAATATATATAGAACAATTATTATTGTTCTTCGCAAGATGTACAATTGGTATTGAGATCATTGTTACGTCTGTAGGACAATAAAACCTCTACCAAATTTTTGACAGCTTAAAATGGTCAGAACACTTCCTTTATTGCGTTTCCCTATTTTTTACTATTAACTATTGACCCTAGACCAAAAATTGCACGAATACCTTTTGTTAAGCTCGACCATATCTACCCTAAGCATCTATCTGTTTCTTTTTTACTTATATATATATATATATTATACAGATTTTTAGATATGGTTTTTATATTTTGCGCACCCTTGTGCCGTTCAATGACCAGCAACTTATTGATGCACCATACATCTATCTCTTATCCGTCTAACATATTGTTATGTCTTGATGGAGAGCGTGTCTGCAGGAATCGTATTCCACTTTGAAAAATATACATTTCTTATCCGCAAGAGTTTTACGCATGTATGCAATTTTCCATTGATTTCTCGAATATTTTTCTCGGGTAATATGCCCTAAAAACAAACTTAATTCGGTCATTTATCAATGGAATTTAAATCTGCTTATACCACAGGGAGGCCTGCTGAAATCTAGATTTTGTCTCCATAACGTTTTCTCGTTGCTAATACGGTTCTTGAGATATTATGGAAACATTGCTTCCCCCTTTTTCCGCAGCCTCGTACTGATACATTCCACGGCTAACGTTTTTTTTTACCGAACTAAATTCAACAAATGCGCTTCAGTCTTTTAGTTTCCGTCTCAGGGATTAGACGTACGCGTGCGAGCTCTCTCTTGAAAGTCAGTTAGAGGGGACTGGACGATACGAAAAAGCGTTTGACGCCACCCAGCCTATATTTAATATCTTAATATTATTTTTATTATTCTTTTATACCTGTTGCGCCTTTAGGCTTTTATCTTCCTTGAGGCCTCAGGTGGTTGGCCTTATATGTTATTTCTAGAAGGCTGAGATGGCTGGCTCTCGCTCGTGGTGTCGCAGGCTGGATTTGTTGAGTGACACATGTAATTAATTGAGGCTTATGCTTCCCCCTGGTGCCCTCTGCCACACTTGCAGTCGGAGGAGAGGTTAATAGCAGCATGTGCGTGTCTTCGGCTACTCGACGAGGGACAAAAAGTACCTCCTGGCGAGTCTTGAACTAGAGCAGTGGTTCTTATTAACCTGGGGTACCTGTACCACCAGGGCTACGAAACCTTACACCTGGGTGTACGAGACATGCTGACCAATAATTCAATATCATATTTATAAGGAAGCTGGAATTATATATATACATTATTTTGTCTGTCTTGTCTTGTCTTTTTGCATCATTTTGTGAAGAAATTGGAGCTGAACATTCAAGAAACGGGATTTAGAGTAATTTTCACAGTTTGTGACCAGGAAAGGGTGCATCGTTCTCTGTTTCAAACTCTTGGAATGAACAAAGAAAATCCTTCTTTTAGAGTCAATAGAGAACGGGTACATTATTTTTATGACTCACCTCATCTTTTGAAAAGCCTCAGGAACACTATTTTGAAATATAAAATTTAAGTTGGGGGAATATCATTTCATGGGACCATGTAAAGAACTTTTTTTTAAAGATCATGAGGAGAAGATTAGACCTGCACCTAAATTAACAAATAAACATGTGTATGAAGAAAGCTTTTAAAAAATTAAGGTGAGTCTAGCTGCTCAAGTAATGAGACGTACTGTCGCAGCAGGCATTTATACGCATTCCATTGCAGGCTTGCTGCCACAGGAAGCTGTCCATACAGCAGAATTTGTATATGAAGTGGATAGACTATTTGATTGCTTTAATAGTTCACTTGCTTTTCATTTCAAAAATGTTCGAGGGGGGTTTAGTTCAAAATCTTGTCATATGGAATTCATTAATAGTATAACAACATATATAAAGTCATGGGAAGTGGTTGCTCCACCTCGTGTGCACATTCACTGTATTGATGGATGGCTCATTAACTTGGCAGCGCTCAAAGCTCTTTGGCAAGACCTCCAGAGCTGTAAAGTAAATTACCTACTTACCCGCAGACTCAATCAGGATTGCCTTGAAAATCTGTTTGCCAAATTGAGGAATAGATTTGGGAACTGTGATCATCCAAGTGTATATAATTTCATGAAGGGTTTAAAATCAATAATGACCCATGACCTTTTTTCAGTTCCCACTAATAGTAATTCTGAGGCAGATGACTCACAGTTCCTTGACCTAATCTCAACTGGGAATCAGGTGACCCCTTAACCACTATTTCAGATTCTGACTCTGAATCTGAAGTTACAGGGGTAGCCAGCTTCCCACTTGCTGAAGTGAATGCTCTTGTGTATATAGTTGGTTGGACATGAAAAAGATTTTTGAGTACTCATGATTGTCAAAATTGCAGGGATATTTGTTAAATGTAAGTCATGATTGGATAGCAGCAGTAAATTGTTTTTTTTTTTTTTAAAGCTGCAAGTAAATGTAAGTAAAGGAATTTTGGGGGGCTCTCCTACCACTGAAAATGTGACACAACACTTTTCAGAGGTGGAGGCGATGCTCCGTTGGGAGTTTGGGAAAGCTCTGTTGGGGAGGAGGTCTCCCAAACGTTAGTATCTCTCTTAGAAAATCACACGTTTGTGTCTCCTTTGCATTTGTGTTCCCAGCCACCTAACCAGGAGCATTCATTTCATATATGTTAAACTTAGAATTTTTTTATACTCTTAAGTGGAGAAATAGGGAGGTAAGAAGCTTTAAAGGAAGAAACATAAGAAAATAGTTAAGTTGAATTAAACTAAGTTAACTTAGTTCATTAAACGAGTCCACTTTTGTTTACATTGTGTCAACATGATTTTTCATTTAAAGGTTTGTTATATTTTTTTTCATTGCTTTAAAATGTGTTCTTGCAAGACTGCCTTTGCTTTGTCCTATTGCTACTGCATGTACTGTATCTAAGCAAAAGCTTTTGTATTTCTCCCTGCATATAATGTTTCCTCAACTTTGTTGCAATGCATTCTAACTGTACATATACTGCTTACCCTATATACTCGCTTGTATATAGTATATTTGAATTTTGTATTTTGACTTTTTTCTTTATACATTTTTTTTTTAAATTTTTTTGTTTTTGGTTCAAACCCCCAATATTTTTTGGGATCTGGGACTGTCCTCATTTTTCTCAGGCTCTGCAGACAACAAAAGGTTTGTGCTGTTTTGTTACAGCATGTTTTTTCAATAATGGTTTCAACTCTTAATTTCCTTTGCAGTAGCTCTAATGCTTATAAATCTGCTATATTTGTATTGGTTATATGTCGTTTACATACCCTTTTTTTGCCTGTTTTGCCCATTGTAATGTATGCTAAAAGCTTTTGCTTTGTTGCTTTTTTTTCTCAACATGTATGCTGTATAGCATAGCGTTGCTACAAACCCTTTGTTTAGTTTTTTTTTTAAAACTCTTGATGTGCTTTCTAAAAGGTGGCGCAGCATGTTTTGCAACAACTCATGTGTTCTCTCGTCTATGCATCACTGTCTTTTACTCTGCCTTTAATGCATGTTACTAGTGATCGTTTTGTATCACTTGTATAATGCAACTAACTTCTTGTGTTTCCTCCTGCAATGCATTGCAATGTCCCAAGCCAGGTGTTGGTGTTG
Organism: Chionoecetes opilio; assembly: GCA_016584305.1. NCBI lineage: Eukaryota > Metazoa > Arthropoda > Malacostraca > Decapoda > Majidae > Chionoecetes > Chionoecetes opilio. Next base: position 231,645 of record JACEEZ010018838.1, on the reverse strand, counting down.
CCATGTGTCTGCATAATGGGAACTACTTTTGTGTTATCTCTTGCAATGCATTTCAAAGTCTAAAGGCACGTGTTGGTGTTGCGATGTGTCCCGCATGTAGGAATAAATTATCTTTACTTTTCTGCTTTGTGTTACATAACCAAGTATTGCATCATGTTCTGCATGATTTATAACCCTCAAAATACCTGCAAATACATCGAAATTTAAATAAAACTTTTTTACCGTATTGCTTTATATCATTTATTCCTTGTCAAAGATACTATCCAAAATATTTATATTTCTTTGAAGGTTTAGGCATAAACCCTTTAAAAAATTACTTTTTTGGATAGTAATATATAATATATGAGGAAGTGCAGGATATTTTGAGCTTTGGAGTCGCTCTATACGCCCCNGCCCCCCCCCCGAGGGGAAGCTGTCTGTTGGGGAAAGGACCTCACCCAACAGTCCGGGGGTAGCAGGGAATATCCCTTGGGGTTGCTAGGGTGTGGTGGCAGCCGCGGGGCCGATGCGGTGCCCACCAGCAGCCTCCCTTGGCCCTAGAAAAAAACGCATGACCAGCCGATTGATCCAGCGGGGCCACACGGGGACCCCCCGTTTTAAAAACCCCAAACCCCCCCCTACCAAAAAAGGGGTTTTGCCCACCGAAGGGAACAAAAACCCCCCGCGGTGACTAATTTCCCCGATAAGGGGCGCGCGGGGATATACAGGATGCCACGCAGGGCAAACACGGGGGGAGCGGAGCTGAAGTAAAAAAGGGAAAAGAAGCGTAGAGGGAAGAAAGGTTTTCCCCCCGGGGCCTAGAATCGCCCAAAAAGGGGAAAAAGGGGGGAAAGCATAAAGGCAAACATCACGGGAAGGCTCCATCCCCCAGTGCGAAGGGGGAGCACTTGGTCCCGAGGCCGACGGCCACCAAACCCAAACAAGGGCAGCAGGCCGCCAGATAGGGGGGCGCCGTCGACCACGCTTTAAGCCCCCCCAAACACGACAAGGTGCTCCCCGCGGGGGGGCGAAGGGGAGGTTGGATCCCCCCCCCCCCCCCCCCCCCCTCTTTTTTCGTAACAAATATATATTTTATTTTTTTTTATTGTAAACCCCTATTTCCCTCTAAAAACATATATTTTGATCTATCTTTTTAGAGCCTTGGTTCGCCACACCTCGATGGGGCAGCGGGGAGGGTAGCTCTCCCAAATACTACAAAAAAATTTCCACACAAGGGTTTTTTGTACTGACTATGAAGTATTGTTGTCATAAACCTCTATATTATGCGTGTATTTATTTTTTTTAAATCCCTTCCATCCTTATCTGTTATTGGACTAAGTTTTTTTTCCCTTTTCCTCTCTTAATGATATGGCATTAGTTTTGGCAGGTCGTACCAATTTTTATTTAGTACAGTTTTATTACTGATACTACTATTACTGATACTCTTTTTACAGATTGTTTTTACGATTTTGGGGTGCTTTCCCCACCCCCATCCACCACATCCCCCCCCCCATCACCCCACATCCCCCCCTGCACCCCCCCACCACACAACCCACAGCCTCCCACCAATCACCCCACCGTCAGCCCCACATCCTCCCACCACATCAGCCTCAGCCCCTCACCACATCAGCCCTGCGCCCCCCACCCCATCGCCCCAAGCCACGCCTCCCACCCCCCCAGCCCCCAATCCTCCCCCCACATCAGCCCTGCAGCTCCCATAATCAGCCCTGCACCCCCACTCCATCCCCCCCCATCAGCCTGCAGCCTCCCACCCCATCACCCCACATCCTCCCACCCATCACCCTGCAGCCTCCCACCCCATCAGCCCCACATCCCCCCACCACTCGCCCTGCAGCCTTCCCCCACAGCCTCCCCCCCCATCACCCCCACGCCACAGCCTCCCCCCAATCACCCCCCCAGCCCAAACAAATGGGTGGGATTAATTTTAACGTAACATTTTTTCATGATGCACCTACCAAAGAATTTTAGACTGACATGTAATTTTTTTCTTGTTTCGATAAATTTCCGAACAGGCTCTCAGAAAAATATACCAAAGAGTGCTTTTCAGGTGTTCCCGGAGCCTCTGCTGCCCTCCATGGTGCCTCCACCACACACCAGTGACCTCACCTCACATGGATGCGCAGAGGCTAAAAACCCATCGAGTATTTTCTTTTTTAAAAATTTTATAATACCATTACTAGTTACAGGAATCCACGTGTAGGCCTCGCGGCCTCTTTTAGCTTCCTTATTTTCTTATGTTCTAGTTTTGTTTGTTATTGATAATGGGGTTACTTTTTATTTTTTTTTTATGCCTAAAACTGTTAACCTAGCTTTTTTCCCCACTAAGGTTTTCTGTTCTCATCTTCTTTACCCACTTCCCATTCCCTCCTCATGTTCGCCATACTCAATTTACCTCATTCTTATGAAGAACAAAGAAATAGTCTTTCGGGGAATTATTTCTATTTTAAATAAACGTTTGTTTTTTTTTCCAAAAGATGATTTAAACAACATCATCAGCAAAGGGGGCACCAGGATGTCCAAACTTCAAAAAAGCCCCAAAATGTAATATTTTGGGGTATTAATTTGCTCTTTCCTTTTGTACCATACATTTTTTTAATTTTAAATGCTATAAAAACAGCCAATTTTTTTGGCGATTATATTTGTCGAAAATTTTATTTCATACTCTACTAGTCGCCTCCTTTGCATCCTTTTTCTTTCTCAAAAACTCCAACACTATCCTCCCATTTATCAGGTGGGCATTCTTCCATTAACGGATATATTCTACCATGCTTTCCCTTCTTGTCATCTCACTCCCCCTTCTTTCCAGGGTGTCCAACCTCTCAGTGTTCTGTGCTTCACCCCCACCCGCACGGGGTGGCCCTTATAGGGGGGAAAAAAAATAAAAGTAAGAATTCTTAACCCTCATGGTCTAAAACGACCACTTGGGCTGGAAACTTCACATTAAAATTTATATTGTTTAAAAAATATTTAGGGGTTTTTCCTTGAACTTATGCTTATAATTATAAAAATATCCCAGGTGTACATCCCGTCCCCCTCAGTCTATAGTAAAGATATTGTTTAGGTCGTATTATTGCTAAAAGTGGGGGTTTTCACAGGCACCACTTGCTCTTTGTCGCGGGGTTTGGGGCCAGCCCCCCTTCCAGGCGCCCGGGGAAAGGTGTGCCGATGATGAGCTCCACTTAAAGGGAGGAACTGAAGCTTTTCATTTTTTTCGCAAGGCCCGGGTTGAACTGTTGGGGAGAGCTACCCCGCTCAGCGTGGTCTTAACCACTTTAAAGGGTCTTCATTTGGGTTTTGCGCAACGGAAATTTCGGTTTTTTCCCCCAAAGAGGAGGTGGGCCTCCAAAAGTCCGTGGCAAGATGGAGCTTCTCAAGAGACGCACATCTTGGGCAGGCGAATAAATCAAGCTGGCCACAGAAAGGGTGCAGACCCCGGTTACATTTCGGGGGCTCTATCTCGTCCTCCACCGCCGCTTCATCTCCGCACCCCACCTCGCTCGCCAGACTCAGGGCTTCGTCAAAAAGGGTAAAGCCGCGAGCTCCCCCGGGAAAAACCCCAAAAGTGCTTTGTATTTCTCCGTGTGGCCGTCGAAATGGGGGGAATTGGGGGTCTGAGTTCAGGGGGGCTTTCATAGGTTCGGTGGCCCGCGGAGCTTTGCCCGCACTGGGGGCTAAACCCCCTTTCCCCAAGTAGACGGGCGACAAAGCAGCACATCTCCGGGGCCTTTCTCCCCTTTTGCATCATTTGAACTGGCGTGAAGAGCCAGACCTGAGCGGTAGATTGCCTTCGCATCCAGCGGGGGGTAAAAGGGCCCCGGGGCGCGGAAACGACCCCAGGGAAACAGCTCCTGGAACAGGATGGCCAGTTCCCGTAGTTCCAGGTATCGCCCGTGGTGAGGGGGTGCCTATGACTCGTGGCGAAATCAATGATGCGCCGCTCTCCGCTGGGGTGCGCGGGGGGACCACTATCCCTCATCCCGGACTCGCGGTGCCCCCTTTTCAATAAACTCCCGCCGGCTGGAATTTCTTTAAGAGGACACATCCGGCCCCGAAAAGGGCTCCCTACAGGCCTTTAAAGGGAAGCGACAGGACATCTCCATGACATGGGGTCGGAAACCCAAGGGGGGGGTTCGCCCTATCTTCTGCTCGATGAGCCCAAAAAGCGCCTCCCCGGATGCCCGGTTTGTGCGGGTATCCAAACTTAGAGCGCGACCATGTTGATCCCCCCCCTGGTCCAGGCTTCTACAACAGCTTGGGCCTGACCCTCCTCGGGTTCCAAGGGATCTTGGGGGCTCCCAGGAGTTACAATGCTAATACATTTAAATCTATATAATAATCACTCCTAAATCTTGCTCCTACCTTTTAATGAGCAACCCCTGCGAACAAAAACGGATGGGGACGGCAATATGGAAATGGAGGGAGGTCAAAGATTTAAATTTCTCTGAAGCCTTTTTAAGAAACTTTCCTTTTGGGAAATATTCAAATTTTTTTATTACAGGGGAGAAAGAAAAACAATTAATGAAATAGCATCATGTTGCTTTAAATTTCATAGGCTGTAAAACGAGGCCTGCAAATGCTTATGAGTCTCTGTCTAGGTCTACTCATTTTCTAATCCAAAAAAACTATTACGAAAAATGGGGCTGGACCCCAAAAAATACGTAAAAAATCGAAAGTACACACCCTGGACTACCCAAAATATTCTTGTATAGCTTTAAACTTTAGACATATGTTTTTAGGATTGGACTGACTTTAGGGATAAGAAAAACATTTTGAAAGTTGAAAAAAAAGGACCACACTACTCCGCACCCCACCATTCACCACCCTTTTCCATTACTACCATACAACATCTTCCCTATCATTTTTAGTAAAATAAATTTTTTTCTAAATTATACTTCTGCAAAAAAAATGGGTGAATTTTCCCTATTCCAGGGACACCCCAAAAAGAAGCTCCCGCGTTCACCCTAAACAGGAGCGTAGGCGCGACAGCAAAAGGGGCGGGAGGCTGTGAAAACCCACAAAAAGCTGATGGCGAGGGCTGCCAATTTTCTTCCCCCGAAGGTGCTAGAATTTTTTAAAGGACAGATATCAAATGCCGTAACCAGCAAGAAAGGTAGAAGGTTTGGGGTACAGGAGAGGAGGTTTGCTCTAGCTGTATATCACCACAGCCCAAACACTTAGATATCTTTGTTCAATATTCATACTTCCTTCAGTTTCAACATTACATTCATGGTTAAGAAAAATTGTTTTAAATATTGGCTGGTGCAGACAGACTCTTGCAATCCTGAAAAAGAAAGGAAGAGACTCTTTGTGGCATTGTATTTGATGCAATGAGTACCAAAGAATCTCTTCATTTTGACCTTGCCTCTGATTCAATTATTGGTGGGGAGGATTTTGGTGAACATGGCAACAGTTTCAAACCAGCAAACCATGCACTTGTGTTCATGATTAAAGGGTTGGTAAAAAAATGGAAAATGGTTTTAGGATATTTCTTTTATTCGGGAGGGATTAACACTTGCAGATTGAGGGAATTATATGAAATGGCTATAAGTAAAGTTCAAGAAACGGGATTTAGAGTAATTTTCACAGTTTGTGACCAGGAAGGAGTGCATCGTTCTGTTTCAAACTCTTGGCATGACCAAAGAAAATCCTTCTTTTAGAGTCAATGGAGAACGGGTACATTACTTTTATGACTCACCTCTTCTTTTGAAAAGCCTCAGGAACACTATTTTGAAATATAACATTAAAGTGGGGGGGAATATCATTTCATGGGACCCATGTGAAGAATTTTTTTGTTACAGATCATGAGCAGAAGATTAGACTTGCACCTAAATTAACAAATAAACATATGTGTAAAGAAGGCTTTTAAAAAATAAGGGTGAGTCTAGCTGCTCAAGTAATGAGTCTTACTGTCGCAGCAGGCATATACACGCATGCCGTTTTTCGCTTGCTGCCACAGGAAGCTGTCCATACAGCAGAATTTGTACAAGAGGTGGACAGACTATTTGATTGCTTTAATAGTTCAGTTGCTTTTCATTTCAAAAATGTTCGCGGGGGGTTTAGTTCAAAATCTTGTCATATGGAATTCATTAATAGTATAACAACATATATAGTGTCATGAGAAGTGGTTGCTCCACCTCGTGTGCACATTCACTGTATTGATGGATGGCTCATTAACTTGGCAGCGCTCAAAGCTCTTTGGCAAGACCTCCAGAGCTGTAAAGTAAATTACCTACTTACCCGCAGACTCAATCAGGATTGCCTTGAAAATCTGTTTGCAAAATCGAGGAATAGATTCGGGAACTGTGATCATCCAAGTGTATATAATTTCATGAAGGGGTTAAAATCAATAATGACCCATGACCTTTTTTCAGTTCCCACTAATAGTAATTCTGAGGCAGATGACTCAGTTCCTTGACCTAATCTCAAACTGGGAATCAGGTGACCCCTTAACCACTATTTCAGATTCTGACTCTGAATCTGAAGATACAGTGGTAGCCAGCTTGCCACTTGCTGAAGTGAATGCTCTTGTGTATATAGTTGGTTGGACATGCAAAAGATTTTTGAGTACTCATGATTGTCAAAATTGCAGGGAGTATTTGTTAGATGTAAGTCATGAGTTGGATATCAGCAGTAAATTGTTTTTTTTTTTTAAAGCTGAAAGTAAATGTAAAGTAAAGGAATTTGGGGGGCTCTCCATACCCACTGAAAATGTGACACAACACTTTTCAGAGGTGGAGGCGATGCTCCGTGGGAGCTTGGAGAAAGCTCTGTTGGGGAGGAGTCTCCCAAACGTTAGTATCTCTCTTAGAAAATCACACGTTTGTGTCTCCTTTGCATTTGTGTTCCAGCCACCTAACCAGGAGCATTCATTTCATATATGTAAAACTTAGAATATTTTATACTCTTAAGTGGAGAAATAGGGAGGTAAGAAGGTTTAAAGGAAGAAAAAAAAATAGTTCCGTTGAATTAAACTAAGTTAATTTAGTTCATTAAACAAGTCCACTTTTGTTTACAGGTGTGTCAACATGACTTTCATTTAAAGGTTTGTTATATTTTTTTCATTGCTTTATAATGTGTTCTTGCAAGACTGCCTCTGCTTTGTCCTATTGCTACTGCATGTACTGTATCTAAGCTAAAGCTTTTGTATTTCTCCCTGCATATAATGTTTCCTCAACTTTGTTGCAATGCATTCTAACTGTACATATACTGCTTACCCTATATACTCGCTTGTATATAGTATATTTGAATTTTGTATTTTTACTTGTTTCTTTATATATTTTTTTTTTATTTGTTTGTTTTTGGTTCACCTCCAATACTTTGGCATTTGGTATCTGTCCTCATTTTTCTCAGGCTCTGCAGGACAACAATAGGTTTGTGCTGTTTGTTACAGCATGTTATTCAATAATGGTTTCAACTCTTAATTTCCTTTGCAGTAGCTCTAATGCTTATAAATCTGCTATATTTGTATTGGTTATATGTCGTTTACATACCTTTTGTTGCCTGTTTTGCCCATTGTAATGTATGCTAAAAGTTTTTGCTTTGTTGCTTTTTGTTCTTAACATGTATGCTGTATAACATAGCGTTGCTACACCATTTGTTAGTTTTTAATTTAAAACTCTTGATGTGCTTTCTAAAAAGGTGGCGCAGCATGTTTTGCAACAAACTCATGTGTTCTCTCGTGTTATGCATCACAGTGTCTTTTACTGCTGCCTTTAATGCATGTTACTAGTGATCGGTTTGTGATCACTTGTATAATGCAACTAACTTCTTGTGTTATCCTCCTGCAATGCATTGCAATGTTTAAAGCCAGGTGTTGGTGTTGCCAGGTGTCTGCATAATGCAACTAACTTTTTGTGTTATCTCCTGCAATGCATTACAAAGTCTAAAGGCACGTGTTGGTGTTGCCATGTGTCTGCATGTAAGAGATAAATTATCTTACTTTTCTGCTTTGTGTTACATAACCAAGTATTGCATCATGTTCTGCATGATTTATAACCCTCAAAGTACCTGCAAATATCATCGAAGTTTAAATAAAACTGCTACCGTATTGCTTAATATCATTTATTTCCTTGTCAAAGATACTACCCAAAATATTCATATTTCTTTGAAGGTTATAATAGCCTATAACCTTCAAAGAAATATACATTTTTTGGATAGTATTGTTACGAAGGGCCTTGTTTGCTGCTGCAAGCGAACAAGGCAAGGGTCCTTCGTCTGTACCTCTGGGGCCTCGCCGGTGGGGGGTTCGACCCACGGGTCGAATCGCCACGTCCTTTCCTCCCATTGGCCCAGAGAATGGGGGGGAACCGACGTGGTGATTGCCTGGCGAAGCAGGAGGCAGTAGGATAGACACAGCTAAGGCGGGTGGACAGGAGGCTTCCCCGCCCACAGGATTACGTGACAGCTGTACCCCGCATTATCCGCCCTGAATAGGCCCGTCTCCCTCTTCTGGGGAAGGGGGACGAGAGTGGCCTTGTTGGGCACGGCGTGGCCGTGCCGTGTGATGTTGTCGTGGCTCAGTGGCGGCGACTGTGGGGTGTGGTCACGGCTCAAAGGGCGGCCTTTGAGAGACTAACTGTGTTGTGTTGGGGCGGTACGGAGACGCGTTTAGTGTGATACACAGCGGTTGTTGGGTTGGGACAGTGACTCAGTGACGCGTGTAGTGTGATACACAGCGGTGTTGGGTTGAGACAGTGACTCAGTGGCGCAGAGGGCGGCGCCCTGTGAGAGACTGTGTTGTGTTGTACAGTGTTGGGAGAGAGTGACTCAGTGGCGCGTGTATGGTAATACACGCCGGTGTTGGGTTGGGACGACGAGTGTTGGGAGAGACAGTGGCGCAGAGGGCGGCGCCTGTGAGAGACAGTGTTGTGGTGTACATTGTGTTGGGGACGGCGTTGTAGGTAGAGTAGTGTGGGGGAAAATAATAAAAGCCGAGCACAGAAGTAAGTGTCTCCATTCAGTCATTCCCGTCTCCTTCCATTGCCCCAAGCTGTTAGTGGTGTGACGAAGTCTAAAGAGAGGGGTGGATTGCCCTCCCCCCTCCTTCGTCACATTGGTGTCAGTAGTGGGATTCGTGGGCTTTGGAGAGACGGCGAGGCTGTGGGTGAAGGTGCTGAGCATCAGGGCGTCAGGCAAGATGGCTGACCCTGCTGCCGCAGCAATCAACCCGACCACGCTGGGGGACTTCATGGAGCTTCTGGGGCAACAGTTCCAGGACCAGACCCAGCTGTTGGTTGCCCAGACGCGGCAGGCTCTGGGGCTCCCGGAGGTGGAACTCCCGGAGGTGGAACTCCCGGAGGCTGTAGAACTCCTGTGGATGGAACTCCTGGAGGCAGTGGAACTCCCGGAGGTGGTGGAGCTCCCGGAGGCTGTGGAACTCTCGAAAGTGGTCGAGCTCCCGGAGGTGGTCGAGCTCCCGGAGGAGGTGGAACTCCCGGAGGAGGTGGAACTCCCGGAGGAGGTGGAACTCCCGGAGGAGGTGGAACTCCCGGAGGAGGTGGAACTCCCGGAGGAGGTGGAACTCCCGGAGGAGGTGGAACTCCCGGAGGAGGTGGAACTCCCGGAGGAGGTGGAACTCCCGGAGGAGGTGGAACTCCCGGAGGCTGTGGAACTCCCGGGCTATGGAACTCCCGGGCTATGGAGCTCCCGGGCTATGGAGCTCCCGGGCTATGGAACTCCCGGGCTATGGAACTCCCGGAGGCTGTGGAACTCCCGGAGGCTGTGGAACTCCCGGAGATGGAACTCCCGGAGATGGAACTCCCTGAGGAGATGGAACTCCCTGAGGAGATGGAACTCCCGGAGGAGATGGAACTCCCAGAGGAGATGGAACTCCCGGAGAAGATGGAACTCCCGGAGGAGATGGAACTCCCGGAGGAGATGGAACTCCCGGAGGAGATGGAACTCCCGGAGGAGATGGAACTCCCGGAGGAGATGGAACTCCCGGAGATGGAACTCCTGGAGGAGATGGAACTCCCCTGTCGTGGCGAGGTCGCCACTACTCCGGTGGAGGGGTGCAGTGTTACGAAGGGCCTTGTTCGCTGCTGCAAGCGAACAAGATAAAATTTTCATCCTATCTAGACACTTTGCATGTACCAACTACAAGGTTATTGACTATACAAAGCGCCGCCACGTCAGCACGAACTAGGCGGACTCGAACCGCTGACCGAATGCACAGGGACGCTGCACATTGCGAACTCACGTCTCTACCAACCTTGCCACCCTGACGGGCTGCAAGCGAACAAGGCAAGGGTCCTTCGTCTGTGCCTCTGGGGCCTCGCCGGTGGGGGGTTCGACCCACGGGTCGAATCGCCACGTCCTTTCCTCCCATTCGCCCAGAGAATGGGGGGAACCGACGTGGTGTCGGTTCTATTCCTACAGGTAAGGGAACGTCAAGTACTACATATTACACGTTACTGTACATTCACAAAAAATGACCACACTTTGCGTTGTATCGGTCAGTGTTGAATTATATATATTGTAAACAAGGCCAGCTGAAACAGGTCGATAATATTATCATCAAACTTTCCACATATATGTGTTTAGCTCTAATTGTACCCAAATTTTTACCACAGGTGGAGTGGGTGAGGAGGCTTCACATGGGTACCTGGGTAAATATTATATGTATACAACAGATTGAAAATATGAATAGTAACATTCATAGCTCTATTTAAGCTCATATATATTACATATACCTTAGGCTTTCAATACAACCAACATTTGCATGTACCTACAATTCAGTATTATAAAGTAATATATATATATATATATATATATATATATATATATATATATATATATATATATATATATATATATATATATATATATATATATATATATATATATATATATATATAATATATACACTTTTTTTTATTTATTTTTTTATTGTAAACACCTAGTTACCTACTCAAACATATATGTTGATCATATCTTTCTGTAGAGCCATTGGCATCGACCATCGACCTCGATGTGGCAGCCGGGGAGGGTAGCTCTACCATCTGGCTTAGACTTCAATGTCACTCTCTTACTAAATTGATCTGTGCTGTATATCTCTCACCTAACTCCTCTGACTATGTAAAAATCTTCGACTATTTAACATCAAAAGTGGAGCACATCTCATCTCATTTTCCTTTAGCTGAAATTTCCATTCTTGGGGACTTCAATGTTCACCACCAGCTTTGGCTATCATCATCTTTCACTGACCAACCTGGTGAGCAAGCCTACAACCTTTCTATCCTCCAAGACCTAGAGCAGCTAGTGCAGCACCCTACCCGTATTCCTGACCGCCTTGGAGACACGCCCAACATTCTTGATCTTTTCCTAGCTACTAACCCTTCTGCTTACTCTGTGAAACTATTCTCTCCGTTGGGTTCCTCCGATCACAATCTTATTTCTGTTACCTATCCTATCGCTCCGGTACCGTCTCGGGACCCACCTAAGCGGAGGTGCTTCTGGCACTTCAACTCAGCTAAGTGGGAAGACCCAAGGCAGTACTACTCTGATTTTCCATGGAATGATTACTGCTTCCATGTCAAAGACCCATCTCTTTGTGCAGAGCGCATAACTGAGGTCATAGTCTCTGGCATGGAGGCGTACATTCCACATACTTTCTCTAATCCTAAAGCCCGTCAACCTCGGTTTAACTCTGCTTGTTCTCATGCTGTCCGAGATAGAGAGGTGGCTCACAAACGGTACCGTAAGCACCCATCTCCTGAAACTCATGCCCTTTATATTTCTGCCCGTAATCATGCCAAATCTTTACTTCAACTTACCAAAAACTCTTTCATTCATAGAAAATGTCAAAATCTTTCTGAATCAAATTCCTCTCGTGACTTCTGGCATCTAGCTAATAACATCTCTTAACAATTTTTCTTCTTCATCTTTCCCTCCTATGCTTCACCCAGATGGCTCCACAGCTGTCTCATCTACTTCTAAAGCTGAACTCTTTGCTCAAACATTTGCTACAAATTCCACTCTGGCTGATGAAGGGCTTGTTTCTCCTTCTCCTCCACCTTCTGACTATATTATGCCTGTCATTAAGATCCTTCGGAATGATGTTTTCTTTGCCCTTTCTGGCCTAGATCCTCGGAAGGCTTACGGTCATGACGGAGTCCCTCCTATTGTTCTCAAAAACTGTGCTTCTGTGCTTGCACCTTGCCTGGTCAAACTTTTCCGTCTTTGTCTATCTACTTCCACCTTTCTTTCTTGCTGGAAGTTTGCTCCCATCCAACCTATTCCTAAGAAGGGTGACCGTTCTAATCCTTCAAACTACCGTCCTATAGCTTTGACTTCCTGCCTTTCTAAAGTTTTTGAATCTGTACTTAATAAGAAGATTCTTAAGCATCTATATGCTCACAATCTTCTATCTGATCGTCAGTACGGTTTCCGTAAAAGGCGATCTACTGGCGATCTTCTAGCTTTCCTAACTGAATCTTGGTCATCCTTCTTTAGGGGTTTCGGTGAACCTTTTGCTGTTGCCCTTGACATATCAAAAGCTTTTGATAGAGTCTGGCACAAATCTTTAATTTCCAAACTACCCTCATTCGGTTTCTATCCTTCTCTCTGTACCTTCATTTTAAGTTTCCTTTCAAACCGTTCTATTGCAGCTACTGTAGACGGACATTGTTCTTCTCCTAAATCTATCAATAGTGGTGTTCCCCAGGGTTCTGTCCTATCACCCACTCTCTTTCTATTATTTATTAATGATCTTCTAAGTCTAACTCAAAGCCCTATCCACTCCTACGCTGATGATTCATTCTACCCTGCATTTTTCAACGTCGTTTATTAGACGTGCAACTCAACAGGAACTAAGTGATTCACGGAGAGATGCCACCGAGCGCCTAACTTCTGATCTTTCTATAATTTCTGATTGGGGCGAAGCAAACCTTGTTTTGTTCAATGCCTCAAAAACCCAATTTCTTCACCTATCTACTAGACAAAACCTACCAAATAACTATCCCCTCTTCTTCAATGACACTCAACTGTCTCCTTCTTCTACAATGAACATTCTAGGACTATCCTTTACTAAAAATCTGAACTGGAAATCTCGCATCTCATCTCTTGCTAAAACAGCTTCTAAGAAGTTAGGTGTGCTGTGGCGTCTGCGTCCTTTTTTTTCTCCCTCCCAATTGCTTGCTCTCTACAGGGGCCTTATCCGCCCATGTATGGAGTATGTCTCACATGTTTGGGGAGGATCCACTCATACAGCTCTCCTAAACAGGGTTGAGTCAAAAGCTTTTCGTCTCATCAACTACTCTCCTCTAACTGACTGTCTTCAATCCTTAAATCACCGCCGCAATGTTGCTTCTCTTGCTCTCTTCTACCGTTATTTTCATGCTCACTGCTCTTCTGAACTTGCTAACTGCATGCCTCCCCCACTCCCGCGGCCTCGCTGCACAAGACTTTCTACTCATTCTCATCCCTATTCTGTCCATCTTCCTAATGCAAGAGTTAATCAGTATCTTTACTCTTTCATCCCTTTCACTTTTAAACTGTGGAACTCTCTTCCTGTTTCTATTTTTCCACTTTCCTATGACATAAATCTTTTCAAAAGAAGAGTAACAAGGCACCTCCCGAACTAAATTGGCCTACTCCTCTGTTTTTATTTTATTCTCCTACTGTCTTCTTTATAGGGACTGGCAACTAAGCGGGCTTTGTGTTACCCATTTTTGTTGTGCCCTTGGCCAGTTCCTTGTGATGTAAAAAAAAAAAAAAAAAAAAAAAAAAAAATACTACTAAAAATATTCCACACAATGGTTTGTACTGACTATGAAGTATTGTTGTCATCAATCCATCTATATTATGCGCGTATTTATTTTGGTTAATGGCTTCCAGTCCTTATCTGTGTATTGGACTAAGTTTTATTTCATTTTCTCTCTCTTAATGATATGGCATTAGCTTTGGCAGGTACAGTACCAATGTTTTATTTATGTACAAGATTATTACTCATACGTACTTTTGACAGATTGTTTTGACGATTTTGGAGTGCTCCCTACTCCCCAGTACCAGCCACATCTCCCGCCCATCAGCCCCCATCTCCACCATCGCTGCAGCCTCCACCACATAGACCCACAGCCCCCACATCCCCCCCCCCACCCATCAAANTTTGTATTTCCCCCTGCAATAATGTTTCCTCAACTTTGTTGCAATGCATTCTAACTGTACATATAACTGCTTACCCTATATACTCGCTTGTATATAGTATATTTGAATTTTGTATTTTTACTTTTTCTTTATATATTTTTTTTTATTGTTTGTTTTTGGTTCACCTCCAATACTTTGGCATTTGGTATCTGTCCTCATTTTTCTCAGGCTCTGCAGGACAACAATAGGTTTGTGCTGTTTGTTACAGCATGTTATTCAATAATGGTTTCAACTCTTAATTTCCTTTGCAGTAGCTCTAATGCTTATAAATCGTTTATATTTGATTGGTTATATGTGTTTCATACCTTTTGTTGCCTGTTTTGCCATTGTAATGTATGCTAAAAGTTTTTGCTTTGTGCTTTTTTTTCTTAATGTATGCTGTATAACCATAGCGTTGCTACACCATTTGTTAGTTTTTAATTTAAAACTCTTGATGTGCTTTCTAAAAAGGTGGCGCACCCATGTTTTGCAAAAAACTCATGTGTTCTCTCGTTTTTATGCATCACAGTTGTCTTTTACTGCTGCCTTTAATGCATGTTACTAGTGATCGGTTTGATCACTTGTTAATGCAACTAATTCTTGTGTTATCCTCCTGCAATGCATTGCAATGTTTAAACCCAGGTGTTGGTGTTGCCAGGTGTCTGATAATGCAACTAACTTTTTGTGTTATCTCCTGCAATGCATTTACAAAGTCTAAAGGCACGTGTTGGTGTTGCCATGTGTCTGCATGTAAGAGATAAATTATCTTACTTTTCTGCTTTGTGTTACATAACCAAGTATTGCATCAGGTTCTGCATGATTTATAACCCTCAAAGTACCTGCAATATCATCGAAGTTTAAAAAAAACTGCTACCGTATTGCTTAATATCATTTATTTCCTTGTCAAGATACTACCCAAAATATTCATTTTTCTTTGAAGGTTATAATAGCCTATAACCTTCAAAGAATATACATTTTTTGGATAGTATTGTTACGAAGGGCCTTGTTTGCTGCTGCAAGCGAACAAGGCAAGGTCCTTCGTCTGTACCTCTGGGGGCCCCGCCGGTGGGGGGTTTTGACCCCCGGGTCGAATCGCCCAGTCCTTTCCTCCCATTGGCCCAGAGAATGGGGGGGGAACCCACGTGGTGATTGCCTGGCGAAGCAGGAGGCAGTAGGGTAGACACAGCTAAGGCGGGTGGACAGGAGGCTTCCCCGCCCACAGGATTAGTGACAGCTGTACCCGCATTATCCGCCCTGAATAGGCCCGTCTCCCTTCTGGGGAAAGGGGGACGAGAGTGGCCTTGTTGGGCACGGCGTGGCCGTGCCGTGTGATGTTGTCGTGGCTCAGTGGCGGCGACTGTGGGGTGTGGTCACGGCTCAAAGGGCGGCCTTTGAGAGACTAACTGTGTTGTGTTGGGGCGGTACGGAGACGCGTTTAGTGTGATACACAGCGGTTGTTGGGTTGGGACAGTGACTCAGTGACGCGTGTAGTGTGATACACAGCGGTGTTGGGTTGAGACAGTGACTCAGTGGCGCAGAGGGCGGCGCCCTGTGAGAGACTGTGTTGTGTTGTACAGTGTTGGGAGAGAGTGACTCAGTGGCGCGTGTATGGTAATACACGCCGGTGTTGGGTTGGGACGACGAGTGTTGGGAGAGACAGTGGCGCAGAGGGCGGCGCCCTGTGAGAGACAGTGTTGTGGTGTACATTGTGTTGGGGACGGCGTGTAGTAGAGTAGTGTGGGGGAAAATAATAAAAGCCGAGCACAGAAGTAAGTGTCTCCATTCAGTCATTCCCGTCTCCTTCCATTGCCCCAAGCTGTTAGTGGTGTGACGAAGTCTAAAGAGAGGGGTGGATTGCCCTCCCCCCTCCTTCGTCACATTGGTGTCAGTAGTGGGATTCGTGGGCTTTGGAGAGACGGCGAGGCTGTGGGTGAAGGTGCTGAGCATCAGGGCGTCAGGCAAGATGGCTGACCCTGCTGCCGCAGCAATCAACCCGACCACGCTGGGGGACTTCATGGAGCTTCTGGGGCAACAGTTCCAGGACCAGACCCAGCTGTTGGTTGCCCAGACGCGGCAGGCTCTGGGGCTCCCGGAGGTGGAACTCCCGGAGGTGGAACTCCCGGAGGCTGTAGAACTCCTGTGGATGGAACTCCTGGAGGCAGTGGAACTCCCGGAGGTGGTGGAACTCCCGGAGGCTGTGGAACTCTCGAAAGTGGTCGAGCTCCCGGAGGAGGTGGAACTCCCGGAGGAGGTGGAACTCCCGGAGGAGGTGGAACTCCCGGAGGAGGTGGAACTCCCGGAGGAGGTGGAACTCCCGGAGGAGGTGGAACTCCCGGAGGAGGTGGAACTCCCGGAGGAGGTGGAACTCCCGGAGGAGGTGGAACTCCCGGGGGGTGAAGGGGAAACTCCCGGAGGAGGTGGAACTCCCGGGAGGCTGGGGTGGAACTCCCGGGTGGAACTCCCGGGCTATGGAGCTCCCGGGCTATGGAGCTCCCGGGCTATGGAACTCCCGGGCTATGGAAACTCCGGAGGCTGTGGAACTCCGGAGGCTGTGGAACTCCCGGAGGTGGAACCTCCCGGAGATGGAACTCCCTGAGGAGATGGAACTCCCTGAGGAGATGGAAACCCCCGGAGGAGATGGAACTCCCAGAGGAGATGGAACTCCCGGAGAAGATGGAACTCCCGGAGGAGATGGAACTCCGGAGGAGATGGAACTCCCGGAGGAGATGGAACTCCCGGAGGAGATGGAACTCCCGGAGGAGATGGAACTCCCGGAGATGGAACTCCTGGAGGAGAGGAACTCCCTGCCCGTGGCGGGGGTCGCCACTACTCCGGTGGAGGGGTGCAGTGTTACAAAGGGCCTTGTTCGCTGCTGCAAGCGAACAAGATAAAATTTTCATCCTATCTAGACACTTTGCATGTACCAACTACAAGGTTATTGACTATACAAAGCGCCGCCACGTCAGCACGAACTAGGCGGACTCGAACCGCTGACCGAATGCACAGGGACGCTGCACATTGCGAACCCCACGTCTCTACCAACCTTGCCACCCTGACGGGCTGCAAGCGAACAAGGCAAGGGGTCCTTCGTCTGTGCCTTGGGGCCTCGCCGGGGGGGGGTTCGACCCACGGGTCGAATCGCCCGTCCTTTCCTCCCATTCCCCAGAGAATGGGGGGAACCGACGTGGTGTCGGTTCTATTCCTACAGGTAAGGGAACGTCAAGTACTACATATTACACGTTACTGTACATTCACAAAAAATGACCACACTTGCGTTGTATCGGTCAGTGTTGAATTTTTATATTGTTAAACAAGGCCACTGAAACAGGTCGATAATATTATCATCAAACTTTCCACATATATGTTTTTAGCTCTAATTGTACCCAATTTTTACCAGGTGGAGTGGGTGGAGGAGGCTTCACATGGGTACCTGGGTAAATATTATATGTATACAACAGATTAAAAATTGAATAGTAACATTCATAGCTCTATTTAAGCCATATATATTACATATACCTTAGGCTTCAATACAACCAACATTTGCATGTACCTACAATTCAGTATTATAAAAGTAATATATATATATATATTTTATATTATATTATAATATATATATATATATATATATAATATATATATAATTTTATATATATATATTTTTATATATATATATATTTTAAATATATATAAAATATACATTTTTTTTTTTTTTTTTTTTTATTGTAAACACCTAGTTACCTACTCAAACTATATGTTGATATATCTTTCTGTAGAGCCATTGGCATCGACCATCGACCGATGTGGCAGCCGGGGAGGGTAGCTCTACCATCTGGCTTAGACTTCAATGTCACTCTCTTACTAAATTTATCTGTGCTGTATATCTCTCACCAAACTCCTCTGACTATGTAAAAATCTTCGACTATTTAACATCAAAAGTGGAGCACATCTCATCTCATTTTCCTTTAGCTGAAATTTCATTCTTGGGGACTTCAATGTTCACCACCACTTTGGCTATCATCATCTTTCACTGACCAACCTGGTGAGCAAGCCTACAACCTTTCTATCCTCCAAGCCCTAGAGCAGCTAGTGCAGCACCCTACCCGTTTTCCCTGACCCCCTTTGGGAGACACGCCCAAATTCTTGATTTTTTCCTAGCTACTAACCCTTCTGCTTACTCTGTGAAACTTTTCTCTCCTTTGGGTTCCTCCGATCACAATCTTATTTCTGTAACCTTCCATCGCTCCGGTACCGTCTCGGGACCCACCTAAGCGGAGGTGCTTCTGGCATTTTCAACTCAGCTAAGTGGGAAGCCCCAAAGGCAGTACTACTCTGATTTTCCAGGGAAATGATTACTGCTTCCATGTCAAAGCCCCATCTCTTTGTGCAGAGCGCATAACTGAGGTCATTGTCTCGGGCATGGAGGCGAAACATTCCACATACTTTCTCTAATCCTAAAGCCGTCAACCTGGGTTTAACTCTGCTTGTTCTCATGCTGTCCGAGATAGAGAGGTGGCTCACAAACGGTACCGTAAGCACCCATCTCCTGAAACTCATGCCCTTTATATTTCTCCCCGTAATCTTTGCCAAATCTTTATTTTCAACTTACCAAAAACTTTTTCATTCATAGAAAATGTTCAAAATCTTTCTGAATAAAATTCCTCTCGTGACTTCTGGCATCTAGCTAATAACATCTTTTAAACAATTTTTCTTTTTCATCTTTCCCTCCTATGCTTCACCCAGATGGCTCCACAGCTGTCTCATCTACTTCTAAAGCTGAACTTTTTGCTAAAAACATTTGCTACAATTCCACTCTGGCTGATAAAGGGGCTTGTTTCTCCTTCTCCTCCACCTTCTGACTATATTATGCCTGTCATTAAGATCCTTCGGAATGATGTTTTCTTTGCCCTTTCTGGCCTAGATCCTCGGAAGGCTTACGGTCATGGGCGGAGTCCCTCCTATTGTTCTCAAAAAACTGTGCTTCTGTGCTTGCACCTTGCCTGGTCAAACTTTTCCGTCTTTGTCTATCTACTTTCCCCCTTTCTTTCTTGCTGGAAGTTTGCTCCCATCCAACCTATTCCTAAGAAGGGTGGGCCGTTCTAATCCCTTTAAACTACCGTCCTATAGCTTTGACTTCCTGCCTTTCTAAAGTTTTTGGAATCTGTACTTAATAGAAGATTCTTAAGCATCTATATGCTCACAATCTTCTATCTGATCGTCAGTACGGTTTTCCCTAAAAGGCGATCTACTGGCGATCTTCTAGCTTTCCTAACTGATTTTTGGGTCATCCTCTTTAGGGGTTTCGGTGAACCTTTTGCTGTTGCCCTTGAAAATATCAAAAGCTTTTGATAGAGTCTGGCACAAATCTTTAATTTCCAAACTACCCTCATTCGTTTCTATCCCCTTTTCTCTGTACCTTCATTTAAGTTTCCTTTCAAACCGTTCTATTGGCAGCTACTGTAGACGGACATTGTTCTTCTCCTAAATCTATCAATAGTGGTGTCCCCCGGGTTCTGTCCTATCACCCACTCTCTTTCTATTATTTATTAATGATCTTCCCAAGTCTAACTCAAAGCCCTATCCACTCCTACGCTGATGATTCATTCTACCCTGCATTTTTTCAACGTCGTTTATTAGACGTGCAACTCAACAGGAACTAAGTGATTCACGGAGAGATGCCACCCAGCGCCTAACTTCTGATCTTTCTATAATTTCTGATTGGGGCGAAGCCCAAACCCTTTTTTTGTTCAATGCCTCAAAAACCCAATTTCTTCACCTATCTACTAGACAAAAAAATACCAAATAAAATATCCCCTCTTCTTTAATGACACTCAACTGTCTCCTTCTTCTACAAAGAACATTCGGGACTATCCTTTACTAAAATCTGAACTGGAAAACTCGCATCTCATCTCTTGCTAAAACAGCTTCTAAGAAATTAGGTGTGCTGTGGCGTCTGCGTCCTTTTTTTTCTCCCCCCATTGCTTGCTCTCTACAGGGGCCTTTTCCCCCCATGTATGGAGTATGTCTCACATGTTTGGGGAGGATCCACTCATACAGCTCTCCTAAACAGGGTTTTAGTCAAAAGCTTTTCGTCTCATCAACTACTCTCCTCTAACTGACTGTCTTCAATCCTTAAATCACCGCCGCAATGTTTCTTCTCTTGCTCTCTTCTACCGTTATTTCATGCTCACTGCTCTTCTGAACTTGCTAACTGCATGCCTCCCCACTCCCGCGGCCTCGCTGCACAAGACTTTCTACTCATTCTCATCCCATTCTGTCCATCTTCCTAATGCAAGAGTTAATCAGTATCTTTACTCTTTCATCCCTTTCACTTTTAAACTGTGGAACTCTCTTCCTGTTTCTATTTTTCCACTTTCCTATGACATAAATCTTTTCAAAAGAAAAGTAACAAGGGACCTCCCGAACTAAAATTTGGCCTACTCCTCTGTTTTTATTTTATTCTCCTACTGTCTTCTTTATAGGGACTGGCAACTAAGCGGGCTTTGTGTTACCCATTTTTTTTTGTGCCCTTGGCCAGTTCCTTGTGATGTAAAAAAAAAAAAAAAAAAAAAAAAAAAAAATACTACTAAAAATTTTTCCACACAAAAGGTTTGTACTGACTATGAAGTATTGTTGTCATCAATCCATCTATATTAGCGCGTATTTATTTTGGTTAATGGCTTCCAGTCCTTATCTGTGTATTGGATAAGTTTTATTTCATTTTCTCTCTCTTAATGATATGGCATTAGCTTTGGCAGGTACAGTACCAATGTTTTATTTATGTACAAGATTATTACTCAAAACGTACTTTTGACAGATTTTTTTTGACGATTTTGGAGTGCTCCCTACTCCCCAGTACCAGCCACATCCCCCGCCCCATCAGCCCCACATCCTCCCACCCCATCAGGCTGCAGCCTCCCACCAAATCAGACCCACAGCCTCCCCCCACATCACCCCACAGCACAGCCTCCCACCACATCACCCCCACAGCCACACCCTCCCACCACATCACCCCCACAGCCACAGCCTCCCACCACATCACCCCCTTTTCACAAGGGTGAAAAATCTATACATACGAACTACAGACCAGTTTCTACCCTTTCCCTAGTTGTTTGTAAGATTTGAGAAAATAGTTTCTAGTAGATTAAAAGGGTTACATTTTCTAAATTTTCATATTATCGCAGTTTCAATATGGTTTCGCCCCAAAAACTCCACTGAACTTGCCTTGCATCACCTTTGTCAAAATATATTGATACATTAGATAGTAAAGCATATCAGATATCAGTTTTTTGTGATCTGTCTAAAACCTTCGATACCATATCTCATTCTATTTTGTTAGAAAAAAATTGAAGGTTTATGGAGTCCGTGGGCTGCCCCATAATTGGTTTGTAAGTTATTTAAGTCACAGGAAGCAATGTACAGTTTATAATAAAGCACTATCCTCTCTCACATCTATTAGTTTTTTGGAGTACCACAAGGATCATTTTGGGTCCCATTTTATTTTTATTATATATCATGATTCACACGTTGCACTAATAAACTCAATTTCTTCTCTTTGCTGATGATACCACTATTTTCATTCAGGGACAAAATCTCATTAACATTAAAAACACATTAAATGCAGAATTATCTCATGTTTCAAAAAGGTAAAAAGTAAAAAATTAACCTTAAATGCTACTAAAACTTCTTATATGGTGTCTTGTTCTTTGATGATTCAACCACCAAATATCGATGTATGCATAGACAATCTTATTTTAGAGCAAATTGGTGAAAATAAATTTTTGGGTGTTATTATTGATGATAAACTGAAATGGAAAGCTCATATATAGAGGTGATTACTAAACTTTGTAAAATAAATGGTGTACTACATAAGATACGCAACAATATAACCATTGATAGTTTAAGACAAATATACTTATCAATAGCCTATCCACACCTTTTGTATTGTTCAGCTGTATGGGGAGGAGCATTTAAAACTTTACTTGACAGTCTTTTCATTACTCAAAAAAAAATGTTACGTGTAATGTCTCACAATCACAGATATGCACACACAGACCCTCTCTTTAAAGACCTAAATTTACTTAAATTAACTGATATTATATCCCTCCAAGCAAATCTATTTATACATAAAGCATTATACACATACCAAGTTGACAGTGGTTTTCAGTTCATGTCTAACAACTCAAATAGCCGAAGACCAAATGATCTAAAAATTCCTATATGCAGAACGTCTCATGCACAGCGAAGCATTACGGTTAGGGGAGTAAAACTGTGGAATCGGCTGCCAGAAGATCTTAAAAACATCACCGATAGTAACATTTTCAAGTGTAAAATAAAGAAGAAAAAAATCGATCAATAAATCTAATCCTTGTTCATTCATGTGTATTTTAGTTTTTTGTATGCTTGTGTGTTTGTTAATATTAGCCTTTGTTTTTGCCTTGTCAAGATTTGCGTATATCCTATTTGTATTTCACTTTTTATTCACATATTAATTTTTGTATGTTATTAACTATTGCTTATATAATAATTATCTTTGGTAGTATTTTTTAATGGTAATGCGATTTATTATTTATATTATTTCTCGGGCCTTATTTATCTGACCTAAATCGGTAACTATGTTTCGCAACAGGTCTGTATAAGAGCTCCGGCTCAACAGACCGAGCCTTATAATGTATACATGTATATATAGTTTACATTACTGTATTGCTAAAGGGCCAAATAAATGTATCAGTATCAGTATCAGTACCCCCACAGCCACAGCCTCCCACCACATCACCCCCACAGCCACAGCAAATGGATGGTATTGAGAGTTATAACAGTAACATTTTGCATGATGTTAGCCTCACCAATGAATTTTAGACTGACAGGTAATTTTCTCTTGTTTCGATAAATTTCCGTATACAGGCTCTCAGAAAGATATCAACAATGAGTGCTTTTCAGGTGTGTCCCAGGAGCCTCTGCTGCCCTCCATGGTGCCTCCACCAGCAGCACCAGTGACCTCACCTCACATGGATGCTGCAGAGGGTAAAAACCCATCGAGTATTTTCTTTCTTAAAATATGCATAATACCAGTTACTAGTGTTTGTTTGTTATTGATAATGTGGGTTACTTTTTCAGTTTTTCTTATGCCTAAAACTGTTAACCTAGCTTTCTCCTCACTACAGGCTCTCATGTTCTCATCTTCTTTACCCACTTCCTATTCACCATCCTACATGTCTCTCCATACTTCTAATTTACCTCATTCTTATGAAGAACAAAGAAAATAGTACTTTCGGCAATTACTGCTATTTAACTAATCATTTGTTTTTTCTCAACAGATGATGTTACAACAAGCATCATCAGCAAGGGTCACCAGGATGTCCAAGCTTCAAAATGCCCCAAAAGACGTAATATTTCAGGAATATTTATTTGCTCTTCCTATTGTACCATACATTATTTTAAATTTTAAGTGACTATAAAATCAAGCGCATTTCTTTGGCGTATTATATTTGTCGAAATATTTTATTTCATACATCTACTAGTCGTCTCACTCTTGCATCCTTTCTCTTTCTCAAATACTCCAACACTATCCTCTCATTTATCAGGTGGTCATTCTCTCACATTAACGGCATATATTCTACACATGCATATCCTTCTTGTCATCTCACTCACCCATTCTTTCCAGGTGTCCAAACCATCTCGGTGTTCTGTGCTTCACCACCACTCCGCACCCACACCATTCACCACCCTTTTCCATTATTAGCCATACAAAATCTTCCATATACATTTATAGTACATAATTATGTTACTAAATTATACTTATGCAAACAAT
This sequence comes from Chionoecetes opilio, assembly GCA_016584305.1. Taxonomy (NCBI): domain Eukaryota; kingdom Metazoa; phylum Arthropoda; class Malacostraca; order Decapoda; family Majidae; genus Chionoecetes; species Chionoecetes opilio. The sequence goes on along the minus strand of JACEEZ010018838.1, from coordinate 207,713 downwards.
GTGTGACACTTTCCATTTTCTCAGGGACACCAATAATGAAGCTCCTGTGGAACACCATATACAGGCTGCGTAGGCGACTACAGCAAATGGGGCGGGAGGCTGTGAAAACACCACAACAGCTGATGGCGAGGGCTGCAAATTTTCTTCCCCCGAAGGTGCTAGAATTTTTTAAAGGACAGATATCAAATGCCGTAACCAGCAAGAAAGGTAGAAGGTTTGGGGTACAGGAGAGGAGGTTTGCTCTAGCTGTATATCACCACAGCCCAAACACTTAGATATCTTTGTTCAATATTCATGTTTCCTTCAGTTTCAACATTACATTCATGGTTAAGAAAAATAGTTTTAAATATTGACTGGTGCAGACAGACTCTTGCAATCCTGAAAAAGAAAGCAGAGGCAATGCCAAAAGAAGAGACTCTTTGTGGCATTGTATTTGATGCAATGAGTACCAAAGAATCTCTTCATTTTGACCTTGCCTCTGATTCAATTATTGGTGGGGAGGATTTTGGTGAAAAATGGCAACAGTTTCAAACCAGCAAACCATGCACTTGTGTTCATGATTAAAGGGTTGGTAAAAAAATGGAAAATGGTTTTAGGATATTTCTTTTATTCGGGAGGGATTAACACTTGCAGATTGAGGGAATTATATGAAATGGCTATAAGTAAAGTTCAAGAAACGGGATTTAGAGTAATTTTCACAGTTTGTGACCAGGAAGGAGTGCATCGTTCTCTGTTTCAAACTCTTGGCATGACCAAAGAAAATCCTTCTTTTAGAGTCAATGGAGAACGGGTACATTACTTTTATGACTCTCCTCATCTTTTGAAAAGCCTCAGGAACACTATTTTGAAATATAACATTAAAGTGGGGGGGAATATCATTTCATGGGACTATGTGAAGAATTTTTTTGTTACAGATCATGAGCAGAAGATTAGACTTGCACCTAAATTAACAAATAAACATATGTGTAAAGAAGGCTTTTAAAAAATGAGGGTGAGTCTAGCTGCTCAAGTAATGAGTCTTACTGTCGCAGCAGGCATATATACACATCAGAATCATCACTCATTCAGAAGCGAAGGACACCCAAGGAAGGAACAGGTCAATCAACAATCACCACGCAGCAACATATTGAAGAGCCATGGAGGGACACAACATCAGCGCCTTGTAAAAGGCAGTCCAGCCTCCAGCCTCCAGCCCAGAAACACCTTTCCTCACTCTGCGCCGAGGCTCGCATACACATACACATCAGAATCATCACTCATTCAGAAGCGAAGGACACCCAAGGAAGGAACAGGTCAATCAACAATCACCACGCAGCAACATATTGAAGAGCCATGGAGGGACACAACATCAGCGCCTTGTAAAAGGCAGTCCAGCCTCCAGCCTCCAGCCCAGAAACACCTTTCCTCACTCTGCGCCGAGGCTCGCTCCTAAGCTGACGTGTGTGCTGCTAGGGATAGCGTGTACCGGGGACCTCCTTGCAGTGTGATCCCGCCCGCTTCACCCGCCACCTTTATTGTGACGCCCACAGCCATTGGTCACTGTTTTCTACACAGCCACCACCACCTCGTGGCATTAAACAGAGTTTATTGAGACTGACTTTTTTTGGCTGCATACGATTTGGCCCCTAAAAAGGGCGATTCATACTCCAGTACGGGATCGGATTAGAAGTTACCCCCTTTCCTGCGGAGTTTTGGATCGTTCTTTTTTAGGACGCCGAGGGTTTGAGCAGGCTTTTTCTCTTACTTAATTTCTTTCCCTCTTACGCTCTGGTGAAAGACCTCTCGGGACCTGAAAACCCCGTGTCTGGTCGAAAACCGCTCGTGGAGGCAGCACCTCGGCTAGTGCGTGTTTGTGCTGTTTCTGCGGGTTCGGGGCACCCTGCGATGCGCTGAGGAACCCGTGATCGTGCGGTCCACCTCAGTTGCGGGGCCAGGTAAAGGAAACTTTTTTTTTTTTTTGAGCAGCTCTTCTAAAGCTGCTCCAAGCAAATACTGCTGCACCCGTGCAGAACTCTTCAATCTGTTTGCTGACAATACATGGTCCGCGGAAAGCAATTCTCAGAGTGACCCGGAAGACATCAGAGGGGGAGGACGCGTCACCTTCACTGCTCCCGAAGCCAGTGTGTGCAGCCGGGCTCCCCAGCGGCGGATCTCCAGCTTCCTCGCGTACACGGAATTATTACCCTCCACGGCCTGGTGCTCAGGGGAAGTTCTTCTGAAACTCCCCCCCCCCCTCCCTCCCAAATCCCCCCAGACTCGCTTATTCTGAAAACTCTCCACCCTGAGGGGATCACCCGTTCTGAAAACTCCCCACGCTGTGACTTTCCCCCCCACCCGTTTTCTGAAAACTCCCCTACCCCTGTGACTGCGTTCCCCCCACCCGTTATTCTGAAAACCTCCCCACCCCTGTGTCTGTGTTCCCCCCCCCCACCCGCTATTCTGAAAACTCACCCCTGTGCATCAGTGTTCTCGCACCCGTTTATTCTAAACCCCCCCACCCCTGAGACTGTGTTCCCCCCTCCCATTATTCTGAAACCCCCCCACCCCTGTGATTGTGTTTCCCCCCACCCGCTATTCTGAAAACTCACCCTTGTGCCTCAGTGTTCCCGCACCAATTAATTCTGAAAACTCCTCCACCCCGGAGACTGTTCCCCCCTCCCGTTATTCTGAAAACCCCCCTACCCCTGTGTCTGTGTTTCCCCCCCACCCGCTATTCTGAAAACTCACCCTTGTGCCTCAAGTGTTCCCGCACCCATTTATTCTGAAAACTCTTCCCCACCCCTGAGACTATTCCCCCCTCCCGTTATTCTGAAAACCCCCCTACCCCTGTGTGTCTGTGTTTCCCCCCACCCGCTATTCTGAAAACTCACCCTTGTGCCTCAGTCTTCCCGCACCCATTTATTCTGAAAACTCCCCCCCTCCCGTTATTCTGAAAACCCCCCTACCCCTGTGTCTGTGTTTCCCCCCCACCCGCTATTCTGAAAACTCACCCTTGTGCCTCAGTGTTCCCGCACCCATTTATTCTGAAAACTCCCCCACCCCTGAGACTATTCCCCCCTCCCGTTATTCTGAAAACCCCCTACCCCTGTGTCTGTGTTTCCCCCACCCGCTATTCTGAAAACTCACCCTTGTGCCTCAGTGCTCCGCACCCATTTATTCTGAAAACTCCCCCACCCCTGAGACTGCGTTCCCCCTCCCGTTATTCTGAAAATCCCCCTACCCCTGTGTCTGTGTTTTCCCCCCACCCGCTACTCTGGAAACTCACCCTTGGCCTTCAGTCGCGAGTGAGTCACCGGCGAGGTCAGACGGGGTCACTCCGTGAGCCCCGCTGTGCACGCCGCGTGACCTTCCCGACCTATGTCCTCGCCGCATCGAGTGACCGCGCCTGTATCGACACCCGGACTCGAGACTGAGACTAGTGCGAGTGTGAACACGCCAGGGAAATGATCACACGCAGTACTGCAAATGCTTCCCCGCCAGGGGTGGGGAAGCGGGCTTCGGAGCGCCCCTCCTCGTCGTCCCCTCCCAAACACTCGACACCAATAATGAGGCTCACAAAAGAGGCCGACCGTAGTCCCGAGCGCGAGCGCGAGCTTGCTAGCGCCGACGATGCCTACGACGTCGATGATGATGAGAGTGAACCACCACTCGTCATCGACATGTCCGTCAGGAGCGAGGACCAGCAGGAGGCCGCGCAGGGCAAGGACTGGACCACTATGTTTAACGGTCGCGCCGCCCGCCCCAAGTTCAAGCTGAGAAGCCTGGAGGACCAACCCAGCGCCAGCACCTACCTGGCCATCACGGCCCTCGAGGACGATAACCCGACCCTGAAGATGGAGGTGAGGCCCAATCTCTACGGAGAATACATCCTCACCCCCAAGGACGAGGAGTCTGTGGCGCTCCTGCGGCGCCTCGCTGACGAGGGCAATAGGGTGCTCCTCCTTGACCCTAGTGTGAGGAGGCACAAGGTAGTGCTGGAGCGCTACCCTGTTGACTTCCCACTCGATGCGGTGAAGGCACAACCCCATGTGGTGTCCGCCACACGGCTGCGTGGCTGGGACAACATAGCCACGAGGCAGGTGATGATTGTCCACGAGGGGCAGCCACCTGCCAAGCTGACCCTGCGTTCCTGGGGCACCTACACCTTACGCCCCTACCGGAGCGAGCCGGTGAGGTGCTACAAGTGCCAGCGATTCAACCAACTGTAAGTTAGGTGCGAGCACTCCGTCAGGTGTGGAGTGTGCAGCCTTAACCACCCGACGGAGGATTGTATTGGCCGCCACAAGGCCAAGGAGGCCACCACCGCAAAGTGTCCGAATTGCGGGAGGAAACACCACGCCTGGAACCCTCAGTGTCCTGAGAGGCTTCGCAGGATGCCTCAGCCTCGCCTGCAGCAACAGCTTCAGGCACCACGGCGGCAACACCGCCATCATGAAACAAGCGGACAACCACAGCAACAACAGCGGCAACACCGCTTCATCCCTGCTCCCCTACCAGCCAGGCCAGCCTGGGTCAAGGCCGTCAAACAGCCTGCCCCCCTAGTCCCCAGGGACCCCACCCCAGGCCGCGGGTCGGGTGGAAGGGAAAGTGAAGCGCAGCTGACAGTATCAGTGGAGGAGGCGGCTACCATCACCCCCGCCGCATTTCTCCCCCCACTGCCTAAACGGGAGACTGGGACCAGGTCCCGCCCACCACACAGGAGTCGACCTCAAGGTCACCCGCCCAGCCAGCCACCTGCACCTGCAGTGCCTGAAGCGCCAGTGACAGCGAGAGCCGACGGACGTCGCGCTGCCTCATGCCACAGCTACGACAACATTCACGTCAGCGAGGAGACGCGTGCAATTGCTGATTGCATCATCTTCCGCTTGATGCATGTTATGAGGAGGCTCCTCCACCGCCCGGAGCTCGCCCCTGCCACCGAGGAGGAAGTTGACGCCCTCCTCCTCGAGGAGATTGAATCAATGACGGCGGCCGTCAGTCACGACCACCACAGAGGGATCCAGGCCAGCATTCCCTCCTCCCAGCAGAGTACCATCGTCCACGCGGACCACGCTGACAACAACACCCCCCATGCGGCGCCGCCGGCGACCGCCCCCAGGCTCAAGGTGCTGCAGTGGAATGCCCAGGGCCTCCGCCCCAAGAAACATCAGGTGCTGCAGGCCATCTTCGAGGAGGACCTTGACGTGGTTCTCCTACAGGAGACGCTCACACCTGCTGACTTTAAGTGGCGCATTGCGGGCTACAGTCTCCACTCGCTCCCTGCCACTGAGGGCACCCGTGGCTGCGTGACGCTGGTGAGGAGCGCCATCCCTCACCGCAGAATCACTGACCCGGCGCACTGTGGAGATGGCGTGGAGGCCTTGGCGGTGGAGCTGCACGTGGGAGGACTCGACCTCACTGTGTACAACCTGTACAGGAGCCAGCGACACCAACTGGAGGCAGGGGAGCTGCTCACCATGGCATCGCACACTAGCCTCCTCGTGGCGGGCGATTTTAACGCCCACCACCCCATCCTGCAGTCAGTGTCGGCTACCAACCGGACGGGTCGTCACCTAGCAGTGTTGCTCGAGGAGGTCCCTCACATACATCTCCTCAACACCGGGGAGCCCACCCACGTCCGGGAGGGGCGACTGGACCTTACCTTGGTGTCGGGTGACCTGGCGGCCGGCGCATCGTGGCAGGTGCACCCTACGCTCACCAGTGACCACTACGCCACCCTCACCACCCTCACAGCGTCGCCGCCGATCCCGCCACGCCCTTCGCCGTGATGGAACATCAAGAGGGCGGACTGGGGCAAGTTTCAGGCTTCCCTTGACGAGTGGTGGGTCACTTACGAGCCACCCGACGACCTGCACCAACAGGAGAGGGACCTCACGGCAGCCCTTCAGAGGGCAGCCGACGCAGCCATTCCTAAGTGCTCTCCGGGCCGCCGCCACCGTCCCGACTGGTGGTTCTACAACGAGGACGTCAGGGAGCACAACCACCGAGTCAACCTGCACAGAAAGCTGTATAAACGACAGCCCAACCCCATCAACCTGCGGCTGTTGCAGGATGTGGTGACTCGCGCTCGGCAGGTGTCTCAGCGGGCCAGGGAGGCCAAGTGGTTGGAGTGGTGCGCCTCCTTCAACCAGAACACCTCCCTCGGCCAGCTGTGGAGGAATGTCAGGACGGCTTCCGGTGCCGCCCCGCACCGACCGGCCGCCCACCCACAACCACACCGAGAGGCGGAGAGACTCATCGGCGTGTTCACCGCGCGTGGCTCCAGCGCCCAACTTCCTCCTCGCACACGCCACCTCCAGCAACAGCTTCGACAACACCGCGTCAAGGCTGTCAGGGAAGCGCGAGGGGAACCTGACGTGGCGGACCACCTCTTCACTCGCCAGGAACTGTCGTCGGCGAGGAAAAAAGGGCGCGACACAGCTGCAGGGACGGACGGCGTGACATACTCCATGCTCGCTCATGCCTGGCCTGCCGGGGACGCCGCGCTGCTCGCCACGCTCAACGCGTCTTGGCTGGCAGGCCACCTGCCACCAGCGTGGAAGGAGGCCGATATTCAGCCCATCCCCAAGCCCAGGGAGCCCACCAAGCTCAGGCTTATCTCCCTCATCAGCTGCACGGCTAAAACAGCCGAGAGAATGGTGCTCTCGCGACTGCAGTGGCGCGTGGGAGCCCTCCACCCTCACGTGTTTGGCTTCACCCGCGGCGTGGGCACAGCTGACAGCCTCCTCACCCTGCTGACTCAGGCCAACAACTGCCCCACAGTCACAGTCTTCCTCGACCTTGAGAAAGCGTTCGAGCTGGCCAGTCCTCACGCTATTCTCGCCACCCTCGCAAGGAAGGGGATCCGGGGAAGACTGCTCGCCTGGCTCGAGGACTACCTCCAGCACCGTCGGGCCAGAGTCAAGTTCCAGGGCCTCAAATCCCGCTACAAGGAACTGGAGAACGGGACGCCCCAGGGCGGCATCCTCAGCCCGTTCCTGTTCAACCTGCTGATGGAGGAGCTGGTCGCCCTGCCCTTCCAGGCTGGCACCGTCCTGCTCAGCTACGCCGACGACCTGGCCCTCGTTTTCACCGGGCGGGGTGACAGGCTTTGCAAGACGCAACGCGCTCTCGACCTCATCACCGCCAAGTGCGAGGAGCTGGGCCTCAAGATCTCGGCGCAGAAGTCCCGGACCATGACTATCAAGGCAGCCAACCCAGTCTTTCAGCTGCGCGTCCAGGGCATCGGCCTGGCCTGGACGGACTCCTACCTGTACCTCGGGGTGTGGCTTGACAGGCGGCTGTCGTTCACGGCGCAGCTTGACTACCTGAGGGAAAGGACACAGGCCAGGCTGAACGTGATGCGGGCCATGACGCGGCTTAACGCCGGCGCCACCTTCTCTGTCCTCCGCCTGTACTATGTGCAGGCTGTGCGCTCCCTGGTGGATTATTGCGCCCCTGTCATCATCGCGCTCTCCCCCAGTCAGCAGGAGCGGCTCGAGGTGCTCCAGAACAACGCCATGAGCACCATGCTGGGGGCTCCGAGATGGTCCAGCGCCTGCGTAATGCAGAGCGAGACCAGATTGGTGCCCCTCGCCACCAGGGTGCAGTGCATCATGGCCTGTCGCATGGCCAGAGTATTCCGCCGCGACGTGGAGGGCGTGGCGCAGAGGAGACTCCGGCTGGCCATGACGCAGGGCATCGAGTGCCTGCGCGGCAACACGTGGCTCATCAACACCTCGCTAGCCACCCACAGCCTCATTCACGCGGGGATCACCGGGCCGTGGCGGGAGGCCGATGTCCCCGCCCCCACCTACAATGCTCCGCCCCCGTGGGGGCCCCCCGCCGCAGAGTTCACCGCCACGCAGTTGCCTGCCTGTAAAAGCCATGTGCACCACCCGGGAGCTGCGGCAGCACGCGCTGATGGCCATGGCCCAGGTCGCCGAGCGGGACAGCCGTGTATACTTCACTGACGGCTCGGTCGACCCGGATAGTGGCAGAACAGGTGCCGCGTTCGTCACCACGGGTGGGACAGAGCTGTCTTGGCGGACGTCTAACAACTGCTCCACACTCCAGACTGAGCTGGTGGCCATCCACCACGCCCTCGAACATGCCCTGCACCGCCGGGAGGCAACTGTGGTAATACACACCGACTCCTGGACGGGGCTGCAGGCCCTCCAACAGCCGCATCCCAAGGACAACGTGAGGCTCATCACCACCATCCTAGGCAGCCTACAGAGCCTTGTCGCGCAGGGAAGGCGTGTCAGGCTCAACTGGATCCCCAGCAACGTAGGGGTCCGAGGTAACGAGGCGGCGGACGCGACGCGGCCGCCAAGCGAGCCGCCAGCGGCCCCAGCGTCACCATGCACGTGCCTCCCAGCCTACAGCAGCTCAAGGCGCAGGCGAGACGGGCCGCAGCACACTGCGCTCACCAGACACACCGAGAGCTGGAGGCCAGGAAGAGGCAGGCGGCCTGGTACGCTTCAGCCACCGACTACCACCCACTGGACGCCACCCAGCAACAATCCAGGGCAGATGGCGCACTACTGCAGCATGTGCGTCTTGGCTACTGCACCAGAGAGGAGCTGCAGGAGGACTTCGAGGGACAAGTGTGCGACCACTGCGAGATGCACACCCGTCGCCCACTGGTGCACTACCTCCTGCCCTGCCCCGCCACCGCCCCCCTGAGGCCCGGCCCGGCCCCCGCCGCCCAGCCTGCAGGTGGGGGGCTGCTGAGTGGGCGTGAAGGCAGGGCCGCCCTCATGGTCCGCCACACCCCGAGACGTGATGTTGGGGGTGCTGCGAGCAACGCCCCCTCCCCGCTGACACATCACGTACCCACACCCCGCCGCGCCCGGCAGGGTGACCAGTGACGCAGGTGACTCACCGTCACCACGCCTCCACGCGACCCTCCCGTAGCCTAACGGGATACCCTCCTCACTGGCGGACTGATGCCCGCTTTGTACTTCTTTGCTCCTGCATATGCATTTCTGTACATGCTTGTATTGTGTGTGTGTGTCCTGTATGCTTAGTTGTACAATAAACCTTTACAAATCAATCATCAAAAAGCAGGCATATACACGCATGCCGTTTTTCGCTTGCTGCCACAGGAAGCTGTGCATACAGCAGAATTTGTACAAGAGGTGGACAGACTATTTGATTGCTTTAATAGTTCAGTTGCTTTTCATTTAAAAAAATGTTCGCGGGGGGTTTAGTTCAAAATCTTGTCATATGGAATTCATTAATAGTATAACAACATATATAAAGTCATGGGAAGTGGTTGCTCCACCTCATGTGCACATTCACTGTATTGATGGATGGCTCATTAACTTGGCAGCGCTCAAAGCTCTTTGGCAAGACCTCCAGAGCTGTAAAGTAAATTACCTACTTACCCGCAGACTCAATCAGGATTGCCTTGAAAATCTGTTTGCCAAATTGAGGAATAGATTCGGGAACTGTGATCATCCAAGTGTATATAATTTCATGAAGGGGTTAAAATCAATAATGACTCATGACCTTTTTTCAGTTCCCACTAATAGTAATTCTAGGCAGATGACACAGTTCCTTGACCTAATCTCAAACTGGGAATCAGGTGACCCCTTAACCACTATTTCAGATTCTGACTCTGAATCTGAAGATACAGTGGTAGCCAGCTTGCCACTTGCTGAAGTGAATGCTCTTGTGTATATAGTTGGTTGGACATGCAAAAGATTTTTGAGTACTCATGATTGTCAAAATTGCAGGGAGTATTTGTTAAATGTAAGTCATGAGTTAGATAGCAGCAGTAAATTGTTTTGCTTTTTTAAAGCTGAAAGTAAATGTAAAGTAAAGGAATTCGGGGGGCTCTCCATACCCACTGAAAATGTGATACAACACTTTTCAGAGGTGGAGGCGATGCTCCGTGGGAGCTTGGAGAAAGCTCTGTTGGGGAGGAGTCTCCCAAACGTTAGTATCTCTTAGAAAATCACACGTTTGTGTCTCCTTTGCATTTGTGTTCCAGCCACCTAACAGGAGCATTCATTTCATAATGAAAACTCAAAATATTTTATATTCTTAAGTGGAGAAATAGGGAGGTAAGAAGGTTTAAAGGAAGAAAAAAAAAAATAGTTAAGTTGAATTAAACTAAGTTAATTTAGTTCATTAAACAAGTCCACACTTTTGTTTACAGGTGTGTCAACATGACTTTCATTTAAAGGTTTGTTATATTTTTTTCATTGCTTTATAATGTGTTCTTGCAAGACTGCCTCTGCTTTGTCCTATTGCTTTTGTATTTCTCCCTGCATATAATGTTTCCTCAACTTTGTTGCAATGCATTCTAACTGTACATATACTGCTTACCCTATATACTCGCTTGTATATAGTATATTTGAATTTTGTATTTTTACTTTTTTCTTTATATATTTTTTTTTTATTTGTTTGTTTTTGGTTCACCTCCAATACTTTGGCATTTGGTATCTGTCCTCATTTTTCTCAGGCTCTGCAGGACAACAATAGGTTTGTGCTGTTTGTTACAGCATGTTATTCAATAATGGTTTCAACTCTTAATTTCCTTTGCAGTAGCTCTAATGCTTATAAATCAGTTATATTTGTATTGGTTATATGTTGTTTGCATACCTTTTGTTGCCTGTTTTGCCCATTGTAATGTATGCTAAAAGTTTTTGCTTTGTTGCTTTTTGTTCTCAACATGTATGCTGTATAACATAGCGTTGCTACACCATTTGTTAGTTTTTTATTTAAAACTCTTGATGTGCTTTCTAAAAAGGTGGCGTGCTTTCTAAAAAGGTGGCGCAGCATGTTTTGCAACAAACTCATGTGTTCTCTCGTGCTATGCATCACAGTGTCTTTTACTGCTGCCTTTAATGCATGTTACTAGTGATCGGTTTGTGATCACTTGTATAATGCAACTAACTTCTTGTGTTTATCTTCCTGCAATGCATTGCAATGTCTAAAGCCAGGTGTTGGTGTTGCCAGGTGTCTGCATAATGCAACTAACTTTTTTGTGTTATCTCCTGCAATGCACAGGCGGCGACTGTGGGGTGGGGTCACGGCTCAAAGGGCGGCGCCCGTTGAGAGACTAAAGCCCGGTTCCCACCTTCCCGCTTGTACGGCCGCCATACAACAACAAAGTCTACCGCACCGCCGTACCGCTGTACGGCCGCCGTACAAAGTTAAATTCAAGTCACCTCTCCCGCTTGGCGGTGTCCGCTCGAGCGGAGTTGCCAACTGTGCCCAGTTACCACAAATACCAACTCAAGCGGTGATGATGGTCATTGTTGAGCGGTGTTGTTGTAAGACGGCCGTACAAGCGGGCTGATGGGAACCGGCCTTAACTATGTTGTGTTGGGGCGGTACGGAGACGCGTGTAGTGATACACAGCGGTGTTGGGTTGGGACAGTGACTCAGTGACGCGTGTAGTGTGATACACAGCGGTGTTGGGTTGAGACAGTGACTCAGTGACGCAGAGGGCGGCGCCCTGTGAGAGACTGTTGTGTTGTACAGTATTGGGAGAGACAGTGACTCAGTGGCGCGTGTAGGGTAATACACGCCGTTGTTGGGTTGGGACGACGAGTGTTGGGAGAGACATTGACTCAGTGGCGTGTAGGGTAATACCGTGGCCACCGAGAAACAAGGCCTGATAGGCCCGTGACGTCACTCCATGTCGATCCCACCCGCTCCGCTACCCGTACAAGTTTACCTACCTAATATAATGTTTATCAGTATAAAAGATACTGTTATCTTCAGAAATGTTTGTTCTATAATATTATCAAATAAAAAATCGTAAAACACAAAAGAAATGACATTATGAGACTTTCAAGAAATATGCATTAACTTAAACTCTTCGCCATTTAATATTTTGCTCGGAAACTCTTTACATGGAGAATATCAATAGAAGCGGAATTTAATTAGCTTTCCATTGATATATTTCGTTTAGTCATAAATGAATTAGCAGTATGCATAAATTAGCGTTAACTAAATATAAAAAATCATGAAATCGGGTAATTTCCTACCTAATATATGTTTATCAATATAAAAGATATACTGTTATCTTTGGAAATGTTTGTTCTATAATATTATCAAATAAAAAAACCGTAAAACACACAAAAGAAATGCCATTATGAGACTTTCAAGAAATATGCATTAACTTAAACTCTTCGCCATTAAATATTTTGCGTGAAAACGTTTTACATGGAGAACATCAATAGAAGCGGAATCGCATTAGCTTTCCATTGGTATATTTCCTTTTCTGATAAATGAATTAGAACCATACATAAATTAGCGTTAACTAAATAAATAACCTCATAAATCGGGAAAAATTACCAGATTTCATGTTATTTACTTAGTTAACGCTAATGTATGCATGCTACTAATTCATTTATCAGAAAAGGAAATATATCAATGGAAAGCTAATTAAATTTCGCTTCTATTGACATTCTTCATGTAAAAAGTTTTTTCGCATAATATTAAATGGCGAAGTTTAAGTTCATGCATATTTCTTGAAAGTCTCATAATGGCATTTCTTTAGTGTGTTTTACGGTTTTTTATTGGATAATATTATAGAACAAACATTTCCAAAGATAACAGTATATTTTTTATACAATTAAACATATATAAGGTAGAAAATTACCCGATTTCATGATTTTTAATATTTAGTTAACGCTAATTTATGCATGCCGCTAATTCATTTATGACTAAACGAAATACATCAATGGAAAGTTAATTAAATTCCGCTTCTATTGATATTCTCCATGTAAAAAGTTTTCGAGCAAAATATTAAATGGCGAAGAGTTTTAAGTTAATGCAGATTTCTTGCAAGTCTCATAATGTCATTTCTTTTGTGTTTTACGATTTTTTATTTGATAATATTATAGAACAATCATTTCCGAAGATAACAGTATATCTTTTATACTGATAAACATTATATTAGGTAGGTAAACTTGTACGGGGAGCGGAGCGGGTGGGATAGACATGGTTGTGACGTCACGGCCGATGTATCAGGCCTTGTCTCTCGGTGGTCTCGGTGATACACGCCGGTGTTGGGTTGGGACGACGAGTGTTGGGAGAGACAGTGGCGCAGAGCGGCGCCCTGTGAGAGACAAGTGTTGTGGTGTACATTGTGTTGGGGACGGCGTGTAGTAGAGTAGTGTGGGGGAAAATAATAAAAGCCGTGCACAGAAGTAAGTATTTCCCTTAGTCCTTCCCGTCTCCTTTCATTGCCCCGAGCCGTTAGTGGTGTGACGAATTCTAAGAGAGGGGTGGATTGCCCCCCCCCCTCCTGCGTCACAGTATATATATAATATAGAGGAAGTGCAGGGATATTATGAGCATTTGAGTCACCCATCGATTCCGTACGTTCTCTAATGTTTCCCGTGCTCTGTCTTTACCACTATCCCGCGGTTAGATGGCGTGACAATCGCGGCTTTGAAACTTTACTACAGGAATCACCTTCCTTGTCCTCTATATTCCTTGGGTAGCACGTCCGCCAATCATTAACTCCACGACCAAGCGCAGCTCGTCCACAGGCCTCTGCCGCAACTCTGACAACGTAGACTGAGAAAGTGAGGAATGTTTTGAGCATCCTCTTGCGTCACCAGATGTAATGGAACCACAACCTTGCCTTCCGCCATGATGTAATTTAAAGTAGTCAAGGATACTAGTAATTATAGTAGTAAAGTGATGGTAACAAGGACTAATAGCGGGATGGTATTATTAACAACCACAGCTCTGGTGATAGGTCGCAACTTAACAATATAGACGTTTATGGACGGGGTCGTTACTTTACAAGTAGCGGTGACGGCAGTACAAATTGTTACAAGCCATTATGGGGATAACCAACACTGGTTATTCCTTAGTTACCCTGTCCATATACAATTGTTCCAAGTTCGAAGGCCGGAATTATCCTCCGTCACGTAACTAGAGGTTACCGAGTTCGTTGTTAAGATACTCCCCCGGCCACTTGTAACGAGCACTTAAGACTCTAAGCTCAGACGTGGCTGTTAGCCGATCTGCATTGGTGAACATAATCACCTTCGTTGATTACCAGATAAATAGGAATGTGGTTGAATAAATCAAAACGCAGCCAACGCACAACACGGCAACTCCCCGAGACGAAACAAGAACGATAACAACCACAAACACCAAGACAAAAGCAATTACATGAGTTTGGACCACAAGTGTCTACTAAACTCTTCAATAAGTTACTAAATTAGACCATACAATATAAATATAATACATACCTAGTACAAAAATACCACTTAAATACAACCACCGCAATAAAACGGAGCCCAGGGAATGAACGACCCTCCCTCTAGGCCTGTTGTATACACCAACTGACCAACTTAACCGGCTGGCTCAGCGGCTTCAGCCAGGAGTCAGCCTGGCTTCCCGCTCCTCCGGCAATCTGCCAGACGCACGGACGAAATAGCACTCACTGTTACAGTGCTTTATAGATAGTTTTTCTCTCTGTTAAAAAGGAAGTTACCCAGGCAATGTGTATCATCACACATGTGTATCAAATATCAACTTGTCAGTATCAGCCGTCTTTAAACTCATGATGCCATCTTGAGACGGAGAAGAGAGTGCGATACTTCTTGAACGGAGAGAATGCAATCAATTAAATGCATCGAGGAAGAGAACTTACAGAGTTCACCGAGCAGCGGTCGTGATAAGGCAGCCTTCTCTCACTAGTCACGACGGGACCTCTGGTCGACAACTCTACTCTTGTACTATATTTATTAAGAGAGAAAATGAATTGTACATACTGTTCAGTAACTTTGAGTACAGCCAGAGAGAGAAGCAGCATCCTCTAACTTATATTCTTTACAAATTCAGAGCAAAAGAAAAGTACCTTTGGTTCATAACACAAAATTGCTAAATCAGAAGAAATAAACACAACAAAAAGATGTCAAGAAAAAACTCATCAAAAAGTCATGACAGTGATGTTTCCGGAATTATCAAATATTTCACTGCATTACGTTATCATTCATTGCATCACTCTAGCGATCCCCACAAATTATATTCCCCAAAACTTTAAACGGCCTTCGACCTCCAGCAATACAACACAATACTTCCGCTTACTGCTATAAGTAAATTCTCATACTACTACTACTACTCTCGTATTAATTTTATCCCGGGCCTTTTCCTGCTGCCTCTAACAATCTTATCTATATTAATAAAAGCGAAAGTGTGTGTGTGTGTGTGTGTGTGTGTGTGTGGTAAAGGTTCCGCCCCCCGTGGCGGAATCCCATCATATCCCCACATTTTTGGAACCAGGTTGACCAGGGAAGGTTTTAAGCCCACTTATGAGATGATCCGATCCCTTTTTTTTTCTTTTTTTTTTAGCAGCCTATTAGCGATAATTGTGAAAAAAAAGGGTTGCGAGAATTGAGGAAACCTTGATGTAGGGTGATGGGTAATGGGTGAGTGAATGGGTGGGGTGATGGGTAATAGGTGTGGGGTGATGGGTGGGGGTGATGGGTGATGGGTGAGGGAATAGTCCAGTCAAAATACGAAAAAAAAAACCTTTACCTGAACAAATTCCAAGAAAGCGTTTTATTGTTTTTTTGGTAGTTTTACATGTAGGGAAAACATACTAAAAGTTTACCAAAATATGGTTACCACAAAGGGTCCAAATGTGACGTCAAAGAATATGGCCGCCAAAGCTATAAAATGTTAAGGGGATCGTTTCCCCTATCGGGCAATTTTTTTGTTATTGAACTACAAACGTGAAAGTTGGTATATATACGTAAAATTTAATTCTAAGAACTTTTGTTCCTGAAAAAAAAATTGATTTTCCTCATAGAAACTAATTACGGATAGAAAACGTGATTTTAGGGAGGGGGTTTCCAAACCCTACTCCTCCTTGAGTTTTTGACGTAGGGCGATGATATGGGTATCATTGGATGCGGAAAGACTTGGGCTACAAATTTAAGTAAGCACTTTTTTTATTTTCCTCCTCTGAAAAAAAAAAAAATCAGTAAAAAGTTCAAAATGTTAGGTTAAAATCTAATTTTTTGGAAACATTTTTTTTTTAAATTTAATTTCTCGCCTTTCAGTGTCTATCATATTTTTGTATATAAGGCGACTCGCCTTTCAGCGTCTATCACATTTTTGTATATAAATATTGTTCAATCGCTGACGACTATGCATCTTTCACAGTAAAGCACTATGGTAAGGCTACGATAGTATTTGATGGTTACATTGGAGGACCAAACACTAAGGACATTACCCATCAGAGACGGCGCAAAAATCGAACAAGTAACAAAGTGAACATTGCGGAAGGAACGAAATTTGTCGGGAAAAGGAGGATTTCCTTTCTAATGTGGAGAACAAACAGTCTCTTATCAATCTGATTTCACAACGCATGAAGGACAGAGGTTGCAACGTAATACAATCAGAGGGGGATGCAGATGTGGAGATTGTTAAGGCAGCAGTGTCAATGTCATCCAACAAAAGGACTAGTCTCATTGGCGAAGATACAGATCTATTGGTGTTGTTACTTCATCACGCGTCAACCAGCGATGGCAACAAGCTTTATTTCTACTCGGATAAAGGGAGTCCTGCAACAGTATACGACATTAAGGTTATGAAGAAGTTGCTTGGAAACGATGTCTGCAGCAGTCTTCTGTTCCTGCATGCATTCACGGGATGCGATACCACTTCCGCGGTTTTTGGAATCGGAAAAAAACTCGCTCTACACAAGGTTTTGAAGGGAGACTCTGTCTTCAATAGCTGTGCTAAGATGTTTACCACACCTAAGAAAAACATAGCTGAGATTGAAGACGCTGGGTGTAAAGCGATGGTGGCATTGTTCGGGAGCAAACCTGGAGACAATCTGTCTGCAATGAGGTATTCTAGTCTCTGCCGAAAAGTTGGGTTCAGCCAAAAGCTTTATTACACCTGAACGACTGCCACCGACCTCCTCTGCAACGAAGTATCATGCCCTTCGGAGTTACCTCCAAGTGATGCTTTGGATGGACAATGGTGAGGCCATGGACACTACTGAATGGGGATGGGAATTGCAGAACAACAGTCTAGTTCCAGTGATGATGGATACTTCACCTGCGCCAGAAAAACTTCTGAAAATAATTCACTGCAATTGTTCTCGTGGTTGTAGTACACTTCGGTGCACTTGCAAAACACACGGACTTATCTGTTCACGGGTATGCGGACCATGTCAAGAAGGGCATTGTGACAATATGAGTGAGGAAGCAGTGTCTGATGATGAAAATAGAGACTATTAAACTGACACGGTTATTCAGTGATGAAGTAGGTCTTAAAATGCACTGTGTATTCTATAATTTTTAGAAATGTACATGTATGTCATGACGTCATTGATGACGTCATGACCTCGCCTGTCCGTGTAGTTAGTATAAAACTTTGTATAAAAAATTTTTATATCAACATATATAGTATAAAAAATGTAAACTCTTCTGTAACCTACAGCTACAGCTTTGAAATAAGGAAATAGTGGTTATTTTTAGTGCGATGGCTGTCATCGTCTTATGACGTCATAGTTAGGACCTTTGTGGTGATCAATTTTTGGTAAACTTTTAGTATGTTGTTCCCCACATATAATGTATAGGTGTATAGTCCCTCAAATAGTCCCTCAAAGTAAAAAAAATGAAAAAAAAAAAGATTTTTTTTTTTATTTTTTATTTTTTTTATTTTTGAGGGGCTATAATTTTTGATCTAATTAGAAATAAAAAAAAATCGCCCTTGACGTCCTAGCGGCTTTATTCCTCTTTCGAATGACACCTCTACCGACTCTCTCCGACTGATATTGACGGAGGAGTAATCTTTGGGGGGACCCCCCTAAAATCACGTTTTCTTTCGCTAACTCGTTTTCTATGCGTCAAATCAAAATTTTCCCAGAAGACGACCCCTATTTTTTTTACTTGTTTTATATATGTACCAAGTTTCAAAGATGTAGGTTTAATAATAAAGAAAAAAAAAAATTTTGGGAGTCGATCCCCTTAACATTTTATAGCTTTGGCGGCCATATTCTTGACGTCACATTTGGACCCTTTGTGGTAACCAATTTTGGTAAACTTTTTTGTATGTTTTTCCCTACATGTAATACTACCAAAAAAAAACAATAAAACGCTTTCTTGGAATTTGTTCAGGGTCAAACCGTATTTTGACTGGACTAGAATAGGTGGGGGGTGATGGGTAATGGGTGAGTGAATGGGTGTGTGGTGATGGGTAATGGGTGAGTGAATGGGTGGGGGGTGATGGGTAATGGGTGAGTGAATAGGTGGGGGGTGATGGGTAATGGGTGAGTGAATGGGTTGGGGGTGATGTGAATGGGTTGGCGTTAATACATACATTTCTACATCCATGATTTCAGGAAAGTTAGAAGGGGCTATCTGGAGAGTCTGTGTTTGGTGGGCCGAAGGCCCACCAAACACAGGTGTTGGGCCGAAAGGCCCACCAATAGCCCTCCGCAGGAGCTAGCCAAAAAGTCCGCCCGGAGGGCGGCTTTGCGGCTAGTTAAATATATACCTCAAGCATGGATGCCATTGGATGGGGCTCAATTCATTTCACAACGGAATGACGCGCTCTCTAATCCACTTGATCATGTAGGTGGTGTAACATTGTCCGTACTGTGTGTGTATACTGTATACATACATCATGACGGACGTGACCTCCATACGTAGGTGATGGCGGAGGTGTGTGTGTGTGTGTGTGCGTGTTCTACATTTCATGCCATGCAAGAAAGAGCGTTAGGCAGTTGGATAGGCCACTCACTGGATTGTAATCATGTAATGCTAATACTTTGGGGTTTTTTCACACACACACATCCTGTCCACGATCCATGTTCCATCCTGTCCTCCCATATGAATGAAAACAATGCATGTGGATTTGATCCCACAGCTCTTCATGATAACAACATAAGAACATAAGAACATATGAAAGTAAGGAAGCTACAAGAGGCCGTGAGACCTACACGAGGTAGTTCCTGTTACCTAACTCTACCTATATCCACCTCTCTTCCCCATCCATAAATTTATCCAGACTCCTTTTAAAGACTTCAATAGACTCCGCATTGACCACCTGACGACCTAGTCCATTCCAATCATTCACCACCCTATTTGTGAACCAGTTTCTCCAATTTCCTTTTTTAAATCTTCGCTTTCCAGCTTGAATCCGTTACTTCTCGTTCTACCCTGCTTACTAACCTTACGAACTTTTCTACATCGCCTATATTGTATCCCTTTTTCCACTTAAAAACTTCTATCAGATCGCCCCTTACTCTAGCCCTCTCGAGTGAGTGTAAATTTAATAGTTTTTCAATCTCATCTCATAACTAAAGTTACGCATTCCATGAATCATTTTGGTCATCCTTTTCTGCACTGATTCTAACAAGCAATATCCATCCTGTAATACGGAGACCAAAACTGAACCGCATAGTCTAGGTGAGTTCTAACTAGAGCCAAATAAAGCTTTAGAATAACTTCATCACTTCTACTTTTAACACTCCTGGTAATAAATCTTAACACCCTGTTGGCTCGATTTCTAGCCTCAACACATTGATTCCTAGGACGGAGGTCTGAGCTTACCCACACTCCCAGATCTTTCTCATCCTCTGATCTTTTCAGCGATACATTGCGTATGGTGTACCTATTACCAGGATTTTTCCTACCAACATTCCTAACGCTGCACTTCTCAATATTAAATTCCATCTGCCATCTATCTGCCCAGTCATTTAATTTATCTAAGTCTCCTTGCAAAATATTTACATCAGACTGTGATCTAATAATCCTACCTACCTTAGTATCATCCGCAAACTTGCTGATATCACTACTAATCCTACTATCCAAGTCGTTGATGTAAATCAAAATATTAATGGAACCAAAACAGACCCTTGTGGAACCCCACTCGTCACCAGTCCCCATTCAGATTTAGAACCATTAATTGTAACCCTTTGTTGCCTATCACTTAGCCAAGATCTAATCCAACGAAGAACATTCCCATCTATTCCATGAGCCGTAACCTTATCTAAGAGTCTACCATGTGGCACCTTGTCGAATGCCTTACTAAAGTCCAAGTATACTATATCATAATCCTCATCATTACCTGCTGTTTCATAAACTTTCCTATAAAATTCAATAAATTAGTGAGACATGATTTACCTTGGGTGAACCCATGTTGTGAATGATTACCAAACTATGCTTTTCAAGATGCTCTCTAATGTTTTTTGCAATAACAGATGCCAATAATTTACCTACCACTGGCGTCAGGCTAACGGGTCGATAATTTGACATTAATCCTCTATCTCCCTTCTTAAATATGGGAACTACATCTCCCTTCCTCCACATTAACGGCACTTCCCCTGTATTAATCGATTTCCTAAAAATATGCACGAACGCATCACTAACAACCCATTCGTATTCTTTTAGTACTCTTGGATACACTTCATCTGGTCCTGGTGACTTAAAATTCTTCATTCCGTCTCTACCTTCTTCTACCATTTCCCTAGTTATCACAATATCTTTGAGTTTCTCATCATCCTCTCCTCTAAACTTCTGTTCACTATCAGGTACCTTCTGTTTATCCTCCTGAGTAAAAACTCTTAAGAAATAATCATTTAAAATTTTACACATATCCCCGCCGTGCTTATAATCTCCCCCTGCTTATTTTTTAATGGCCCCACTAATTCCCTAGTCTTTGTTTTATAAACCTGACAAAATACCTTAGGATCGGTCTTTGCCTTCCCTGCAACCTTAATCTCATAATTCTTCTTCGCTGCTCTTGTTAATTTTTTCACTGTTCTAGCCATCACGTAATACTGCTCTCTATTCACCTGCCCATCCTAAACTTTCTTATACTACGTGTCCCTTTTTACCCCTATGTTGTGTTTTAAAAACTCAAGTCATCCACTTGGGCTCGTTTTCCCTTATCTTATCGCCCTATAAGGAATATTCTTTTTTGACCTTCAATTAAATTGCTGACAAAGGTATTATAATCCTTTTCCGCGTTAATCTCACCGACACCCCCCTCCGTCCCGACCACAGATCTCATCTTCACCCTCCTCTTGTCACTGTTAATCCCTTCCAGGTGCTTTCTTAATCCTACACAATTAGCCTTTCTGTTAATCCCTTCCAGGTGTTTTCTTAATCCTACATAATTAGCCTTTCTGAAGTCAGGAACTCTGCGTATTATCACTTATACTTCCCACCTCCCAATTTAAGCAAAATCTGAGTTCGCAATGGTCGCTTTTTCCTAACGTACCACCAACTTCCACTTCAGTAACTAGATCATCCCTGTTTGTTAATAATAATCTAGAATATTATCTCCCCTAGTAGCCTCCTTGATTGCTTGCTTTAGGAAGTTATCTTGAACTAGTTTTCACAAATCCTCTGCGTCATTGTCTCCTATAATTAAATCCCAGGCATGCTCCTAAGAAAGTAGCAACCTTGCAATGTTTGGCAACAATCACTTTTTTTACTTTTTTCGATAGATATTAGGGTCTAAATGAAATTTAGGCTGGGTGGCCACTTGTCACCGGCTTGGCTTTTTCAGAATCCAAGATTGCCGCCAAGATGATCGCCATATATAACCAAAATATAAATTAGGCTGTAACTCCTGTTCTAAGTACAGTAAAAGGATCAATTGGTGTCTAAATAAATGTTTTAGAGACCAAGGAAGTGGATTATGATGTTATTGGATCATTTGGCGGCCATATTGATGGCATAAATCTAATATGGCCGCCAAAATACCTGTAAAAATGCCAAAATCACACTAAAACTAATATAATCTGTTGTACATGCAGTTGAATTATAAAGTGTCTGCATATATATGTGCTTTGTAAAGCACATAATATGAGTCTGAAGTCATTCGCCAGTTTACAAGCAATATTGATTATGATAACAAGCAAAATATAAGAAAACAAATCTATTTAGAATCGAACCACATTTATTGTAATAATTATCATCTCTCAAACATGACATTGGCGTGACTTAAAAGTAGACATACATGTAAAGTATATGATACTACCGATAATAATAATAATAATAATAATAATAATAATAATAATAATAATAATAATAATAATATAAATAATAATATGTAGCATAAATACTAATGATACTAATAATAAATGCAACAATTTGGCATCTTCACGTTGCCCAAATGTTTCAACGTTATATCAATACATATTATACATGTTATACTCTAATAAATGAAGCTAAATTAATGCCCCAATGGACCAAATATCTTATATCTAGGAACTATTCATCGTCGACATCCATTGCTCGGTCGTTTGCCTCATCGCTGTCATCAGGGATATCGGCATGATCTGTTGCACTCTCAGTGATGTTGAATGGATTGGAACAGGCAGTACCACCACCGCAGGTGCAGAACATCGTGCATGGAAGTTGGCGCCCCATACAGCCACATTTCCCACCTCTACATGCTCGCTCAGATGTGCAGCCACATCTGACCAGCTTGAGAATGTGCTCCGGGGCGTAGGATACACCGTCCTCCATATTTCGAGGGATGAGACACTTGTTAGTGTCATCAGCTTCCCACCCGTGTTCCACTGCAGCGAGAGTTGGTGGATCCCCACTCAGGGCACTGTACCAGTGAGCGACTTGGTGGTGTGCTCTACGAACGTTCTGCTCAAACGCTTCTGTAGTTGGGAGCAAACTACACAGCTTCGGTGCTGCTGTCGATTTGCCAGTCTTCTGTGCCCATAGCTTCTGGCGGATCTTGGTCATCGAAGAGGTGGGAGTTGTAATGCCATAGTACGCACCCATGAAAGCTGTTGCTTGTTCGGTGACTTCAACGATATTTGCCAAGGGTTTACCAAGCTGATCCAGAGTGTAGCCTTTTCGAGCCACAGCGATTGCTTTTGTTTTTCCAATTCCATAAGTCGCAGCAACTGAATCACAACCAGTTAGAGCATGAAGCGCCAAGAGCTCGGGTACGATTGCTGAATGTTTACGAGCGGTTTCCTTCACGTCAATGCACGACCGACCCATGATTGGAGACTGCATCGTCAATGATGACTGGAGCTTCTCACTCAAGTAGTAGTAAGCAAGTAAACGCGAACACGTCTGTGTCGTCACACACGACCCCGCACGTGTGATTCTGGATCTTCTTTTGCAAGGTGGATGGCCTGTTGAGTGATGAGTATGCCAGCTTCTTCATGTGTTGAAGCTAGGTCCAGACGAGGCGACTTACGACCCTTCGATACCTGCATGGGCATGTCGTTTTCCCCACTAACCACCAACTGGTGGTTCTGTGTCGCATGCTGCAGGAAGTTATCATCACTCAGGATCGCATCGCAAAGCAGAGTGATGAGCTATTTCTTATTGGCTGAGTTCTTAAGTACTGCGTCTCGAGCCGGCAGTGGAGTTTTCCGTTCGAGCTGATGGACCCGGGTAGCGTTGGCTCGAGCCGATCTGGTGCTGCTCTTTGTAGAGTATTCAAAATAGCGATCAAAGCACAGGTGGACATCAGCTTCAAGCAACCTCGCGTTGACCCAGACCTTGAACACCGATATGAACGTGTCAACGGTTCCTTGGGATGGCCATTCTAATGTCCACAGAAGAGCGGACACATCAACCACCATAGATGTTGGACTTGTGATTAGGCGTTGTGAAACTTCTACCTGGAGGTTCTTTTTCAGTGTAGCTTTTCCCGTTGCCACTCGCATCTGGCCATCAGCTTGAAACATCGAGGGCGGATATGCAGTTAGCTCTGTGGAGAGGACTTGTTCCAGATCGAGATCGCGCTGGCTCACCAGAAGGCCAATCACCCGAGCGTATATAGCCTCTTGGTCCATGACGACAATATCCTCGACTGTTAGACGTTTCTTCTTTGTGGCAAAGGTTGTGACCTTGCATAAACAGCAAGATCATTGTTCAATTGCATTCACAACCGATTTATGTTAGTTTTTGGTGCGATTTTGTGTGATTTTGGCATTTTTACACGTATTTTTGGCGGCCATATTGGATTTATGTCATCAAGATGGCCGCCAAACGATCCAATAACATCATAATTCACTTCCTTTGTCTCTAAAACATATATTTAGACACCAATTTCATCCTTTTACTGTACTTAGAACAGCAGTTACAGCCTAATTTATATGTTGATTATATATGGCGGTCATCTTGGCGGCAATCTTGGATTCTGAAAAAGCCAAGCCGGTGACAAGTGGCCACCCACCCTAAATTTTATCTTGACATTAATACCTATCAAAATAAGCCAAAAAACGATTGTTGCCAAACATTGCAAGGTTCACTGGAAATATGCTGCTCTGCCACCGGACTAAAGTCTCCTACCATGCATAATCGATTATATTTACAAGCCTAGCTTATTTCCTCCCATATAATAAGAGCTGAATCCTCCTTACATAAGTTTGGAGGCCTGGGTGGGCATTTTCGAAGGGGCTCTAAACTACACCCTCTTAGCGTCCTAAGACAGACTTAGTTATACCGGGCTAAGAAACTACTAAGGAAGCATTTTCGAAAGTCATCTTAGCCTTGTGTAAGGCCAACCCTTCTTAGTGCCACTGTAGCGGTCTGGGAGGTTTGGTTATGCAGAAGGTTGTGTTTTCGGATGCCATGTAGCGCGCCAGAGGTACGATGTTTACTTTTCATTTCATCCCGCCGCGCGGAGAGGCAACAGCTTGCTCCCGGCTCCTGCCTCACCCCAGCCGACCCCACGGCCGGAGATTTCCGTGGCGGATTAATTCGCCGTAGGATACTCTGGGTGGATTTAACCACTCATCTTCATTTTTTCTCATCTTCACTGTCTTTCTTAAGTATATCTTTTGCGTCGTATTACCCAGTAATGTGAATATATATAAGTACACTCGATGAGAGACGAATCTTCTTGTAAATCAAGGAAGCGTAGCTTTGCTTGTTACGGTTGCATGTATACAGGGCGTGGCGTTCTGTCAGGAGGCCTTGCCTTGCATCCCTCTGTCACCGGGCAGCGCGGTATCTCAATATGTAACGGCAGCATGTTATTTCTCCGTCAGGAGGCCGCCTGACACACTTCAGTCACGGGGAAGCGAGACCAGCTGAGGCAGGCCCGTCAGGGTGGCAAGGTTGGTAGAGACGTGAGCTCGCAATGTGCAGCGTCCCTGTGCATTCGGTCAGCGGTTCGAGTCCGCCTAGTTCGTGCTGACGTGGCGGCGCTTTGTATAGTCAATAACCTTGTAGTTGGTACTTGCAAAGTGTCTAGATAGGATGAAAATCTTATCGTATCTTAGCTGAGGCAGCGGCCTCTCTCAACTGCCTGTTGTTCTACGTCAGGTGGCAGCCTGTCCCTCCACAATATCGGTGTAATACATCTCACCATGTAGCGACATGATTTGTTCTCCGTCAGGAAGCAGCCTAGCTGCCATTCCTCAGTCAAGAGGCAGCTCGGCATATCTCACCATGTAGCGACCTCATTTTGTTCTCATTATTTATACATTATTTCTCACCTTCACTGTCTTTTTACGTATATCTTTTGCGTCTCGTTACACAGTAATGTGAATTAATATAAGCGCACTCGATGCGATACTTAATTACTGTACGAATCCTATAGTTGTAAATAAAGGTAGCGTAGCTTTGCTGTTAAAATTTGGCCTTCCTTGTCTACCTACTAGTACATGTAGCTATAGGTGGCAGGGCATGACAGGTTCTGGCTTTCCGTTTTTCCCCCTTTCTGAATGAAGTTTTAATTTTCAGTGATTGCATTTGTTTATATATTTACTTCCTCTTATCTTAGGAAATCTTCGTATTGAAGTCGTCATCGGTATAGCTGGTATTTCATAGTAGCCTACTATATAGGCTATAATTAACTTGAGCTTATCTAGAATGGAAATTCATTCTCACACAAAATGCACCATGGTGAGCAGCTAGTTGGTGGAAGTAAAAAAAATCTGCTCTAGCTGACTCTTGTCACTTAATTTTTAGTCTACTACGGTAGCCGTCCCTATATGCCCTATAGTGAAAATGGAACTGTTGAGTACAGTAAGGTTTTATGCTTGAAATGTAATGTACACATCCTAAGGATGCAGAAACTGCTGGATGCTAATTTGCATTTGTTGAGCAATTTGCATTATTGACCTAATTAGCATATTCGTATTATGTTCCTTATTAAACCGCCTATAGAGTTCCTATGGGTGCCTAGACCTAAGTTTTAAGTTCTCAATGATGTAAAACTGATCCTAAGTCCTAAGCTAACCTAACTAAATCTAACCTAAGCTAACCAAAGCTAACCTAACCTAACCAAATCTAACCTAACCTAACCAAATCTAACCTAACCTACCCAAATATAACCTACCCTAATCTAACCAAATCTAACCTAACCTAAACAAATCTAACCTAACCTCCTATAGCGGGGGGTTGAGGGGGGTTCTCGACACTTCGGTCATCATTATGTGTGGATCGTCAAGGTCACACGTTTTGGTTAGGTTAGGTTAGATTTGGTTAGGATAGGTTAGATTTGGTTAGGTTAGGCTAGCTTAGGTTAGATTTAGTTAGGTTAGCTTAGGTTAGATTTGGTTAGGTTAGCTTATCGGTGGGTCAAAACCCCCGCTAGGTTAGGTTAATTTTGGTTAGGCAAATTTCTCTAGATTTAAGGAAATTACTCTAGATCTAGGGAATTCTACCCCCCTCCCTACGCAACTCTTAAATTACGTGTTTCCGACGCATAATTTGTTCCCCACCTGAAAACCCCGCATTCCCACAGGTCCCCAAACTTGTTTGGGGGAAGTGGGAGAGTATGGGCAAACACTAGAATTTTACCGTTAAGTATCCTGAACGTTTCGTTCTCATCGCTAAGGAGCATAAGAGCATAAGAACATAAGAAAATAAGGAAGCTACAAGAGGCCGCGAGGCCTACACGTGGTAGTTCCTGTCACCTAACACTACCTACATCCACCTTTCATCCCCATCCATGAACTTATCCAGCTCCCCTTTAAAGCTCCCTAATGACTCCGCACTAACTACCTGTCTACTGAGACCATTCCACTCATTCACCACCCTATTTGTGAACCAGTTTTTCCCTATTTCCTTTCTAAATCTACGCTTTTCCAGCTTGAATCCGTTACTTCTTGTTCTACCCTGGTTAAAAGCCGTAAGAACTTTTCCTACCTCTCCTTTATTAAATCCCTTTATCCACTTAAAAACTTCTATCAGATCGCCCCTTACTCTGTGTCTCTCGAGTGAGTGTAATTTTAATAACTTCAATCTCCTCTCATAACTAAAGTTACGCATCCCTTGTATCATTTTGGTCATCCTTCTCTGCACTTTTTCTAACAACACTATATCCATCCTGTAATATGGAGACCAAAACTGAACTGCATAGTCTAGGTGAGGCCTGACTAGAGGCAGATAAAGCTTTAGAATAACTTCCGCACTTCTACTTTTAACACTTCTGGTAATGAATCCTAATACTCTATTAGCTCTATTTCTGGCCTCAATACATTGTTTCCTAGGTCGGAGGTCTGGGCTCACCCTCACTCCAAGATCTTTTTCACCTTCTGATCTTTTCAGCGATACATTGCTTATGGTGTATCTATTACCAGGGTTTTTTCTACCAACATTCATAACGCTACATTTATCAATATTAAATTCCATCTGCCATCTGACTGCCCACTCGTTAAGTTTATCTAAGTCTCCCTGCAATATGTTTACGTCAGACTGTGATCCAATAATCCTACCTAACTTAGTATCATCAGCAAACTTGCTGATATCACTGCTAATCCCACTATCCAAGTCGTTGATGTAAATCAAAAATAGTAATGGGCCCAAAACAGACCCTTGTGGAACTCCACTTGTCACCAGTCCCCATTCAGATTTGGAACCATTAATTGTAACCCTTTGTTGCCTATTACTTAGCCAAGCTCTGATCCAATAAAGAACCTTCCCATCTATACCATGAGCCCTAACCTTATTTAAGAGTCGCTCGTGTGGTACTTTGTCAAATGCCTTACTAAAGTCCAAAATATTATATCATAATCCTTATCATTATCTGCCGTCTCATAAACTTTCCTATAAAAACTCAATAAATTGGTGAGACATGACCTACCCTTGGTGAATCCATGTTGTGAGTCATTGATCAAACTATGTTTATCTAAGTGCTCTCTAATGTTTTTTGCAATAATAGATTCCAATAATTTACCCACCACTGATGTTAGACTTACGGGTCGATAATTTGACTTTAGTCCTCTGTCTCCCTTCTTAAATATGGGAACAACATTTCCTTTCCTCCACAATAATGGCACATCGCCTATCTCAACCGATTTCCTAAAAATGTGCACTAACGACTCACTAACAACCTCCTTGCATTCCTTTAATACCCTGGGATACACTTCATCTGGTCCTGGCGATTTAAATGTTTTCATTTTTTCTATACCCTCTTCCACCATTTCCCTAGTTATCACAATATCTTTGAGTTTCTCCTCATCGCTTCCTTTGAACATCTGTTCACTATCAGGTATCGTATATTATCAGGAGTATTTATAACCCATACAAAAAATAACACAAGGTGGTCTGGGGGGGTGAAACCCCCCTAGTGAGGTAAGGTTGCGTAATCAATGCCCAGGTTAGGTTAGTTAACTAATGGGGGGTTCTGGGGGAGAGCAGCTCCCCCAGTTATGCCAGGAGAGTATTGGTTGAAACTGCACATTTACCGCCGGCAGGAATAAAAAAAAAATAACAAGGGGGATCTGGTGGTGAGCGAAACCCCCGGCCTCAGTGAGCTAAGGTTATGTAATCAATGCCCAGGTTAGAGCTAGGTTAGTTTAGGTCTGGATGGTGGAGCCCCGCCAGTTATTTCAGAAGAGTATTGGTCAATAGGGAGTATTGGTTGAAAATGCATATTTACCATTTCTTTTGCTGTGATTTCAATTATTTATACCTTTTCATTATACAGAAATACTTTATACCCTTTAATCTTAAATACCCCTTTTTCACCCACCAGTTAGGGTAGTTAGGTTATTAGGTAAGAATGGAATTTTATTGGTTATATTTTTACTAGTTAGGATACATATACAGGGCCCGGGCGAAGGTGGCGGAGGAGGTATTTCAGCTCCAGATGTGTAATATGTGGCAGCAATGATATGTGATAATACGATTGATAATTTAATAGACAGCTACTAAACAATCCAGATTTCATTAGTTAGAAAAGCTAGGTTAGCAATTGATTTAGTTTAGGTAAATTGAATTTAGTTAAATTGAAAACAATAATGTTTGACAAATCAAAAATATAAAGAATGGGGAGTTCTTCTGTTTCAGAATGTCCTGTTGCTGCAAAAATATGTCTTCAGATTATCTCTATAAGTGGCAGGTTAGCTATATAAATGTGTACATAACTCTATGAGTTAGAGGAGAAAACAACCTGCATATACATAACAGCATTATTTATCACAGTAATCTGACATTATAAGCGAACATGAAGCATTAGTCAAATCATATTAACACTCATATTTTCATTTCATTTTATTTAATCTGCCTATTTTCGTCGACAGTTCCAGTTCTTGATTTTGATACACTACTCCAATACACTAACACTACTCCAATACACTAACACTACTCCAACACACTAACACTACTCCAATACACTAACACTACTCCAATACACTAACACTACTCCAATACACTAACACTACTCCAACACACTAACACTACTCCAATACACTAACACTACTCCAACACACTAACAGTACTCCAATACACTAACACTACTCCAATACACTAACACTACTCCAACACACTAACACTACTCCAATACACTAACACTACTCCAATACACTAACACTACTCCAATACACTAACACTACTCCAATACACTAACACTACTCCAATACACTAACACTACTCCAATACACTAACACTACTCCAATACACTAACACTACTCCAATACACTAACACTACTCCAACACACTAACACTACTTGTAGTTGACCAGACGATGTTTCATTATTGACTCCAGTCAGACCATTTCCACGACAACTCCATTGTGCACAGTGCTAATTGTTGATTTAAAGAACAAATATGTTGATTTAGAATATTAAATTCAAAACTGATTTTTGCTTTGATTTAGAACATAAGCTATGTCAAATAGGGAATATATTCATAATTTCGTGACATACCTAATCAATATGCTAATTAGACAATTTATGGACAAAATTAAAATATACACAGTAGCATCTTGCAGTTTTACATCATTGAGAACTTAAAACTTAGGTCTAGACACCCATAGCAACTCTATAGGCGGTTTAATAAGGAACATAATACGAATATGCTAATTAGGTCAATAATGCAAATTGCTCAACAAATGCAAATTAGCATCCGGCAGTTTCTGCATCCTTAGGATGTGTACATTACATTTCAAGCATAAAACCTTACTGTACTCAACAGTTCCATTTTCACTATAGGGCATATAGGGACGGCTACCGTAGTAGACTAAAAATTAAGTGACAAGAGTCAGCTAGAGCAGATTTTTTTTACTTCCACCAACTAGCTGCTCACCATGGTGCATTTTGTGTGAGAATGAATTTCCATTCTAGATAAGCTCAAGTTAATTATAGCCTATATAGTAGGCTACTATGAAATACCAGCTATACCGATGACGACTTCAATACGAAGATTTCCTCAGATAAGAGGAAGCAAATATATAAACAAATGCAATCACTGAAAATTAAAACTTCATTCAGTAAGGGGAAAAAACCGGAAAGCCAGAACCTGTCATGCCCTGCCACCTATAGCTACATGTACTAGGTAGACAAGGAAGGCCAAATTTTAACAGCAAAGCTACGCTACCTTTATTTACAACTATAGGATTCGTACAGTAATTAAGTATCTCATCGAGTGCGCTTATATTAATTCACATTACTGTGTAACGAGACGCAAAAGATATACGTAAAAAGACAGTGGAGGTGAGAAATAATGTATAAATAATGAGAACAAAATGAGGTCGCTACATGGTGAGATATGCCGAGCTGCCTCTTGACTGAGGAATGGCAGCTAGGCTGCTTCCTGACGGAGAACAAATCATGTCGCTACATGGTGAGATGCATTACACCGATATTGTGGAGGGACAGGCTGCCACCTGACGAAGAACAACAGGCAGTTGAGAGAGGCCGCTGCCTCAGCTGTGGTCTCGCTTCCCCGTGATTGAGTAACAAGCAAAGCTACGCTTCCTTGATTTACAAGAAGATTCGTCTCTCATCGAGTGTGCTTATATATATTCACATTACTGGGTAATATGACGCAAAAGATATACTTAAGAAAGACAGTGAACATGAGAAAAAATGTATAAATGATGAAGATGAGTGGTTAAATCCACCCAGAGTATCCTACGGCGAATTAATCCGCCACGGAAATCTCCGGCCGTGGGGTCGGCTGGGGTGAGGCAGGAGCCGGGAGCAAGCTGTTGCCTCTCCGCGCGGCGGGATGAAATGAAAAGTAATCATCGTACCTCTGGCGCGCTACATGGCATCCGAAAACACAACCTTCTGGATAACCAAACCTCCCAGACCGCTACACCACCACCTCCGCTTCAACCAATCAACGCGCGCGACACAAGTCTTTATTTGGCGGGAAATACGTATAAACATCAATAACAGACCACAGCTGATGACACACACACATCGGCGGGGTGTTTGTGTGTGTGTGTGCGTGAGTGTGTTTTTGAGGGTAATAGAGTGTGTTTGGGTGGGTTTAAGTATGTTAAGGTATGTGGTAGTGTGTTAGGGGTGTTAAGAGTGTGTTTGAGTTTATTTGGGGTATGGTAAAGTGTGGTAGAGTGTGTTTTTCAGTGTAGCGACCATAGAGCAGCCCGTAGGGCGGGTGTGGTATAACGAGGCGTCCAGTAGGATAATGCGTCTACCTTCCAATCTGCGCATGCGCCAGAGGACTGTGCTCTCGTGTCGAGCGATGCCATAGCAGCGCGCTAGATGTACGATGTTTCCTTTTCATTTCATCCATCCTGCCGCGTGGCGAGGTAAGAGCTTCCCAGGTCGTGCCTCACCCCATGGCCGGAGGCATATTCTCCAGACTCTCCTTTTTCGGCAGATCGCTAGGCAGAGCTGGGCACTAAATACATTGAATGTATTTAAATACTAATTACTAAATACATGGGGGAAATGTATTTAAATACTAAATACTAAATACATTTTACGAATGTATTTAAATACTAAATACTAAATACATCAATTGTATTTAAATACATTTGTAAATACATTTTAAATACACACAAATTTTAACATGTCCGAAAAAAATGAATTTCTTTAGGATTTCCTTAGATTATGCGTTTCCTTAGAAATTTCCTTCTCAGGCCTAAATTTCCTTGAAATCAGGACATTTCCTTGCCAGTGGAAACACTGGTTCACTGTAACATCAGGGTTGCCAGATAGTTGGGCAGGTTTATGGCCAAATTAACTGATAAAAAAGTATTTATATTTTTTAATTAAATGTATTTAAATACAATGTACTTAAATACTCATAAAAGTATTTAAATACTGTATTTAAATACATGACAACCAATGTATTTATAAATACATTTCTAAATACACAAATGTATTTAAATACGTATTTAAATACAATTGTATTTAAATACTGCCCAGCTCTGTCGCTAGGTTAGGTAAGGTTAGAAAACTTTAAGATAGGTTAGGTTAGGTTAGGTTAGGCGCGCTGCTATGGCATCGCTCGACCCGAGAGCACAGTCCTCTGGCGTATGCGCAGATTGGAAGGTAGACGCATTATCCTACTGGACGCCTCGTTATACCACACGGGCACTCGTGGAGATGATGGGTCCCTCATTTTCCCGCCGTTTGTCCCGCGATTTGAGTTGCCAGATATGTATTTCTGCTGCAGTCACAGTGCAGTGTTACCACGCCGAGGGAGTCTCTCTCTCTCTCTCTCTCTCTCTCTCTCTCTCTCTCTCTCTCTCTCTCTCTCTCTCTCTCTCTCTCTCTCTCTCTCTCTCTCTCTCTCTCTCTCTCTCTCTCTCTCTCCTTTTTTTTCTTCTATTATTTCTTCTCCCTCCTCTTCCTTCTCCCTTTTCATCCTCCACACACACATCATAGCCAGTATGTGATATTATCGTGAATAACGAAACTTTTTTTTTCTGGTGAGTTTTGTTATGTTTAGAATTAATCTGCTAACCATTTCTGTCGCAAATCATTTTTTTTATATATATATAGTTAGGTTAGGTATAGGTTCGGTTAGGTTCAATTAGTTTTTTGTCATTTTTGTTCCAAATCGCAAAAAAAGTGATTTGCGACATAACTCGTTAGCAGATTAATTCAAAACATATAAAAACTCACCAGAAAAAAAAAAGTTTCGTCCACCAAAGGAAGTAGTGTTCATCTGGAAATTTACCTTTTTTTTTTTAAGATATCCCTCTCCCCCAGCAAGCTTTGGGCTGCTGGTAGGCAGGGTTTTCTGGTGAAGAGACACTATCCCAAGTGATTTACGAGTAAAGCAACGTACTGACCTCATCAAATAATATCCCAGCTAGGATAGAAACCATAAACTAGAAACCATATCTAGTCCACTAAGAAAAAACACAGAAACCATATCTATTCCACCCAGCCCACCCTAGAGTACCTTAATATATATATAGATACCCTAGCCCACCCCAAACAGGGTTTTCACCATTAACCTCATCTAATGATCTCATCTCGCCATTAACCTAATCTCACCGCCTACCCAAGAAGCTTACCTATTAATTAACCTAACTTCACCGATTACCCGTGGCGGAACAAGGGGTGTAAAAACGGGGGGCACCATAGTTTTCATATACTGTATAGGATATATATATATACATAGTGTATTATACAGCCTAATATACTATATATAGTCTAAAATATATAATATATAACCAATAATATAACCATTGTTGTTGTGGTGACAAATGGTGAAAATTGCGGGCTAAGACGACCCCAACCCTGCCTTAGCCTACACTCGCTGCGCTGTCCTAGGCTGAGCGAAATTTGCTTTCGAAAATGTCCAACTAGCGCTGAGATGGTCTTAGTCCCCTAAGATGGTCTTAGTAGTATTCGAAAATGCCCCCCCCCTGTACATTACACCCAAGACCATCTTATCAGTTCCTTCTCTAATTTCCACCCATATAGACTCTATGCCGTTTTTATAACGCTGTTAACACAACACTGCAATGTATCCCTGGCATATAGTGCAACTCCTCCGCCTCTCCTTCCTAACCTGTCCTTGTGAAATAACTTATATCCCGCTATCTCAACTTCTGGATTAAATATTTTGCCTGTCATATCTAACCATGTTTCTGTTAATGCTATTATATCAAAATCTTCAACACAGGATGTTCCTCTCAGTAAATCAATCTTATTTAATATACTCCTACAATTTGTATAGTAAACCTTCAAGCAACTCCTCTTCTTTTTGTCCATTTTCCCTTTATCTTAAACTAAACCCCTCCTCTCTCTCTTCTTACGAATCAGTTTAGTTCCCTGCCTTCCGAAACTCCTAGTGTCACAAGTTTCCTTTACCCCAACCCCCGTGTCTAATCCCCGGTTATCTATCTTAAAAAAGCCTGCAGTGCACCTACCTATATAAATATCTATATAAATGATATACTTGTATAATACTTAACAATTATCATTTACACATATCCAAGTAAATATCCTTTACAGTATCCATGATATTAATATATCACAAATCTTTCAAATCCACTCAGCTCTGCCTTTGATCCACGAGTCTCAGTGACTGAAGAGAGGGTGGATGCCCGGCCACCGTGAGTGCGTCGGACGAGCCAGTACCAGCAGTGCATGCATGCTCTGACAGCATATATAAACCACTACCGACCACTACCCTGGTAGACCAGTTTCCCCGGTGTTGCTAAAGCATCATTTGCAACAAGAGACACAGAGGAACAGGGGGAGTTAAGATGTCCTCAGTGGAGGTACCTTCTGCAAGGTGTATGCTCTCACATAAATACAGCTATCCAAGTCAAGGGGAAAAAACAAAACCAACATTGGTTTCTCTCAATGGTTTTTTTCCGCTCTTGGGAAATCTTTAAGGCGGAAAAGCCCAGAAGAAAATAAAAGGTCATTCATGTTGCAAAGAAGCAATGTCGGCGACTTCGTGCGCCAGCAATGTAGGGGAGTAGGGAAGGCCGGTAGCAGAGTGGTTAGTGTCACCAGGTGGCGTTCTCGAAGACCCGAGTTCGATCCCGAGTGAGACCCGTAAATCCACTTGAAATATTTATGAAACCGTTGAGTGGCCTAAGAACACTCACATGCCCTGCCCATTAACTTACCCTCGATTGCGAGTCCCATCGTAGGACACAGCGGGGCGGAAAAGGGACACCCTAATCACAGGCGCCACTATAAAAATCCTGCCGGCGCCACCACGGGCGGGGGCCCCAACCACACAGCCCTCAAATGAGCCTTCAGGGCCTACCATCCCCCTCTGGAGGTCACACGCGCCTACAGGCGCTATTATAGGCCGAGATGTAAAAAAACAAAAATTTAATTTTATATATATAATATAATATATATATTAATATATATATTATAATTTTTCTAGCCGCAAAGCCGCCATCCGGGCGGACTTTTTGGCTAGCCCCTTTCGGAGGGCTATTGGTGGGCATTCGGCCCACCACCTGTTCTGATGGGCCTTCGACCTACCAAACACAGGCTCTTCAGATAGTCCCTTCTAATTTTTCCTGAAGTCATGGATGTAGAAATGTATGTATTACGCCAACCATTCACATCACCCCCAACCCATTCACTCACCCATTACCCATCACCCCCACCCATTCACTCACCCATTACCCATCACCCCCCCATTCACTCACCCATTACCCATCACCACACACCCATTCACTCACCCATTACCCATCACCCCCCCTATTCCCTCACCCCACACCCATCACCCCCCACCCATTCACCCCACCCATCACCCCACACCCATTACCCATCACCCACCCATTCACTCACCCATTACCCATCCCCCCTACATCAAGGTTTCCTCAATTCCAATGATCTGAAACTCGAGAAATGCCAGTGGTCGCTGGCAGTTTTTTACTCAAAGGTTGGTCTACTGTGTTTTGGCTCCGCGACTAAATTTTTCATAAATTAATTTCGCGATAAACATGATGCACCGCATCTGAATACCAAAAATATAGTTCTTCTTTGTTTCTACAAATTTGTATGGATGACATGCATTACGATGGAACGTTCTAAAATAGCAATTTAATGCAAATTACTCGCCTCGAGTAGCAAAGCTTAATATATTTTTTACATGTAATTGTGGCATGTAAAATTTGGGCGATTTTCCCACACTGTTTTCTAAGACAGTACTGCTGCGTCTGGCAAACGCTTGTCAAAATACAATAAGCAATGCCTTGGAAAAACGAAGAATAAAGAAATGCCGAAACCCGGCTTGTTGCTGCGACAATATAGGTTAAAATTTGTGGAGGCGGACACGCCGCGGCGGGAGGGGGTGGGCGGGGAGATTGTGGGGGGAAATTGAATCAAAAACATTGCCACTTCACGCGTCGACTCATTGCATTCCAGGCTTTCTATCTGATTGATACACAATAATACAGGAAAATATGACTGCCTAAATATAGATAGTTTCTAAACATCGTTATTGACTATATAATATCATAGAGTAGCATTTACCTCGCCCCCTCAACTATAACCTCTTTGGTTATTTGGTTTATATACAATGTTTTACAGAATCAGGCTTCTATACAATATATATAGAAGAAAATCGTTCTTAATATTATACTTTTTTGTTTTAAGAGCAGTGGAATAAGCCCATATTTTGTTTTCCAGTAGACCAACTTATTATAAAAAAGTGAGTTAAAACTGCCAGCGACCCCTGGCATTTTGGTTCCAGTTCTCTCGAATTCTCGCAACCCACATTTTTTTTTCACAATTCTCGCTAATAGCTACTAAAAATAAAAAAAAGAATAAAAGTGATCGGATTGTGGACATGGACCCATTTACTCTACTTGAAAGGGAACGATAGATTTGAAATCTTCAAGACTCATATAGTAGGGCAGGTGATGCTGAATTTTCGATGTGAGCAGTATTTTTGATGATACAGCCATTTTAAGTGGAGGAAAATTTGTGCGCCCCAAAACGACCGGCGCCATGTTGTTTACGTCAATAACGCAGAGTTTTCAAGCGGGCCCCAGCGGGCCGCTCCACAGAACATTAACTTGCAATTTAAACCCCCACTACCGCAAGATGGCCAATAATCCCCCTTTAAGTTTTTGTGGTAGGTTTCACTGTGTTTGTGAATATATCAGTTTAGTTTATAAATAAGAAGTGATTAGACAGGGCAATGTGACCCATGACAACAGGCAAGTGACGACTTTAGGCATCGCAACTCCTTACAAAGAGCTCAAATGAACCTACAATGACATGTACCTACAGCTAGACAGATGACGAACTCATAGAAGAACAGGTAGAATGAGAGCGCCTTTTCCCCCTGCACACACACACACATCATAGACGAATTCATAGAAGAACAGGTAGAATGAGAGCGCCTTCCACCAACACACACACACACACACACACACATCATAGACGAATTCATAAAAGAACAAGTAGAATGAGAGCGCCTTCCACCAACACGTACACACACCATACACATCATAGACGAATTTATAAAAGAACAGGTAGAATGAGAGCGCCTTACACCAACACACATACATACACATCATAGACGAATTCATAGAAGAACAGGTAGAATGAGAGCGCCTTCCACCAACACCACATACACATCCTTCAAGAGCACACTGCGCCTTCC
>JACEEZ010018838.1:159983-162483 GCA_016584305.1 Chionoecetes opilio | reverse complement strand
TAAGAATATCAAGATTTGAATAAACAACAACAACAATAATCATAATAACAAAAATTATAACAATGATAGTAATCGTGAAAATATTGACAATAAAGAAGTGATGATAATAATAATAATAATTATAATATTAATAAACTTAATGAAAATAATATTATTACTACTACTGCTACTACTACTGCTACTATTATTACTACTACTAATAATAATAATAATGAGAATGATATAATGATAATATTAATAATAATAATAATAGTAGTAGTAGTATTATCACTAATATTTTAATCTTAATTATTTTACTTTTATTGTTATTACTATAACAACAGTGTGTGTGTGTGTGTGTGTGTGTGTGTGTGTGTGTGTGTGTGTGTGTGTGTGTGTGTGTGTGTGTGTGTGTGGTGTGTGTGTGGTGTGTGTGTGTGTGTGTGTGTGTGTGTGTGTGTGTGTGTGTGTGTGTGTGTGGTGTGTGTGTGTGTGTGTGTGTGTGTGTGTGTGTGTGTGTGTGTGTGTGTGTGTGTGTGTGTGTGTGTGTGTGTGTGTGTGTGTGTGTGTGTGTGTGTGTGTGTGTGTGTGTGTGTGTGTGTGTGTGTGTGTGTGTGTGTGTGTGTGTGTGTGTGTGTTGTGTGTGTGTGTGTGTGTGGTGTGTGTGTGTGTGTGTGTGTGTGTGTGTGTGTGTGTGTGTGTGTGTGTGTGTGTGTGTTGTGTGTGTGTGTGTGTGTGTGTGTGTGTGTGTGTGTGTGTGTGTGTGTGTGTGTGTGTGTGTGTGTGTGTGTGTGTGTGTGTGTGTGTGTGTGTGTGTGTGTGTGTGTGTGTGTGTGTGTGTGTGTGTGTGTGTGTGTGTGTGTGTGTGGTGTGTGTGTGTGTGTGTTGTGTGTGTGTGTGTGTGTGTGTGTGTGTGTGTGTGTGTGTGTGTGTGTGTGTGTGTGTGTGTGTGTGTGTGTGTGTGTGTGGTGTGTGTGTGTGTGTGGTGTGTGTGTGTGTGTGTGTGTGTGTGTGTGTGTGTGTGTGTGTGTGTGTGTGTGTGTGTGGTGTGTGTGTGTGTGTGTGTGTGTGTGTGTGTGTGTGTGTGTGTGTGTGTGTGTGTGTGTGTGTGAACAAAAAGTTGAGGCTTTCAAAAGAAAGCTCAAGTTATGGCGTGTTCGTACCTCGTCAGGAATCACTGATATGTTTGAAAATATGGATGCATTCATTCAAGACAGAGGCATTAGTTTCAATGTAGTCAAAGCACAGGTAACATTGCACCTGTCAACGTCGTTGGATAAATTCAACAGCTATTTTCCTGAGCTAACGGAGGAGCAGGCTGCTTCTTATCAGTGGATAGAAAACCCTTGCATTGAGAATATTGAGAATATTTAGTCAACGCTAATTTATACATGGTGCTAATTCATTTATCAGAAAACGAAATATATAAGTAAATAAATAACATCATCAATCGGGAAAATTACCCGATTGATGATTTTATTTATTTATTTAACGCTAATAGGCCTTTAGACGCAGAGGCCAGAGGTCCCATGTACTGATATGTTTACATTTTTTCCGTTTACCCGTGCGGGCAACATGGGTGACTATTCATTTTTTCGTAAATAGTTTTTTTCGTTTACTCCACATAAGAGCCCCTCCCAGTAATGAAGTTACTTTCATAGTATCATGAATTATTCACATACATACCCCATACACTTCAATCTCCATGTACATGATAGTTACTTTACATCTATACATGATTAATATAACTGATAATATGAGTACATCAGTATTGTTGTTCATGAGTTGACTCAAAAAAACCCCCCAAAAAAACCCAAAAGGGGGGGAACAAAAAAAAAACAAAAAAAACCCCCTTTCGGGGGGGGTTTTTTTTTTTTATTTATTATAGAAATAGGTTTTCAGTTTTTTAAAAAGGGAGGGTAAAAAAAATTTTTTTAAAAAAAAGGGTTTTTTTTTTAAAAAGTTTTTTTTAGTTTTTTTTTTTTTTTTTTTTTTTGTTGTTTTTTTATTTTTGGGGAAAAAAAAAATTTTTAAAATTTTTAAACATTAAAGGGGGGGAAAAAAAAAGGGAAAAAAAAAGGAAAAAGAAAGGGAAAAAAAAAAAAAAGGCAACAATAAATTTAAATTTTTTTTCCCCCCTTTTTTTTTTTCCCCCCCCCCCCCCCCGTTAAATCCCTTTTTTAAAAAAACCCAATAAAAAAAATAGAATTCGAATAACAAAAAAAAAAAAAAAAAAAGACAAAAAAAAAAAAAAAAAAAAACCAAAAAAAAAAAACAAAAAAAAAACGGATAATAAATTATAAAAAATTTTTTAATAAAAAAAACAAACAAAAAAAAAAAAAAAAAAAAAAAAAAAATAATAAAAAAAAAAAAAAAAAAAAAAAAAAATAAAAATAAAAAAAACAATAAAAAAAAAAAAAAAAAAAAAAAAAAAAAAAATTTTAAATAAGGACATTTTAAAATTTTATATTTAAAAAAAAAAAAGGCAAAAAAAAAAAAATTTTAATAAAAAAAAAAAAAA
>JACEEZ010018838.1:149983-154983 GCA_016584305.1 Chionoecetes opilio | reverse complement strand
TATTATTTTTTTATTTTATATAATCATTATCATCTTATCGTTTTCCCTTTAATATTGATATTAGGGACACTATTTTCTTTTTCGTTTATTTTATTATTTGTGAGGGTCCGAAAGGCAGAGGAAAAAGGTATGGGAAGGGAGAAGGAAAATAAGGGAAAAGAGAGAATCGCTGAGGATGGTATAAAAGCGGGGAGGCGGGAGTCTTGCCGACACCCAGATCCTTTTCAGCCACAGGGGGAGAAAAGGCCAGCCCCTACAGAATCGTGCGTTAGGTGGAGTGTGTAGAGCGTCCAGACGAAAGGGGGTAGAAGACGGGAAAAAAAAGGGGAGAGAAATTGAGGAAAAAGAAGAAGGGAAAAGGATGAAGGAGCAAGGGGTGAAGAAAGGGAAAGGGTTTTCTTATTGCTGACCCAACAGAAATTTCCCGCGATCAAGGGTCACCTCACCTACCTCTCACCCACTAATTTTCTGTCACATGATAAACCTTTGCCTTGTACCCAACGCCAACGCCTCGCCTGCCTCTGAACACCCCCCCCCACCCCCCCCCCCCCCCCCCCCCCCCCCCCCCCCCTTTCCCCCCCCCCCCCCCCCCCCCCCCCCCCCCCCCCCTTTCCCCCCCCCCCCCCCCCCCCCCTCCCCCCCCAACCCCCCCCCCCCCCCCCCCCCCCCCGGCGGGGCATAAAAAACCCCGCTTTTCCCCCGGGGGGTATGCCTTACGGTGCCACGACGTCCTGCAACACAACCCCCCCGGGGGTTTCCTCCTGGGGCCCCCTGGGACCCCCGGGGGCCCCGGGCCCCCCCGGGCCAAAGGCCGCCCCGCTTTGCCCCCCGGGGCGGGTACGT
The DNA here is from genome assembly GCA_016584305.1 of Chionoecetes opilio. NCBI lineage: Eukaryota > Metazoa > Arthropoda > Malacostraca > Decapoda > Majidae > Chionoecetes > Chionoecetes opilio. The sequence goes on along the minus strand of JACEEZ010018838.1, from coordinate 154,140 downwards.
GCAACTTACGGGGCCACGAGTCCGCAAAACAACCCGCCCTGTGGCTTCTTCCCTGGGCCCCCCGGGCACGGGGGCCCCGGGGGGGCAAAAGGGCGCCCCCCTTTTCCCCCCGGGGCGGGTACGTGCAACTTCGGTCCCAAGTCCTGCAACACAACCCGCCCGTGGTTCTCTCCTGGCCCCCCCGGGAACCCCGGGGCCCCGGCGGGCACAAGGCGCCCCCCTTGCCCCACGGGGGGGGTGCAACTCTACGGTGACGTCAACAACCCGCCCCCGTGGCTTCTTTTTGGGCCCCCCGGGGAAAGGGGCCGGGGCGGGGCTACAGGCGCCCCGTTTTCCCACGGGGGGGGGGGTGCAACCCCTACGGTGCCAAGCTCAACACACCCGCCCCCGTGGCTTCTTCTGGGTCCCGGGGCCCGGGGGGGGGGCCTAAGGGGATCGCCCCCCTTTGCCCCCGGGGGGGGGCAACTCTACGGGCCCGTCCTAAAAAAACCCGCCTTTTTGGCTTCCCCTGGGCCCCCCGGGATCCGGGGCCCGGCGGGGCTAGAGATCGCCCCGTTTGCCCCAGGGGGGGGGGGGCAACTTACGGTGCTGGGGCGTTCAAAACCCCCCCCCCGTGGTTTCCCTGGGTCCCCCGGGGCCCGGGGCAGGGAGGGAAACGCCCCCCCTTTTTTTGGCCCCGGTACCAATCTACGGGGCACGCGGGAAAAAGTTTTTTTTCCTCTCCCGGATTTTAAGGGCCCCGGGGGATGTGAAGCCGGGCCTGGGGGGGCGGGAGGGGGCCCCGGTGCCGGGGTTTTTCCGCCGGGGGGCAACTCCCCTTCCCCCGGGGGCCGCCCCGGGGAATGCGAAACAAGCAAAATTAGGTAGCAAACCTGGACCCAAAGGTAGGGGGCCGGGGATTAGTTTCATCCCCTAGCGCCGATTGGGTAGACCGTAGCGGATGGGGGGAAAAGGAGCCACCCCCCGGACCCCCTTTCCCCCGGTGGGGCAACCCCCATTTCTCAAACCAGGGGGCTCGTGGCTGGCTGCAGAGTGGCCACCCCGACCTCACTGCCAGGTGTATAATGCCTTTGGCAGCGGAATGATACATACAACTTAGATCTAAAAAAATCATATTTGGGGTTATTTAAAATTTTTTTAAAAAACTTTAAAGGGTAATTTATTAAAACCAGACCAAAAATTTAAGTTCTTTATATTTGATATACGATTTTTGTTACGCCGCCGCCGCGCCATTTAGCACAAAAAGTTGCAGCCGAGGCAGCTAAGCTCGTCCCTCTCGGTTTACAGTATGTGTAGACAGTTGGTTAAATCGTGCTTTTTTTAATTTCCCTATGACATGGAAAACCAGTGAGTATTTGCAAAAAAATCAAAAATTTTCCCGCTGACATTAAATGAAAAAATGAAATAAGCGGACCGACTTTATTTTTCAAGTAATACTGTTAATTTATCATCACCACCTCCACCCCCCCCTCTACCCCCCAAAACCACCCCCCCATCCCTCTCCCCCCACCCCTACTACAAGCTATGAAAACCGGAATATCAACTACAATCTCCTGGATAGGTAAAATTTTTGGGATCCCCTGTTTGTAAAGCTTGCGTCCCTCCTTTTATTTTATCACAAGCCGCCCTGATCATTACTTCGCTATTTTTTATAGTTACCATCATTTTATTATTATTGTAAAGTTTTATTATCATTATTACGGGATTTTTCTTTATTATTATTTTCATGACGCTATTACTTATTATAATTTCATTATCGCTATTACCAGTGTCCTCCTCGGGACCACCATTTTTCTTTGGGGGACTTTTAATGCTACACTGGCACTGGAGAGATGGCTACGAGTTGTGTGTTGGGCCCCCTGGCTCCGGTACCAGAAAAAACCAACAGTTTTCTGCTTCTGAACTTTCAAGGTCCAGAAGTTTGAAATTTTCAGGTTTTTGGTATCAGAGACCCGAGCTGCCGCTGGCATGGTATAGTAATGCCCCGGGGGGTAGTAAGGAGATCGACCACATCCTCGTTAGTATCGTTTTGGGGGGGTCCTCCGAAATGCAGGTTTACCGGGGGTGCGATTTTTTGGAAAGATCACAGACTTGTTGTTGCTACACTTTAAACTTCATGTCAAATCCAGAAGAATCTCAAGAGGGAACCTCTGTGTTTTACTTGAGAAACTGAAGGATTGACAGTGCTCATGAGTATGCGGTGGGTCTCAAATCGGTTTTATTGCTCGGGCTCTCGGGGTCGGTGAAATGGGGATACCTTTAAACGTAAAAATTTCAGGCTGCCAAGGAGGATTTGGGAGCGCCCGAGGTCAAAGGGGTGATTTTGTTCACGGAGAGCTGGAGAATATCGGGAGAGCACGCGCCCGGCTGGCTGGGGAAACCGGCCCACAGGGGTCTGTCACCCGGGCTAAACCCTCTGAGGAGAGACAAGGAGGGTTTTTGTCAGGAGTCTCGTGAGGTCGAGGGTTTATTTGAACGCAAGACCTCCGACCCGCCTCCGGGCCCCGAAGAAGCTCCGTTCCCAATCTCCTTTCGGGGGGGCTATTCGAAAGCAGATGGGCGCCTCGTGTCGGGGCATGGTGGGCAGATGTCGTTGGGCTGGTACTTTGGGCAGTTGTTTACGGTGGGGCCCCCCAACTGAGCAGCTTCACAAAAACTGGGGTTTAAAAGGGAGTGGATGCCCACCTCCCATTGACGAAAAACCCCACCCTCTTTTGAGAAGTCAGAGGGCTGTAGCAAAGTTGAAGGGTGGAAAGGAGCTGGGGTTTGTTTTAAAATCATGCGGAAAACTCCTCAAAGTGGGGGTGAGGCCCCTGATCCCCCCCGGGTTTCTGCTGCCCTGACCCGTGTGGGAATCAGGTACCATTCCCCCCTGATGGAAAAAAAAGGGGGCTGGTGTCCCATCTGGAAAGGGAAAGGGGGCCGTCAGGACTGCAACAATTTCCGCGTTTTTACATGCTCAGGTACCAGGTCAGGGGTTTTCCCATCTATTGCTGAACGAATTCGCGTCACTGGGGAAGCATAGAGACCTCGCAGTCTGGGTCACCCCTGGAAGTAAACGGACCGTATCCCAGCGCTTCGTGTCCGGGGAAAAGCCCACGTGAGTTTCGACAGGGGGTGCTTGCAGCCTAGTTGATTCTCAAAAGGCGTTTGACTCAGTGCTCGTGAGTCATCTGGATCTTTTGCGACTTTGGGATTCTGCAAGGACTATTTTGGGTTTTTAACGGCTGATTTGGGGTGAGAGGCTGTGAAGTGTGGGGCAGGTGTATCCACTTTTTTCCCGTAATACAGGGAGTGGGCAAAGGGGGGCTTTTGCCCCCTAAATTTTCAACGCTTTTTATGGACTGGGGATTGAACAAGGTTTTAGATCAAATGTTGTGGAGCATCCCTGCAAAAACCAAGATCATGATCTTGTTTTTGCCCATGATGCAGTAAAACTTTTCTGATCGCTGGAGGTCCTGGTGATGGCTCTCGAGCGTCCAGGGGGGCAAAGCCTTTGGGTTGAGGGGCTCCTGGTCAAGACCAAGGTTAGGTATTTTTGGGGACTTACTAAAAAGCAGTACAGTCGTTATGCGTGGGCGAAAACTTTTAATCTTTGGGAAATTTTACAACCCTGGTAGCGCAGTCCATAATGAGGCGGGGACGTCAAGAAGTCTTACGGCGGATTGGCATAGCCACGGTGTTATGGACTCGCTCAGCGGGAGTATTGGCGTTGTCGGGGACCTGGCCGGAGGACAAAGATCCGGATCTTCAAGTGTTTTTGATCCCGTCTTACTCTTGGTTTTGAGAATGGACACTAACACTAATAGGACTTGAAGAGACGAAACAAAGCCTTTGGGAATAAGTGTCTTCGCAGAATCATGGGTATTGCTGGGGGTATTCGTGTCAAAACAGCGATTTCACCTGGAGAATCGAGGCCCATTACCCGCTAGTCCTCAGCGCCAACTTCGGCATATAGGGATGTGGACGTAACCCCAAACCCATCCTTCCCATCGGGGTTTTATCGTAAGAGACATCCGGCGTGGGGAGCCAAGGGGCGCCCAAAGGCTGTGCTGGGGCAAGTTGATGTTCGTCGAGAGCGGCTTTTGGGATGGGAAAAGGGGCCCCGCATGGAATCGCGCGTGGTGACCCCCGGGGGGTGGGGTAGGGGGGGGAGG
>JACEEZ010018838.1:129983-144983 GCA_016584305.1 Chionoecetes opilio | reverse complement strand
TAGCGTGCCACATGCCCATATAGCCGAAGTTGGCGCTGACGGACTATGCAGGTAATAGGCCTCGATTCAGTCTCACGGTGCAATCGCTGATTTGACACGTAATCATCCCAGCGATACCCCATGATTCTGCGAAGACACTTATTACCAAAGGCATTGATTCGTCTCTTCAAGTCACTATTTAGTGTCCATGTCTCACAACCATAGAGTAAGACAGGGATCACAAGCGACTTGAAGATCCGGATCTTTGCCCTTCTGCACAGGTACCGACAATGCCAAATACTCCCGCTGAGCGAGTTCATAACACCGTGGGCTATGCCAATCCGCCGTAAGACTTCTTGACGTGACCCACCGTCATTATGGACTGCGCTACCAAGGTATGTAAAACTTTCCAAAATCTCAATGTCCTCGCCACACGCATGAACAGACTGTACTGCTTCATCTAGTAAGTCTCCAAACACCTGGACCTTGGTCTTGAGCCAGGAGACCTCAAGTCCCAAAGGCTTTGCCTCCTCGTGCAGCGCCTCGAGAGCCATCACCAGGACCTCCAGCGACTCAGCAAAGATTACTGCATCATCGGCAAAAACAAGATCAGTGATCTTGGTGTTGCCGACGGATGCTCCAAAATCACTTTGATCTACAACCTTGTCCAATACCCAGTCCATACAAGCGTTGAAAAGTGATGGGGCAAGGACGCACCCTTGCCTCACTCCTGTAAACACAGGGAAGAAGCTGGATACACCTGCCCTACACTTCACAGCACTCTCAGTCCCAGAATACAGACTAGTTATCAAACCAATAGTCCTTGCAGGAATCCCTCGAAGTCGCAGAAGGTCCCAAAGTGACTCACGATGCACTGAGTCAAATGCCTTCTTGAGATCAACATAGACTGCAAGCATCCCCTGTCGAAACTCACGTCGGCGTTCCACCAGGACACGAAGCGCTAGGATACGGTCCGTTGTCGACTTACCAGGCGTGAACCCAGACTGCTGAGGTCTCTGATGCTTCACCAGATGACTGCGAATCCGTGTCAGCAATAGATGGGCAAGCACCTTGCCTGGTACGCTGAGCAGTGTAATACCGCGGTAATTGTTGCAGTCCTGACGGTCCCCTTTCCCTTTCCAGATAGGGACGACCAGCCCCCTTTTCCAGTCAGGAGGAATGGTACCTGATTGCCACACGGCAGTCAGGACAGCATGCAACCCGCGGATCATGGCCTCACCCCCAGCTTTGAGGAGCTCCGCACTGATATTACAAACACCAGCTGCCTTTCCACCCCTCAACTTTGCTACAGCCTCTCTGACTTCGTCAAAAGAGGGTGCGGTTTCGTCAATGGGAGGATCGGCATCCACTGCCTGTAACCCAGTGGTGTGAAGCTCTCAGTTGGAGGGTCCACCGTGAACAACTGCCCAAAGTACTCAGCCCAACGAGCCATCTGCCCATCCATGTCCGACACGAGGTGCCCATCTGCTGTTCGAATAGCACTCGCCCGAGAAGGAGACTTGGAACGGAGCTTCTTCAGGGCTCGGTAGGCGGGTCGGAGGTCATTAGCGTTCAAATGACCCTCGACATCCTCAGCGAGACTCCTGACATACCTCTCCTTGTCTCTCCTTAGGAGGGTTCTAGTCCGGCGTGACAGAGCCCTGTGCTGGTCCCGGTTCCCAGCCAGCCTGGCAGCGCGACTCTCCTCGATATTCTCCAGCGTCTCCGTCGAGACAAAACCACGCCTTGACCTCGGGCGCTCCCCAATACACTCCTTGGCAGCCTGTAGAGTTTCACGTTTGAAGGTATCCCACAGTTCTACAGGGTCCCCGAGAGCACCGAGCACAGCAAACCGATTTGAGACTGCCACCGCATACTCATGAGCACATGTCAAGTCCTTCAGTTTCTCAAGATGAAACACAGTATGGTTACCTCTTGAGATTCTTCTGGACTTGACATGAAGCTTAAGTGTAGCAACAACAAGTCTGTGATCTGTTCCAAAGAACTCAGTACTCCGGTAAACCCTGCAGTTCTGGAGGATCCTCCAACGAGTACTAACGAGGATGTGGTCGATCTCCTTAGCTACCCCTCCGGCATTACTATACCATGTCCAGCGGTGCAGCTCTGGCCTCTGACACCAAGAACCTGCAATTTTCAACCTTCTGGATCTTGCAAAGTTCAGAAGCAGAGAACTGTTGGTGTTTCTGGTACCGGAGCCATGGGGACCAACACATAACTTGTAGCCATCTCTCACAGTGCCAGTAGTAGCATTGAAGTCGCCCAAGACAATGAGTGTGTCCCGAGGAGGACACAGCATAGCATAGACCTCCCTAAAATAAAGTTTCCTGTGGCGTCGGCCAGTGGCGGATTTAAGGGGGCACCGAGTAGACCATGGTCTAGGCCCCGCTCCCGTAAGGGCCCCGCACCCCAGAGAAAAAAATATGTTTTCAATGAAAATCTGAATGCTAGACATTTCTTATTTGCTCGAACACTGTTACATTGCATGTACCATAATATGCCACAAATTAGTACCAACATAATGTAAAATATGGGTGGAAAAAGTTTCAATTAAACTAATATGAAATCTGAATCACATTTGGTAAAATTCTAGAGTCCTTTCCCGCCCTTATTAGTGGTTTTATTTTATCCAGACCTTCACAAATCCCTTCAGATACCTCTAAAACGTAATAATAAAGTGGAGGAGAGATTAAAAAATAAAAAATAAATTACTAACCTAACCTAACCTAACCTGGTAAAATTGTAGTCCTTTCCCACCCTTAGATCTCGTTAGGAGGTTATTGGTTAGGTTGTAGTGAGGTTAGGTTAGAAATTTTATTTTGGGGGTCCAGGGCGGGGGTAACGTAGGGGGGAGGGGGCGTTGAAGGGGGCATCTCTTCCCCACTTTATAATTACGTTTTAGAGGTATTTGAAGGGGTCTGTGAAGGTCTGGAGAAAAAAGAAACACTAATAAGGGCGGGAAAGGACTCTAGAATTTTACCCCACATTTCATTCAGGGCCCCGCACTCCCACCGGCCTAGGGCCCCGCACACCATAAATCCGTCCATGGCGTCGGTCATCTCTTTTTTTACAGTTCGTAACCCCTACCGTTGTAACGAGAGAAATTACATTAATGGGGGAAGAGATGAAATAACATAAGAATCAATAAGCTAACGAGTAGTTTTCCTCCACGCCTCAGTCCTGAATCACTGGTTAGTGAGAGAGGGTTATAATTTTCGACCAGTGGTAGTTGAACATGTATCGAAGCGAAGCGAGGAGGGAGCTTCACGTCAGGTTAGCATTTAGTAGCAGACGGACTCCCAGTGGGTAAGCCCACTGGGAGGTGACCTTATCCTCCCTTGTAAAGGTATGTTATACATTATTTGTTGGCTAAAGATGTAGGTGTGATTCATGGGTTATTTATGTTTACATAAGGAATAATGGAATGTGTTGTCCAAGAGTCCCAAGGCAGGAGTGGATATGGAGGTGATGGCGGCGCCAGCCCTGTTGGCTGGTCACGATAGCAGTGAATAGAGTTGGAAGTGAGGGCGGCGGCAGGTCTGTTGTGGCTGTGATAGTGGCGGTGCCCTACCCGTGGCGCTGTGTGAGACAGCCACACACTCACGGCTCCCCCAACATGACTCTCGTGTTCTTATCGCCCAGAGAGATAAGTGTGGCGGATAAAGGAGAGATAGTGTGGCGGAGAGTGTAGGATTAAGTCGGTTTCCCATTAGAATAGGATGACGTATGTTTATTAAGTAGTTTGTTTCACATTCGAATAGGATGAAATATATTTATTACGCAAGATGTTAGGTTAAGAAGTGTGGTGGACAATGTAGAATTAAGTAATTTGTTTCTCTGGTCGAATAGGATGAAATATGTTTATTAAGTAAGATGTTAGGTTAAGAAGTGTGGCGGAGAGTGTAAAATTAAGTAGTCTGTTTCACATTCGAATAGGATGAAATATGTTTATTAAGTAAGATGTTAGGTTAAGAAGTGTGTGTATCGTTAGGGGATATGATTTATTAGAATTAAGGCAACTTGTGAATGTACACCAGTTGGGAAGTGAGACAGTAAAGAGTTAAATATATTATAATTATAAATATATTAACGCGTTGTCATTCAGATCCAACCAGTACTTACATATAGTACTTACATCTTTTATTTTTATTCATTTATGGTTTTTTTCCCACGTAATGTGGGTGGTGGCAGCAGAGTAACCAGGACTGTGGAGCACACATACAAAGTGGGCACTACACCGTACTGCATAGATCCCCCTAAAATAAATTTTTATGTGGCGTCGGCCAATACTTTTTTTGTATCAGTAATTAGTATGTATAATGTAACCTCTAAATAAAGAAAATAACATTAATTCAATTCAAATTTCCTTTTAACATTTATTTTTGGACAAAGAGTTCCTGAGATTCCTGGTAAAAACAGTTTAGATAGATATATAGCCAGAGCTGGGCAGTATTTGAATACATTTGTATTTAAATACATTTGTGTAGTAAGAAATCTATTTATAAATACATTAGTTTTCATGTATTTAAATACAGTAATTAAATACTTTAATGAGTATTTAAATACATTGTATTTATATACATATAATATAAAAATGTAAATACTTTTTTATTCTATTTTTTTTTCTTCAGTTAATTTGGCCCCGCTGTGAGGAGTCACCTTGTCGTGGTGGCGGGGCTTGAAGCGTGGTCGACGGACGTGTTACAGGGGCCTACTTTGCGGCTCTGCCTGCCATTGTTGGGTTGCAGTGGCTCGTCGGCGCTCATGACCGCAAGCGCTTGCCCGCGTCTTCGTCACTGAGTAGCGTGGAGCTCTCACGTGATGTGCGCCTTTATAGCTTCTTATCCCGACCTTATCCTCGCTTTCTTGCTTAGGGCGATTCTAGGCGGCGGTGAGACCTTCTCTTGCGTCGTCTCGTACGTCCTGCTCTTCGGCTTTATAATACTTCACACAGCCGCTCCCGCACAGTGTTTGCCGTGGCGTGCGTCCGGCGTTATATTCGCCCGGCTGCGCACCCTCTATCTGGATTGAGGTCCACGGCGCCCGGGTGGCGGGTTGTAGTGTCCGGCTCCGGTGGGCAAGCACGCGCTCCTTTGGTATGGGGGGTTGGGAGTTTTAGAGCGGGAGGTCGCAGTGTGGCCCCGCGTGGATGCAATCGGTGCTGGTCGTATGAAGGCGTGGCTTAGGGCGCAAGGCGGAGGTTGCCTGTTGGGTGCGAGCCTGGCATCGGTCCTGACGGCTGCGCACGGCAACAGCCAGGCAACCGAAGCGTATACTTACCCCGCTACTCCCTGGAGCATGTTGGGGTGAGGTCCTTTCCCCCAACAGACAGCTTGCCCGCTCGTTGTGGGCTGCTGCGTTGTGGGTGGGGGTGTGGGGAAGTGAAGTAAGATTTCGGCTTATGATGTAAAAGTACTTACATTTACCGCCGTCCTGCCTCTCTCCCTTTAACGTCCGCTTGTCCTCGACATCTCCCATTGGGATCTCTCTCATTGTCACTCTGGCGACTTATCGGCAGGCCCGACGTGGGCACGAAGCGGGCTCGCCGCCCCTTCCTCCTCAGCTTCGCGGGCCGGTCTGGCTGGTCCCCGCTTTCAAGGGACGCAGGACAAGGGATTGAGTAGACGCAGGCCTGGCCCTAGGGGCACTTCTCTCTAGCGTTGGATCAGTCTATTGCTTTTGTCGTCGAACGTGGTCCGCAGGACTCTTGTCCTAGCGACAATAAATGATATTTCATTGGGCATATTTGTGGTTCGCCGCATCCCTCATGGTTAATATGATTGGGCAATGACCTCACGGATTAGGTGCTACATCACTTTTTTCTACGGGCAGACATGCGCAAGCAGCTTTGCCCTTGATGAAGCCACAGCACTGACATGTGAACAACCTTAGCTAGAGGCGGCGACACTTCTTCGCTCTGTCAATGTATGCAGAAGGCCGCTGAGGACTTACGTTCCTATCGACATTCCTAGGACACTAAAAATCGCAGCACGCAACTTATTCTAGCGCAAAGCCCTTATTGGTAGGCGTGGCATATACAAGGAAAGTGGAGCAAGGTCTTCTTCGCATGCGCATGGCGATTTCTTGGAAAACTAAATAGGAAACATCTCAGTAAGGCCATCTGAAAAAGTATGACGGAGTTCCTAATCCGACCAAGGAGCCTTACTCAGGCTCAGATGCTCCTTCACATGCCCATCACCTCTGATTCTGTCTATTTGATATCCATCGAACTGCCTCCTTAAAGTTCAGATTATAGCAATGAAACAATAGGCGTAGTCCTACAACTACGACCTGTATGAATTCTCATAAAGAAGAATTCTATAAGGCATTGTGGCCCGATAGAGTTCAGAAGGTTATCAAAATGTGCGAGGGAGGCAAGAACATGATAGTTTTCTCATTCTACGGATCACGTCTCCCTGATTACATCTAGAATGCGGTCCCCTAATCTCTAAGGATACAAGGCCTTTAACGACCGCCCTATGCACTGCTTATGGGGGGCGTGCTATAGGCTTTTGGGCTACGGCAGGAAATTTTGTAAATCGCCCTCTTCAGAAAACGTTGTGGTCGATGCTTCGGCCCTTGGATTCCATCATGACTACAGGCTGACTGTAAAGTCGCCCCTACTGCTTCCACGCCTCGTGATGGCTTTCACTCGTCACCGAGTTCTCGGGAGACAGTGTGTCGGAGTTATACAAATTGGAGAAGAGCATTCTTATTTGGGCAACTCACATTATGCAAGTCTTAGGGAGCGCTCAGAAGAGACTTTCTCACAAGATCAAGCAGGCGGGGGAGAAGAAGGCTAGGACCTACGCATCCGGCGACTGGCAGCTGCTTCTTGCAACTAAGACTTCCTTCACATGCATCCTGGCCACAGTTCCTTCCACTGCGCATTCTCCTAAACGCTAATCAATGCCATCCTAAGTGAATATAATGTCTGCGATACTGACCTGGGCGATTCTGTGGTAGTCTGGGCTGACTCTCTCCTATGCGTCCCAACCACATTCTCGTGTAGTGATGCCAGCACAGGGGAAATATAACAACAGTGACTCCTCCTCTAAGGTAGGATGGGCGACAAAAAATGCTATCGCTTATTAAAAGGAGTGCTCAGAAGCGAACTCGCAGTTCGGCTCTGAGTGCCTTAGAGTCAGTGGGGCGTCTGCTCTCGCGGCTAAGAATCTGAATATGCTGATAGATATGTATGATTTAATAGGTTTTAAGGCGGGCCGCAACTGCGGGGGGTTATTAGACGCCTGCTTAGCATAATATAAATGAGAAGCTAAAATAAAATAAACAAAATTTAAGATAGAATACAAATATTTACGATATACAAAATACAGTAAAGAACAGATTAGTGACATTTAAACCCATATTAAGTTTAATATTTAAAAAAAGGCATCATAACGATGTTGAGAAGCGTCTCCGCATCTCTAATAAGTGAATGGACTTCGTTTCCCGGATGAGAACACCTTCTCTCCGCAATGCCAGGGTAGAGACGGTCGGCACGCCGTCCAGACCGGCGACATGCTCGGGATAAAATTGTCTCAGCGTAGGTTCCCGCTAAGACTATGACTACTGCGACAGCAAGTGCCTGCACAGTTAAGGGGACCAAACAATCATGCAGCAGTATAGGAGGGTGGGTCCCCCCTCGCATGAGGAACGCCATGTGTATTAGGAGTGTGACCAATACGGCAATCGTGCCAATGCCGTCTCCCATCTCCAGGAAGAGACCGCTAGTATCAAACCCCCCCCAAGCCCAAGTCCTCGATACTTTGGCAGTATGGTGGGCGTAGTGCTATTTTTGAGCGCTATAGTAATCGGCAACGTTCACTGCCAACTGGTGTGAGCTGATCTATGGTTGCCGGCGTAGGTCCCGTAAGAGGCGTAGCCCAAGTCCTGCAAAATGTGCTAGAGCATGTGTTTCTTCTAGCTGTGCAGCTTTTGCGGCAAGGGCATCAGTGGCTTGCCTCATTACCGCAACACTCTACATGTGCCGGTATCGCCAACAAAAGCTGACCGTCCGTACCTCAGCCTCTTGAGCAGGATAAAGAGGCGCATTCCAGGATGGCATTGACGGCTAGCGGTGATTGGGGTAGGAGTTAAAATTAGGTCATAGTGACTTAGAGGTCATCTACAAGAATCACTAAAAAATGTAAAAAAGACTATCGCGGCAAGAGTAGATAGTCATAAGCGAGCATATAAATTGCATTTTTTCAGGGGGGGGTCCGTAAAAACAGATGTAAAGCAGCGTTGGATATGGCTGCACCTTTGTTTAAATTCAGAGGAATACGACACCGGTGATAGCCAGACTGGCGCTTCGGTCTGATTTGGAGACCATCAGTAAAGACAGGGACGAGAACTGGCCTGAGGTGTGCAATAGTGGTCTAAAAACTGGGCAGCGCTCATGCCTTAGGAGGTAAAGACTCGCTTTTGAGAGGCGGAAGGCTTTTGGCAGAAGGACTACTTCTGGGAGAACATGGACCGGACGCTCGTAGTGCTAGGTGGGGCAGATGCCGTAAAGGCAGGGGGAAGGATAGGCATCTCGCATAATAGGCTTTTAATGGGTTAATACCAAGGGGGCTTTGGTTAGGCTTCTTCGCTCTTATGGTAAAATTTTGCGAAGCCTTAAATCACAAGACACCCTGGCACGGGCGTAAGCTATTGAGTCAGGGAGGGCGTTGAGGCGATAGCCAACACTTTTAACATGAGGGAGCTGGCGTTGAAGATCTAATGGGTAGGTACTACGTCATCACCCCCATGCTGTCCTACGCATAGACTGGGATAGGAGATGAACTGAAGCGCCTTCTGGGTTTTTTTTGCCAGACGGACGACCATCTATGTGTACCTGAATCCAACTATCTCGCAGTCGAGTGGTGTGTGGGCAGAGGAGTACCCTCACATCGCATTAATTCAAGCTCGAAGGATAAGTGAGCGATGTAGATCTTATAGTAGTGTAGCGCGATCATCTCCCCAGGCTTGGTGTGGCGATGAGGACTTGTCAGTAGATCCATGGTTTCGAAGAGCATCAGTCTTGTATTTAGCACGCAGGTGAGGTACGTCAAGTCACGTCGATTGTCAAAAATGAGTCCTAAAAACTGGGTGCTCTTCGCCTACATGGTATTCCTCTTATCGAAAGATGACAGCGTCTGGTCGGGATGAATCCCTACGGGTTTCTGCCAAAATAAGACCGTTTTAGCTACTAGTCTTCGCTGAGAAAACCGGAGTCCACGGATTCGTCGTCGCATTCCAACTTTAGGCGCGATAGCAAAGTTGAAGTCTTCTGCTCTGGGCATCGGGGCTGACATCACTGGAGGCAGGGGCAAAAGAGTATTGCTAAATCATCCTACGTATAATGTAAGGCTAACAATCTCCCCTGGTTCAGTAAGCTTATGCAACGAATTAGCCATTGATTGCACAGCGAACAGAAGTCTACACTCAATAGGCGCTGCTTGGCGGTATCCACGCTGAAGCAGGTGTTCTAGAAGAGGCAGTATGTTGCCAAGTTTGTCTCGAACTCTAGGACCCGTGTGCTTAGGAAAACTCTGGAGTGTAAGCACTAGGCGAAACGACCTCTTAGTTCTGCAAACTCATACAGAGACTGCTAGAAATACCGTGTCTCGCAAGCTGTGTCGTGAAGCCTTCTCATAGGTCGAAAAAGGATGGTCACGATGTGTTGTGCCGAGAGCTGTAAATGACGCCGCTATATGGATGATACATCTAAGGAAATTAAGCGCTTTCCGTAGTGGAGTGATGCTTACGGAATACCAGCACTGTAGAACGGGAGAAAAAGTTTTGCGTCGTTCGGCAGAAACAGTATAAGTCGACTTATTTACGGCATTTTTCGAAGCACCTTACACGACACATGAAGTTAGGGATATGGGGCCGAAATTCGGTCGGGTAAACGTGAGTGGTGCTCTTCCCAGGGCTTAGGGATTCGGGATGCACCACCGGCTCACAGGGCGCCAGCTACTTGGGAAGGTTCCTTCAATCTCTATTCTATTTTATAGATGCTTCGACAAGACATCTATATCGCTCATCTCTTAGATGATCAGAGCATCGTCTATGGTATACTGCATCTTGACTCTGGGGAAGTGTCAGCGCAATACCTTGGCATGGCTTCACAAGCTCACGAGGTGTTAAAAGAGAACATTGTAAGACTCCCCCGGCGCTCTAGAATTAAAAAATCATTGCTCTCTGATTCCTGTCGCAGTCTTTCTGGGGGGGGGGGGAGAGGCGACTGGAAACGGCAAGTTCTGTCTGCGCGCACTGACACAAAATGGGAAGGTCAATATTCGCTCTGCATAGCGATCTAAGGATGCTGGGCCATAGATCACCGACTTTTTAAAATTTACATTAAATGCGATTTAGACTGAGGGGATGAGGATGGTTAAATTTCCCGGCCTTCATTTTCTGTCAGGTGCCTCTTTTGTCGATAATCCTTGGACACAGGGTATGATGGCACAGATCAGAGTATGAAAGGGGGGGGGGGGAGGGGGGTGTTTTTTTATTTTTTTTTCTATATAAGCCTGCTCCAAGAGAGTGACGAGGGGCCTCTTTCATTACCCGACGGTATGCATAGGTGCTCTTGATCTGTTATAATATTTTTTAGGTTGCTACTGAAGTTGCCGCGATACGTATTGGTGCGGCTGCAGCTGGCGGGAAGTGACTCCTCGCTACCGTACAGATCCTGATGTCCACCACGGAAGCAGGCCTGGCGAGTAGAAAGAGCGCAGTAAGTGGGGCGGGGGATGTTCAGGGCAGGGCTGGGTAAAAACAAGGGAAGGGCAAAATGGATTCGAGACACTAAGTAATCTACGGACGCTTCATCTTATTGTCATGAAACGTCTATCTATATGATTTTCAAAACCACAAGGCCTTTTGAGAGACCTCCCTTAGTCTGCACCGAAGAGGCTTCCCATTTTGGGAGGCGCGCCCCATCGGAAGGGGGTGCGGATGACCGACTCTTTAAGTAGTATGGGGATAATGGTACCGGAGAGTTCCTCGAAGAGATTCTCGGACCACCTCCGCATGAGAAGTCGTAAGGGCGACCTGTGGACTGCAGATAGTGATAGTGGCCTAATATCAGTCACTTGTTCCCGTTCTGGGGAATGGAAGTTGTGTATGGGGGGGGGGTTCTCCTTGGTGTTTAATATATTTAGGTTGTTGGCCATAGTTATAAAGAGTTCGAGTAATTCACCGCGGGCGACGATTTCTGGTGAAAAAAATGTTGAAAAAAAAAAAAAAAAAAAACAAATAAAAATGCTCCCCCTCACAGTAAAATGCCGCCATTCATGTGCTGCCAAGGAGAAAAAATGGACGGGGAAGCTGGTGGATAAGATCCTCAAGATCTTGGAGAGGTATGTCGTCATTTGGAGGTAGATATATTGAGCAGACGGTGTAGGTCTTGTGCAGATGGATACGACCTGCTACACTCTGCAAGGGTGATTGCAGCGGGATGACAGTTAAGGGGACATCCCGACGATGGTAAAGGCCACAACCACCACTAAAGCCACCACCTGCTGTCTCAAATGCTGAGCAGGAGGGGATGGAATTGAGTAAAGATACACCAACTGATGGGTGTGGGAGTACTGACATGACTCCTAATATAAATGCCCCTGTTACCACCACTGAAGCGGCTAGCGACACAGCTATACATCACGCTGATGGCGAAGGTGTTTCACAACTTATGGACACACAAGTAGTTGATAGTCATGCTATTAAGCAATTTTCAAGACCCTCGACGGGAGCTATCAGTAAAACTAGAAGTAGTAAATCATCTGACAGTAACTCGGCATCCTTGGTGGGACATACGGTATCTACTACTGCCGCGGGACCTCGTGTGAGAATCCCAATTACACCACCGAATATACACAAACGCCAATCAACATCTGGAAAAGTAAGGAAAAGTAGTTTACCATCTTCTACAATACAGAAAAAAGATGCTGGGCTTTCAAATACCGCAGCGTCTACAAGCCGTAAGGCTTCTACTGCATCGTCTTTACGTACAAAATAATGTCTGCAATCCTCCAATGGAATATTCGTGGATTACGTGCAAACTGGGAAGAACTGGTTCTTCTCATCAACGAGTTGGACCCAGTAATTATCTGTTTACAAGAGACAATGATAGGGCAGGGAAGGTGTCTCTGCCCGACAGGTTTTATCCCTGTACACACACCACCTCCAGCAGCTTTAGTGGTGGTTGTGGCCTTTACCATCGTCGGGATGTCCCCTTCTCTGTCATCCCGCTGCAATCACCCTTGCAGGCTGTAGCAGGTCGTATCCACCTGCACAAGACCTACCCTGTCTGCTCAATATATCTACTTCCAAATGACGACATACCTCTCCAAGATCTTGAGGATCTTATCCGCCAGCTTCCCCGTCCCATTTTTTAGAATTGGAGACATGAATGGGTGGCTTTTCTTTGGGGAGATTCCACAGAAATCGTCGCGTGATTCTCTCGTAACTTTATAGATGGCAAACAACCTAAATATATTAAACACATGGGGGAAAAAGGAAAAGAACTACACATTTCCATTCGCAGACGGGAACATTACTGCTATTGACCTATCACTCTGCAGTCCACAGGTCGCCCTCGACTTTTCATGGGTGGTGCCGATTCTCTTCGAGGGAGTGACATTATCCATCTACGTAAAGCAGTGTCTCGCCCCTTCCTGATGTCTCCAAAATGGTGCCTCTCTCGTGCAGACTGGAAGGGCTTTCAAAGCTGTGTTTTGAACATCAATAGATGACGTTCAGACATAGATGGCCGTTATTACTTGTGTCTCGAATCCATTTTTGCAGCCTCGCCTGAGCATCCCCCGCCTTCTGTCTCTTTCCTCTCCCGCCGGCCTGTTTCCGTGGTGGAATCAGGAACTGTACGGTACGAGGAGTCGACCCCCGACGTGCTGAGGCGCATAACATATCGCGGCCAACTTCAGTAACTAAATATCTTTTCACAGAATCAAGAGGCGAGATTACCGTCGGGTAATGAAGGAGCTCGTCAATCCTCTTGGAGGGCTTATATAAGTCGATCTGTGCATCTACCCCGGTCAAAGGTTATGGCAAAGAGTGAGAAAAATGAAGGGGAATTTTATCCCCGCCTCCCCTCCAGTTCTATCGATTAATGATGACCCTATGGCAGATCCTTTGACTGAGCAGAGGAATTTGCTTCCATTTTGTATCTGTGGCGCAGACAGACCTTGCGTCTCCAAGTGCTATGGAAAGACTGCGACATGAACAGAGAGGCCATAAATTTTTTCATCTAGAGGCGGGAATCTTACAATGTTGCTTTTTACATCTCGTGAGCTTTGTCAAGCCATGGAGGGGGGGTTTGCGCTGACACTTCCCAGGCCAAGATGTATACCATATGGCGATGCTCTGTCATCTACGAGTATGAGGCTCTAGATTTCTTGTTAGCATCTTAATAGAATATGGAGATGAAGGAACCTTCCCAATTAGCTTGGGTGTGGCGGTGTGACCCCGATCCCTACGCCTGGGAAGGACCACTCAATACGACGAATTTCCGCCCCATATCCCATTACAATTATTTATCCCCATTACACACTTCATGTGTGTGTAGTTATTCGAAAAACTGGTAAATAGTCGCTTATATGGTTTTTGGAACGGGAAACGTTTTTCTCCCGGTTCCAGTGTGGATTTTCGTAAGCTCACTCACTACGAAGCGCTTATTTCCTTAGAGTCATCCTATGCGAGCATTAGCCTCTCGACACCCCATGTGACCATCTTTCGACCTTGAGAAGGCTTACGCATAGCTTGGAGACACGGTATATTGCATTCTCGGTACTGAGATTGACTAGGATGTCGTTTGCCCTGTGTTCCTCCAGGATTTCCTAGCCAACCGGTTTCTTAGAGTTCGAGTTGGCAACATAACTGTCTTCTGACCACATGCTTCCAGGTGGATCCCCAAGGCAGCGTATTGGTGTAGTCTCTGTTCGCTGTGGCCATCAATGGTGTATTGTGGATGTACTGCCAGAGGGGATTGTAGTAAATTTATACCTGGATGTTTTATCAATCTCTTTTGGGCTTCTTCAAGATGTCGTTGCAGAGAGAAGACTTCAACTTGCTATTGACAAAGTTAGTGAATGGGCGACGAATCGTGGCTTCCGGTTTTTTCCAACAAAGATGTAGCTGTTCATTTTTGCAGACCGTGGGTTCATCTCGACCCATACCTGTATCTTTTACGGGAAGAAGAATAACCATGTAGGGAAGAGACCCGTGTTTTAGGACTCTTTTTACAATCGTCCTGACTTGTGGTACCTCACCTTCGTGGGTCTCTCAAGACTGACTGTCTTCGACATTGATCTACTGAAGTCCCTTTCGCACACCACTGGGGAGCTGATCGCGCTACACTCCCTATATCTTCATCGCTCACTTTTATCCTTTCGAAGCTTGATATGTATGTGGAAGTGTACTCCTCTGCCACACCCACTCGACTGCGATGTGTTGGATTACGTACTCATGCTGGTGTCCGTCTGGCACCCGTGGCGTTCAGGTCATCTCCCCTCCCAAGGCTATTGGTGGATGCTGTGTCCTCCATTAGATCTTCAACGCCAGTCCCTCATGTTAGGATGTTGGTATCGCCTCCAACGCCTCCCTGACGCAATAGCTTGGTCGTGGCGGTGTCTTGTGAATTCTAGGATCGCAACTTTACCACGAGCGAAGAGGCTTCCCAAGCCTTGGTTTCCGATTAAAGCTATTATGGAGACGCTATCCTTCCCTGCTTTAATGGACTGCCAGCATAGACCTACCAGAGTCCGGTCCATGGCTTCTCCCAGAAGTGTCCTTTGGGGAGGGGTGAATTATAACTGCAAAAGCCTATCCGCTCTCGAAAAGGGTCCTTTACCTCCTCAGGCTGAGCGTGCCGCTGTGTAGAGCCATTTATTGCACACGATCATTTGTTCTGTCCCTGTCTTTACTGATGTTCCAAATCGACCGAAGGATGTTGGATCGGTTGTCGCTTCCCATCGTTTAACAAGGCGTCAGCCT
>JACEEZ010018838.1:42483-124983 GCA_016584305.1 Chionoecetes opilio | reverse complement strand
CATCTAAAAGAATTTTTTTAAATAATAAAATAATCCTATATTATCTAAAAAATAAAAATAAAATTTATACTTAACAGACCTTGGTGTGTATGCTGTCTGAGTTGGCAGAGGACTGAATGAAGAATAGCATACTCAAAAGCAACTCAGACAGCATACACACCAAGGTCCGTTAAGTATAAATTGTATTTTTATTTTTTAGATAATATAGGATTATTTTATTGTTTAAAAAAATTATTTTAGATGTTCGCTTTTTAGCAGTATAGTATATTAATTTTTAAAACTATTATAGCCTGATGATGCCAAGTGTCTTTTGGCGAAACGTTGTGCATAAACAACCCCAAGAATGACGAGTGTCTTTGTCACCCTGAAATGTCGATATATATATATATATATATATATATATATATATATATATATATATATATATATAATATATATATATATATATATATATATATGCATATACACTTACATGCAAAATTCTTCTTTTCCTTAAAAAATGTGGAAATGGTTAAAATTCTCTGAAAATGTTTAAGAAAACAATGATTCGATGAATGTACAACACCGTCTTTGTGTTGCTCCTATTCAATTATTTGTACTGCCATTTTCTGTTCTGACTTATGTATCGGTAAAGCCAATCACGTCACACGGTAAGGCTGGTCACGTTCAATTTAACGTTAGCTGGTT
This sequence comes from Chionoecetes opilio, assembly GCA_016584305.1. Taxonomy (NCBI): domain Eukaryota; kingdom Metazoa; phylum Arthropoda; class Malacostraca; order Decapoda; family Majidae; genus Chionoecetes; species Chionoecetes opilio. The sequence continues at coordinate 124,296 of JACEEZ010018838.1, read as the reverse complement.
CGTTTAGCTGGTTCAATGAAGCGTTCAATGAGCATGCGCCCTGGACATTTCATAATCATGATTATATATTCTTTAGCTCACAAGTTCTTTCTCTGTATCGTGCGAGGTCCAGAACTGTTAAGTTGATCTCTTGTGTTCGTCAAAACTTACAAGTAAGCATTTATAATACTATGAGCTGTCATTTATGTCTATTTAAGGGAACTATGCATTTTTAATCAAAATTGTGTTGTAAGTTATACTGAAACAGGCCAATACAAAAAAATAGTAAGCAATAACGATTTGATATAATAATATATATGAAATGAAGGCGAATAGTTACACACAAGCACAAACACACCCAAACACCCAAATACAAACACACACACGCAAAAACACATATACACATACAAATAAACCCATTTACCCACCAACCCATCCACACATTAAAAAAAACACACCCACACGCCTAAACACAAACACACACGCGCACAAACAAACACACACGCGCACAAACAAACACACACAAACACACATACACACACACACGCACACACACGCACAAAAGAGGTCATTTACCCCCCAACCCATCTACACATACTCGTGGAGTATCTCCAGTACGGGGTACTCCGTTGTGTAGAGGTTGGCACGCTCGGCTAACAACCAAGAAGTCTCGGGTTCAATCCCCGTGCGAAGAAAGATGGGCGGTCTTCTTAAAACCCGAAACCCTGTCCACCCAGCAGTGATTGGGTACCGGGTGTTAGCCGGGGGTTTGTGACCCGCCTCCCGGGATGATGACTTTGGCCAACACTAAGCAGTAAGGATGAATGATAGAATGTAGATATGGAGACGGGGCCATACGAGTTTAGCTCAGGCCCTGTAAATAACAACTATTTGAAAACAACTAGATGAATACACAAAGACAAACACCCTAACACCCCCACACACACACATATACGCACACACACATCCACATACATATAAAAAAAATAAGAAAAATTAATATATACGTATATTTTATATTATATATATTATATATATATTATATATATATATTATATATATATATATAATATATATATCGTATATGTATATATATTATATATGATATATATAATTACTATATATATATATCATATATAATATATATATATATTTAATTATATATATATTATATATTATTAGCTACTATATTATATTATATATTATATTATTTATATATATATATATATATATATATATATATATATATATTATAAATATAATATATATATATATTATATATATATTATATATTATATTATATATATATATATACATATATATATATATATATATTATATATATATAATTATCTTATATAATATATATATATATATTATATATATTTTTACATTTGTGCCTATAGCGCCTGTAGGCAGTGGTGACCCAGGGCTCGGATGGTAGGCTCTGGAGGTTCACTTGAGGGCTTTGATGGTTGGTCCTCGCCCGTGGTGGCGCAGGCAGGATTCTTATAGTGACGCCTGTGATTAGAGGGTCATGCCGCCCCCCTGTGTCCTCCGATGCACTCGCAGTCGAAGGTAGAGTTGATGGGCAGGGCATGTGGGTGTTCTTAGGCCACTCGACGGTGCAGAAAGGTTTTGGTTTTCTTCGGGGATCGAACTCGGGTCAGCGAGAACGCCAGTCGGAGACGCTAACCACTCCGCTACCGCCTCCCCATATATAAACATAATATATATATATATATATAGTACTAGCAGAAAGGGAGCCCTCCGGGCACCTTTCTCCTAGCTCATGCGGAGGGCTCCTGCGGAGGGAGTCTATCTCGCACGGTTTAACCGCTACAGCTGTTTTTAGGTTGTTTTTGCTTGCCACGGCCATCCCTTTGGGGTGGCATAAGCGTAAAAAGCGACCCCCTTTCCGGGGGCGGAAAACGCCCCTCAAAAAATTTTTTCCATCCTCCCGTCGATCACGGCCAAAAATTTAAAGGAACTAGTTTGTCAAGTCCGATCTCGCCCCGGTTTTTGCAGCCACAGCCTTTTTTTAGGTTGTTTTTGCGGCCACACCCCACCAGGATCGTCCACGCCCCTCGAAACATGCCCATGTTTTTTCCGGTTTGGGGCATGGGATTCCCAAATATGTGGCATTTTGGGGTTTTGGGCCTCTGAGCCCGAGTTTTTATAACGAAAATACAGACACACGACAGAACAAATTTTGCGGAAAAAAAAAATTTTCTTTTTATATATAATTTATTTTATATATATTTTTATATATTTTTTATATTTTAAAAATATATATATATATATAATAAAATATATATATATATAATTTTAATAATTTTATTTTATATTATATATAAATATATATATAGTTTTTTTTTTATAAAAATATTTTATATTTTTATATATATAATATATATATATATTATTTTATATATTTTTATATATATTGTATATATATACTATATTATCAAGGTGGGCACCGTAAAAAGAAAAAACCCATCCGCAAACCCCAAATCCGCAAGCCCTCCCAAAAACCGCAAAAACCCCCCTACTTACGTTCTGCAAACCCCAAGTCCCCCAAACCGCAAAGCAAATTAGGGAAAATTTTCTCTGCACATATTAAAAAAGGTTTGGGTAAAAGCACTTTGTGGTAGTAAAATTTTTATATTTTTTAACAATTTATTTTTGGCCAAAAAATTTTAAAAATTTTTTACTTTTATATATATAAATTTTAATATTATATATATACATTTTATATATAATTAAATATAATATATAATTATATAAAAATATTTTACTTTATTTATATAATTTTAATTTATATATACATAATATTAAAATATTAATTTTATATTTTAAAATATACCCCCAATAATATATTAATTAAAATATCTTACTTCCCCTCCCGATTCCCTTAAACCCCTTACGCCCCAATTTTATTGTACTCACATTTTACATTCCCTGCTTGGACCATAAAAAAAAATCAATTAAGTTCAAATTTTTGGGGGGAATAATAAGTATAATTTCACACGCTCCCAAAATTTTATTTCATTTTATTTATCAACCCCTTTAAACCCAGGGCCCCCAAATTCCCGAATCCCCCGGGGGGAAAAAGTTTTCCCTTTTTGAGCAGGTTCTGTTCCCCTTCATGAAAACCCAACCCAAACTCTTTTAAAATTTTGGAGGGCAAAATACCCTTTTGTAAAATCTTTTTGGCCCGCTTTAAAGTTTCCCACCGCCTTTGAGAAAAATCTCTCCACCCGCTGAGATTTTGGGGGTTTTTTGGCCGTGTCGTACCCCAACGAATACATTAACCCAAAGGGGGATTGGGGAAAAAGGGGGAAAAAAAAACATGGGGCCCGTTATGCGCCCTCTTCCCCCCCCGTTTTGTTCCTTGGGTTCTCTTTAAAAAAAAATCTCAAGCCCTTTTTTCCCCCAAAACTTTGTTTTGGGGAGGGGGGTAAGTTGGTGCCCCTGTATCTCCCGTGGGCCCGGGCCTCATCGAAAAAACCTTTGGGAAAAAATAGATACATTTTTAATTTATTTTTAAGGGACAAATTTTAATAAACTAAGTCAGGGGAAAAAAAATACTGTTTCTCAAAAAAAAAAAAAGGGGTTTAAGGGTTTTCTTAAAGCTTTTTATTGCACCTATTTTCCTAAATTATGAACCAAAAATTTTATCAGTATGCCCCTCAAAAATTTTCAATATATTTTACTTAAGTAATGGACACAACAGGGTTTAGGGCAAAAACTGAATGAAGATGGGAGAATTCCCTTTATAAAATCAATTTTCTCACCTTTTTAAAAAAAAACCCCCTCTTTCCTTGTTTCATCTGGGCTGCTGCCTTTTTTGGGGGTATCCAAGTCACCCGCCCGTGACCCCGAAATCAAACTTTAAAATCCGGCATCTACCCTTTCAAAGGGGTTAAGATGGGGACCATAGGCAGCTTGAGAAAAAGGGGTAGATTGTTTCAATAATCATTGGTGGGAAAACCCGGGGGCGGGGTCGACTCGCCAAAACCCCATGACGCCCCCCCCACGGGGGGAACCATGCGCGGGGTCCCAAAAGCGGCTCCCTTTCCCTACAAAGCAAACCCCCTCGACAGGAAACATCAACTTTCTCCAGCCCGAGCCTTGTTTTTCGCACCCTTTGGGCCCCCTCCACGCCGGATTGCTCCTACAATAAAAACCCCAAGGAAAGGGTCGGTTTCAGGGGTTTGCGTGTTTTATGCCCATATAAAACCCCAAAATTGGGGGGCTTACGGACCCATGCAGGTAATAGGCCTCGGGTTCAGTCCCCACGGGCAAAACGCTTTATTTTACACCTAATCATCCCAGCGATACCCCATGATTTTGTGAAGACCCTTATTACCCCCAAGGGATTTGATTTTGCTGCTTTTAAATCGCTATTTAGTTTTCCATTTTTCTCACAACCATAGGTTAAAACGGGATACACCGAAATTTAAGATCCGGATCTTTGTTTTTCCTCCCAAAGGGCCGACCAAAGCCCAAAAACTTATGCTGAGCGAATCCCTTTAAAAACCCTGGGGTTTTTCCCAACCGCCCCTAAGACCCTTTTTGGGCCCGGGGCCCGCCATTTATTATGGATTGGGGGCTACCCAAAGTATTAAAAATTTTCAAGTCTCAATGTCCTCGCTTTCCCCCGCATTTAACCGGGAATGTAAAATTTTTTATTTAGTAAGCCTCCCAAAAACCTGGACCTTGGTCCCTTGGGGTCAGGAAACCTCAGGGCCAAAAGGCTTTTGCCCCCCTCGTGCAGCGGCCCCCGAGGACCAAACACCAAGGACCCCCCAGGCCCCGGCAAAGATTCTGCACATCAGGATAAACCAAAATCAAAGATCATATTTTTGCCGGGGATTTCCCACAATCACTTGGGTCTTTCCAAATTTTCCCAAAACCCCACCTAAAAAAAATGTTGAAAAAGGTGAGGGCAAGGACCCCCACCCTTCCCCCTTTCCCGTTAAGGGAACGGAAATAAGCGGATACACCCTTTTCCCATACTTTTCAGCACTCTCAGTTCCCCCCGAGTACAGGGGTTTTATGTTTGGGCCATCAATTTTTTTTTTTTTTTTTTTCAAAAAGGGAGACCAATCCCGGTGGGCAAGCAGGTTCCTCTGGACGGTTCGCGTAGCCGCGGAAATGGGTTTTCCCCAAAACCCAAACCCCCAAAACCTGTAAAATTTGCAGTTCAAACATTTTTTCATTCTGGGGACTTCTATATGTATGGAAATATGAGACATTTCTCCAATTTTAGGAGTATGTCTCAAATGTTTGGGGGGATTTCCCCTTCATACACTCCCAAACGGGTTTAGTCAAAAAAAATTTTTTTCTCATCAACTCCTCTCCTTGACTGACTGGGCTTTCAATCTTAAAATCACCGCCGCCAAAGTTACTTTTTCTTGGGTTCCCTTTTACCGTTTTTTTTTCATGTTTACTGCTCTTCTGAACTTGCTTTGCTTGAACACAACTTCTCCTCCTCTAAACCCCCCTCTTTTTTTTCCCCCCCCCGGGAAAAAACCCCATTTTTCTGTGAGCACTGACAGCAAAACCCTTTTTCTGCCCTCTTACTGTCTCTGTTTCAGTTTCAATCCAAAGCTGGCTGTTGCGTATATTGCGCAAAAAAAAAAAAAAAGGAAAAAAAAAAAAAAACTTGGCTCCCCGGTTTCCCCCCCCGGCCCTTGAAACTTCCAAAATTTTCTACCTCTGGCTTCGACTTAAAGTCACTCTTCATACTAAATTTAAACTGTGTTGATATCTCTCACCTAAATCCTTTACCCATTTAAAAAATTTTTTCGACATTTTAACATAAAAAAGGAGCACATCTCATTCATTTTTCCTTTAACGCAGAAATTTCCATTTTGGGCTTTTAAGGGTTTCCCCCCACTTTGGGTATCATCTTCTTTCCACTGACCAACCCCCGGGGGAAAAAAGGGCCTTTCAAAATTTTCTATCCTCCAAGACCTAGAGCAGCTGGGCAGAAAACCCCACCCCTATTCCCGAGCCCCCTTTTGGGGAAAACGCCCCAACATTTCTTTATCTTTTCCCCAACTACTAACCTTTTGATTTTTCTGTTTAAAACTTTTCTCTCCGTTGGGTTTTCCTTCCCTTTACAATTTTTATTTTGTAAACCTTTTCCTTCGCTTCCCGGGGGCCGGCCCTCCCGGGGCCAACCTTTTAAACGGGGGTGCTTCTTTGGCACTTTAACTCAAACCCCAAAATGGGGAAAAACCAAGGCAGTACTACCCCTATTTTCCATGGAATTTATTACTGCCTTTTCCCGTCCAAAAACCCATCCTCCCTTTTTTAACAGACGGCATTTACTTTTTGGGTTTATTGTCTTCCTTTTTTGGAGGCGTAAAATTCCACACCTTTTCTCCCAATCCCAAAGCCCGTCAACCTTGGTTTTTTAAATCCCGCGGTTTCATGCCCGTCCGAGATAGGGGAGGTGGCCCCAAAAAACGGTACCGGGAAGCATCCCAAACCCTGAAAATCATGCCCTTTTTTAAAATTTTTGCCCGTAAAACATGCCCAAAACTTTACTTTTCAACCTTTTCCAAAAAAAATCTTTTATTTTAGAAAAAAGTTTTAAAAACTTTTTTGGCAAATTTTCCTCTCGTGACGTCGGCGATCTAGCAAATAACACCCCTAACCAATTTTTTTTCACATTTTCCCTCCTATGCCCTTTAACCCCGGGGCTCCACAGCTGTCTCATCTTATTTTTTTAAAACCCGAACCTTCGCTCAAAACATTTGGGGTACAAATTCCACCCCGGGTTTTTATAAGGGGTTGTTTCCTCCCTTTTCCCCCACCCCTGACTATATTATCCCCGACCTTAAATCCTTTGTAAAATGTTTTCTTTGCCCCCTTTCAAACCTTTGGGGTCCCTCGGAAAGGCTTCGGTTCCCTGGGTTGGGGTTTCCCTCCTATTTTCTAAAAAAACTTGCCTTTTTGTGTTTGCCCCCCCGGGCCCGGTCAAACTTTTTTTCCCCTTTTTTGTCTATCACTTCCACCTTTCCCCTTTTTGCTGGAAAATTTGCATCCAAAATCCAACCCTGTTCCTAAGGGAAAGGGGGCCGTTTCTAATCCTTCCAAACTTAACCCCTTTCCCAAGCTTTTTTAAATTTGGCCCCTTTCTAAAAGTTTTTTGGGAAACTATACTTTAAAAAGAAAATTCTTAAAACATCTAAACTGTCACAAACTTCTATCTGAAATTTAGTACGGTTTCCACGGGAAAGGGGCGGGTTTTACTGGCCGATCTTTTAGCTTTTCCTAACTAATTTGGTTCTCCCCCCTTTAGGGGTTTTCGGTGAAACCCTTTTTCTGTTGCCCTTGAAAATATCAAAGCCCTTTTTTTAGGTCCCCGGCCCCAAAAACTTTAATTTCCAAAATAAAACCCTCATTCGGTTTTATCATTCTCTTTGTAATTCATCCGTTCCCTTTCAAACCCTTCTATTTTCAGCTACTTTAGACGGACATTGGGCTTCTCCCCAAAATTTTATCAAAAAGTGGTGTTCCCCCGGGTTTTGTCCCCATCACCCCCCTCCTTTCTATTTTTTCATTTAATGATCTTGTTAAAATCAACTTAAAAAACCCCTTTCCCCCTCCTTCCATGATTCTAAAACCCCCCAAATTTTTTAAAGGGTCGTTTATTAGATGTCCAAATCAAAAGGGCCCAAAAAGATTTACGGAGAGATGCCCACCGAGCGCCCAATTCTGATCTTTCTATAATTTTTTGATTGGGGCAAAAGGGAAAACCTTTTTTTTTTCAAAAACCCTCAAAAACCCAAATTTCCCTTTACCTATCTAATCGGCCCAAAAACCTACCAGATAACTTCCCCCCCTTTTTCAAAGACACCCCCAAACTGTTCTCCTTTTTTCAAAGAAAAATCTAGGACTATTTCCTTTAATAAAAACCCGACTCATTGGGGAAAACTTTCCCCCCTCACTCTTTGGGTAAAACAGCCCTTTCTAAGGAAATTAGGTGTCCTGTGGCGTTTGCGTCCTTTTTTTTTTTCCCCCCTCAATTTTCCCTTTCTCTCTACAAAGGGGGGTTATCCCCCCCATGTATGGGGGGGAGGGTTTACATGTTTGGGGAGGGTTTCCCCTCATACAGCTCTCCCAAAACAGGGTTGAGTTCCCCAAAAAATTTTTTGTCTCATCAACTCCCCTTCCCCTAATGGGGCTTTTCTTTAATCTTTAAATTAAACCGGCGCAATGTTGCCCTTTTCTTGCTCTCTTTCCCACCGTTATTTTCATGCTCACTGCTCTTCTGAAATTGCTAATGGGATGCCTCCCCCCCCTTTTTGCGGGCCCCCCCTGCACAAGGGCTTTTACCCATTTTTCATTCCTATTCTGTCCATCTTTCCCAATGGGAAGAGTTTTTTAAACATAAACTTTACTCCTTTTATTTTCCCTTTTTAGGTAAAAAATCTGGGGAAATCTTTCCTGTTTTTTATTTTCCACTTTCCCCATGACTTAAATCTTTTCAAAAAAAGATTAACAAAGACCCATCCCCAACTAAAAATTTTTCTCAACCCTCTTTTTTATATTATTCTTTTCTGTCTTCTTTATAGGGGCTGGGAAAATAAGCGGGCTTTGTTTTTACCCCTTTTTTTTTTGTGCCCCCTTTGGGCCCCCCCCTTTTGGGGATGAAAAAAAAAAAAAGAAAAAAAAATCCGCAAATTTAAAATTTGGAATTCTGCAATATGCGGATATTGCGGGTTTGCGGAAGTGCTTTTCGAAAGTGCCCCCCCCCTGTATATAAAATATATATATATATAATATTAAAAATATATATTTAAAAATTTTTTCTCTCTCCCCTAAATTTTTCTGTCCCCGTCTTTCTCTCCCCTCCTCTCCTTCCTCTAAAATTTTTTCTCTTCTCTTTCTCCACTCCACGTCTCTCCCCCTCTCTCTCTTATTTTTTTTTCCCCCCTTTTTATCCGGCCCCCCCCTTTACATTTTTATTTTTTCTAATTCTTTTCCCCCTTTTTCTAAAATTACTGTTTCCCCCCTTTTCCCCTACGGATTAATTATTATTTTTATATTAAATAATAAAAGAATGGGTAAAAATTTTAAATTTTAAAATAATAAATTTCAAGGGGAAAAATATTAAAAGAAAAAAATTTTGTTTTTTTAAATGTTTTTTTAAAATTTACACAAATCTTAAAAAATGTTGAAAAAGTTTTTTAAAAAATTTAAATTCCTTAAAAGTTTCCCCCGAATTTTTTTTTCTTTGCCCTAGAAATTTTTCGCTTTTTCCCCGTCCTTTTATTGGAAAACTTTGGAAAAAAGGAAAATTTTCCCCCAAAAATAAAACACTGGGTTCCCCTGTAAATCAGGGTTTTCTTAATAAAAAATTTTTGGGGGCCCGGGTTTAAAGGCCAAATTTACTTTAAAAAAAATTTTACATTTTTTTTATTATGAGTATTTTTAAAAAAAAATTTTTTTAAAAAAACTAAATTTAATATAATAAATACTGTATTTAAATACATGAAAACCAATTTTTATAAATACAGTTATAAATAAAAAATGATTTAAATACGTTTTAAATAAAAATTTTATTTTAAAAACGGGCCCCGCTCCAAATATATAATTTTAAAAGTTAAAAAGTCCCCTTTCTAGAAAAAAAACGGCAATCACCCCCTCAAAAAAGAAAATTCTTTGAAGACAATTTCAGAAAATGGTCCCAAAATGGGCGCCCGATGTTTCGGCGACTTTTCCAAAAATTTTGATGCACCTTTTACATAAACCCAGATCAATCACAAGCTTTAACCCTACCCAAACATAGACCTACAAGCTCTCCAAGAAAAGAAAAAACAAAGGGGAAAGACGCCCCAAACCCCCCCGAGGGCGAAAGCAAAGGGGAGCAGAAAGTCATCAAAACCAATCGCGGGCGCCCAATCACACGCGGGCACCAGACCCTTTTTTAAGTGCGTCTACGTGCACCTTCAATAATTTCCCCACCCTACATCTGAGGTGAAAACATCTTTTTAAAGCTGCTGAAGAAAGGGTTCATGACCCGAAATCGCATTACAGCAAAATGACCAGCTACGGGGGAAGTCAAAAAAATTTATCAAATAAAGAGAATAAGACACTTTTTAAAAGGGGGGGTCACCCTTTTGAAAACAAAAAAAAAAAAATGATAAAAAAAGCATAAGATCTTTCAACTTGAAACTTTCAGGGTATAACCAAATTATCAATGTCGACTTTAGGTGAGCAGGAGAATGTGGTACGTCATGACGTCTGATGGTATGACGTCATAAGGTTTTTCATGACGTCACAACTTTCTGTGCTTTTTTTTTGTCGTAGAGACACCTGCTTCTACATGGAAATACTCAAATACCATATGAAGAGCGTGTAATTATTTTTATTTTTTTTATTCCCAGTACGTAATGAGTTATTGAGGCCATAAAAAGCACCTCACGTGAAGTCACGCCGATCGCCATTAAAAAAAAATAATAATTCCCTAACACTCAAGTTTTTAACTTTATCGAAAAAAACAAAATTACACGATGAAGGCACAACCAATAACTATTAACATGAACGTTTACAAGCAGTTTCAACCATTTTTCAATTTTTGACAATTTTTTTAATGTAAATATTTCTTGTTTTGAGATACAGGCGTTTAAAGTTTTCAGTACAATGTAACGTAGCTATTTATTTCATGATTGGCATTATTTTCACACACAAAGCTCTATAGCTTATATTAATACTATACACAAGAAATCTACATATAATTATGATATTTACTACCTTCGCCCCCCATCCTTCCGCCCCCCCTTCCCCCCATCCTTCACTTCACCTTCGTATTTCCCACATTTTTTTTAGCTTCTGCTTTCTTGTAAGCGTCATGGTGATCTTCAGAGGTTGGTACAACCTTCAGAGCTTGTTGTAACAACAAGAAATAATAGCGTTGATAGCTATTGACAGGCCAGACGTTGACAGCTAGCAAAACTCGCAAAACTCCCTTGGTATCGTTAGGGTGGGAGCAGGGCAGGAGCCGCAGGCTATTGCTGCCAGATGTCTCTAGAATTTCACTCACACATACAACTCCGAAACACGGAAGAAAACAAGGAAAAACGAACTTTATATACAGAAGCACATGGCCCATACACGCGCGCGCCCTTTACATGGTTACGCCCCTTCTCCCTTTAAAAGCCACGTGGGCGGCGTAGTAAGTTCGCGGGCGATTTAATTCGCGTTCCTATATGTTGCTACTTCATGTACGCTTGAAATCCGCTCAAATCTCAATTTAGATTTTTTTCATATATTTCGACCTAATCAGAGGGTGAGCCTCCCCTTAAAATAATCGTCCATACCATTTCATCATTCCTGATTTAATGCAGTCAAAATATAGCCATGATCGAGTATATCAACAATATGTTGTCACTTTTTGCATCCAGTCACCCGTTTTTAAATGATCCGCATTCAAAATCTGAAAATTCCCCGAGCTCTCAAAAGACAACTGATGACCAGCAGACGACTGACCACGGCTCGGTGACGTCACAGGAGTAAGCCTCCCAGCCCTGTCTGATACAAATACTCGGAGACTCATAAAAAAATATAGTACTTGAAAATTTTTGGATGTTTCTGATATATATTTTTTTCCGATATGGCACATACTTGCATCCTTAATGGGTACAGCAAGAAAGCTGTGCCTTGCCAGAGAGCTTAGCACCCATTTCCGACCTATTTGGCCAGGTTATGTATGTGCAGCGCCGGTGAAAGGCGGGTGAGAGTCGCGCTGTGTGAAGCACATTGTCTAGCCGCGCGCCTCTCACCCGCCACTCACGGGCACTGCACACATATAACCTGGCCAAATAGGTCGGAAATGGGTGCTAAGCTCTGTGGAAAGGCACAGCTTTCTTGCTGCATCCATGAAGGATGCAAGTATATGCCATATCGCAATTTTTTTTTATCAGAAACACCCAAAATTCTTCAAGTACTATATTTTTTTCTGAGTCTCCGTGTCTTTGTATCAGGTAGGGATGGGAGGCTTACTCCTGTGACGTCACCAGCATGTTTCCCGCCACGGCTGGAATGGGGCTGTTGTTTTTCCCGCGCTTTTTACAAAAGTCACGTTTTTAGGGAAATAAGACGTGGAAATGAATATTTTTTTGTGGATTAGGTATTTTGAGCGAATATTCAACATAATTATGCAAAGAAAAAATGGATCTGGACGATTACTTTAAGACAAAGAGAAAATATCTTGAAAAAGATAATAAATGCTAAATTAACTATAACTTTTAACGAGAGAACGTTTCTCAGAGAAAATCTCCTGCCCGTATATACGTTAAATATCCTTATTGATCGGGCAGTTAGTAACAACAGAAGACGCCGAATAAGGCCCAGTAACGAAGAGAGAAAGAACCTCATGAAGAAGATAATAGGAGAGCTGAATACTAAGATCCAAGAACTCCGGACTGTATACCGTGAGCTAGAAGGTAAATGGGACAATACTGACATCGATGCCGCCTTTAAAGAGAGTATAGACACATCTATTAAAGAGATGACAAACCAACACAAAAGCTCCATAAGCAGAGCCAACCAAAATAATCTGATTACGCTTAATGGCGGCCATCTTAAATACCATCGTCCTACCAAATGCTACATCAACCTTACCAACAAGAATACGCCAGACAAAGAATAACTCCTTAATATAGGTCTCAACTGCCACATGATGTCAAAACCTAAGAAATTCCAAAAAACGAATTGAATGTGAAGTACTCATCGATGATGTTGAGAAACTGGAAAAAAAGTGTCACGTCACCATCGATCCTGCCTTCATGCAAGAAGTTATTGCAGAAGCTTCCAAAACAAGAGGAAATCACAGAAACAGTATTGTTGAACATAAACACATCAACGCCGCGAAACAGCTGAAATCGGACCCAGACATCACTATCAGAAGAGCGGATAAAGATGCTACGTACGTTCTCATAGATGCCTCAGAATACCTTAACAAGATCGACGACATCCTCAGCGAAACTACGAAGTTCACAAAGATCAATAAAGATCCTACGGAAGCACTCAAGATAAAAGTCAACAAATTGATAACTAAGAATAATTCTGCCAGCACCGCCATCAAATTTGGAAAGCTCTCTGGTGAATACGGCATGGGTTACTGCTACGGTAACATCAAGACACACACGTTGGGGCAATAAACTTCGTCCTATAATATCACAAATACCGACGCCGACATACCACCTCGCGAAGAAACTATGTGCCATTCTGATTCTATACCAGTGGGTTACTGCTACGGAATATCTGGATATTCCTTTACGCGAGTAATCTACTCACACAGGTAACTCACCCCTTGAAGGTAGATGAGTAGATGAGTCAATATCCAGTAACTTACGTTTCAATCAATCTGTTTACGTTGGAATATTAATCAGTGGTGTCGTGAGGATGTAGAGAGACGCCAGGGTAATTGAGGTAGTATAATTGTCTTAAGCTACAATATATACACTTTGACGAAATGTACAGAAACCCCTGTGACCTCCGTTTATACCCTTGGCTCAAGCTTGTCTGCCCGTCGGCGGTGGTGATGAGCCGCCGCTGCTTCCCTCATGCAGGTGTCAACTACTCTGTTTATCTATCATACATATACCTCTGCTTCATTACTAATCATATAGCAAGAAGCAAGTAATGTTTTTACCATAGAATAAACTGATAATATAACTATTTTATATAAATATCTATTATGTTACCATCTATTTATATGAGATGAAAATAAGCTATATGACATCTCTCTCCTAACCTTGCCGGCTTCGCAACTTGCTGACCTAAGCAGTAATGTAACTGGGGCTGGCAATACGTACCACGCCCATACCTACGCTCATACCTATGCCTTAACATCGGTCGGTCACGCGCTTAGCGCGCCCATGCAGCATAAGAAAATGTACCTAACCATGTTACAAAAATGTGTAATACCTGTCATACCTGTGAAGATTGATCTTTTCCACGTAAAAGATACTTGCCTAACGCGATAGCTCACTTGACACAACAACAAAGTAGCTATAGAGCTCTGGGATAGAAAACAATGGGGTTTAGATAATCAGGAGAGGCGTTCTCCAGAGTCGCGGGATACTGCGACTCGTCAGAGAAGGTATTAGTAACAAAAGATATTCTAGATAATGTTAAACTCTGAAGAGATTTGAGCGGAAACAGGGAAGACGTTTCTTGTAAAAGCTTCCTGGAAGCATACAAAAAAAATCAACACTTACACAGTGACCAGAAACCCGTTGATAGGCAGTTCCGTAAGGGCAAACGACAGCCACATGATGTTCGCTCATAAAAATTATTGATACCCATGAAACGGATTCAATGCGGCAGCTGGACTACCTTTAAAAATGTCAAATTCACATATGCCACCTTAAATATGAAGGAAGGCAAATAGTGAAGAGGTAAATAGATCCCCTAGTGGGCCAAAAGCATAAAGACAGATCGTCAGCCACTAAAAACTAGAGATGCTAGTAAGTCCAGTGTTATAAATGTCTGATTAACAGAAAAATTGAAAAGATTCCACCCAATAAGTCTCAATAATCTCTGATGACTTAAAGGGTACAAGCCCTACACTAACATCCATGGTAAGCGTTACTTACAAGACCGGATAGTAGTGCTGAATAGCATCCTGTCTGAACAAGGGTTGCAAATTGAATTCATCTTGACCATTATATTTAGTCATAGACCACTGTATACCTGGACTGCGCACGGAATATCGGCCTGTTGCACATGGGCCTGAACTTGCCCTGAAGTCGGAGGGCCGCTCGGATTAATATATATATATATATATATATATTATATATATAGATATATAATATATATAATATATATATATAAAATATATATATATATATATAATATATATATATAATAATATATAAAATATATATATACACATATATATATTATATATATATTTATATAATAAAATATATATATTATATATATAATATATATATAATATATCTATATATATATTATATATATATATATATATTATAAAATATATATATATATATATATATATATATATATATATACGTATCATATAGACTGGTTTATCAGTATATATGATATACTGTAATCCTCGTAAATGTTTGTTCTATAATATTATCAAATAACAAACAGTAAAACTAGCTAAAGAAATGTCATTACGAGACTGAAGAAATATTCCTGAACTTAATATTCACTTTAACTCTTCGCCATTTAAAACTTTACGAGTCAACTTTTATCATGAAGGGTATCAATAGAAGCGCAATTTTCTTAGCTTTAGTAAAAAGACTCACGGTTACTCTCCCACTAGCTGCATCTGCCATGTTTGGCTAAGCGCCGCAATATTGGAAACGACCACATTGAATGAAGATTAAAAAACTAGTAAAGTTTGGTCAAAGAAATAAATATCAGTTGAGAGCATCTAAACGCACAATCGCACTGTTCAGCACTCTATTAAGCTGATTGGCCTGATAATAGGTAAAGGCAAAAATATTCAAAAGGTGTCGGAGATCAATATCAAGAATGTCCAACCTTTTGCTGTTAATGTTAATAAACCATTAAGTTAGCCGCCAAAATAGTAACCAGTCGTGTATAATCCTCCCGCAAGTCTCGGACATGTTCATCCATAGCTGTCTCAAAATAAGAACTGAGACACCCCACCTAAAGGATTGACAAGGTCTCGCTTGGTTTGGGCATGCAAAGGAATGGAACCTATAACATAGTTGGCATGCAACAAGGTTAGCTTCATGAAGGTCAGTCGATCCTTCCGAAGATCTATAATGAAAATAACATGCAATACATGCATTTCACATAGCATGATGTGAAAGAAAATTAGCTACACTCGGGGTCGTAGATTATAGCCGTGCTTGGCGTTAGTGGTAATTGGGTTAGTGGAAGTGCCTGGAGGTAGGCAAGCACAATCAGCAAAAGCCGGGTCCCGTCGGGCTTTGGTGTTCTTTAGTCTGTCATTATGTTTTATTTGGACAGTTTGAAGAAGAGGATCCAATACCTCAAACTTATAGCCATGCTTCTCACCAACAACAATGCACGGGCCCAAGAATTTCGGCGACAACTTGGAATTCCTACTCGGACTCTGAACCATTAATGTATCGCTTTTTCTTATTGTAATAGGAACCGCACGCTTATGTTGTTGTGCCATCATCTCGGCACGAGAAGCTTGTAGCCTTTCCTTGACCCTTTTGTGTATATTAGTAAAGACATGCAAATGCTGATCCAGATAGCTATCTATGTTATACACAGGTTTATTGGGCTTGGCCAATAGGTCATATGGCATCCGTTTATCCGCACCATAAAGTATGTAGTGAGGAGACTTGCCCGTGGACTCGCAAACTGAACTATTAATGCAAGCCGACACGTAGGGTAACCAATCTTCCCAATTGTCGTTCAAACTGTTTACAACAGGTCTCAACGCGTCAAGGATCTTCCTGTTAACGCGCTCCGCCAGCCCATTCGAGCTTGGATGGTATGCGACCGTGAAAGTCTGCTTAATATTGTCCGTGTACAAATCTCCGTAAGCAATGCATTACAGAACTCTGCGCCATTATCACTGAGCAATACTCTTGGTGTGGAATAAGGGGAGAAAAGATGAGTAATTAATGCATGGGCTACAGTCGCAACCGTTTTGTTCTTCACCGGTGCAAGGACTACAAACCTTGAAAAATTATCTACACACACCAGAAGATATTTTGAGCCGTGATGACTCTTGGGTAACTATAGAAGGTCTATAGCAACTACCTCCCATGGTTGCTCAGGTGGTGGGTATTCTAATATAGGAGCGGGTCCTGGAGTCGTCCCTTTGTTTTGGGCACAAGATACACACCTGGCAACATATTCTTCTATGTCCACACGCATCGTGGGCCAAAAATACACACGCCTCACGGCTGCTAGGGTACGATTACGTCCCGGATGTCCAGCCATGGGCACTTTGTGCACAAGTTTGAGTACCGTCGGAACAAAAACGTCAGGAATAACATATTGTTCCACTGGGTCTCTTTTTGTGGCCAATGTCGGCACAGTACCTTGTCAGTCGACAGGAAAAATTGTGAATAATTCACTGATAATGATGGTAAAGAGGTCTCATCGCCTGACTCTAAGGCATAGATGACCTTCCCCCAAATTTCATTTTTACGTTGTTCGACGCCCAATTCATAGAGTGAAAAATTCGGCACGGGATTTTCCCTGTAACCGCACCCACCACCGGAACGTTTCGCAATAACGCGTCCGCTACCACATTTGCACGTCCGGGCAAATATTTGAAGGTTGGGTTAAACTCTTGGATCGTCAGATACCATCGTGCAAGCCTACCGGATAAATTCTTACCCTTAAATAACTCAGTAACGGCTGTATGGTCGGTATAGACAGTTATTGGATAGCCAAAAATAACGTCCTTAAATTGTTTGAGAGCCTTAATTACTCCGAAGGTCTCTTGATGTGTAACGGAATAATTTACCTCCGCCGGTATAAGAACTCTGCTCGCGTACGCGATTACACGGTTCTTCCCTCTTTCATCTTTTTGCATTAGTACTGCCCCAAGTCCCTTAGCCGAAGCGTCTGTACATAGTTCAAATGGAGCTGAAAAATCTGGGAATGCCAAGACAGGAGCGTTCATAAATGCATGTTTTAACTCTTCGAAACCTTGCTCCTGAGGAGCATCCCAGTGAAATAAGACATCTTTTCTTAACAGTTGGTTTAGGGGAGAAGCCATTCTGGCGAAATCTTTGATAAAGGTGCGGTAAAAGCTCGCTGGTCCCAAAAAAGATCTAACATTCTCAACACTCTGGAGTTGAAGAAAGTTTTTGACGGCCAATAGTTTATCGTCCATGGTGTGGAGTCCCTCCCGGTCGGCAATATGGCCCAAGAAACTATTCTTAGCTTTAAAAAATTCACACTTGGTGAACTTGGCTTTGAGACCAGCTTACAACAGTCGCTGCAAAACTGACTAAAGTTTTAAAGTGAGACTCATGGTCTTTGCTAGCAATTATAATATCATCCAGGTATGCGAACACGGAGTTACCTATCATAACGGCAAAAATTGTATTGATCATTCTCTGAAAAGTAAGCGGCGCGGATTTCAAGCCAAACGGCATCCAAAGCCATTCATAGTGACCTCCCGGCGTACTGAACGCCGTAACCTCTCTGGAGGATTCTGCCATGGGTACCTGCCAGTACCCCGACAAAAGGTCCAAACTACTGAAAATTGTATTACCCGGACCTAACGACATGAACAGATCTTTTAGGACTGGTAACGGATACCTGTCATCTTCTGGGACCTGATTCACTCGCCGAAAGTCAATAACTGGGCGAAAAGTTCCATCCTTCTTCGGGACAAGGAATAAAGGACTGTTTCAGGGTGAGCACGAGTGTTCCATAACTCCTTGCTCCAACATTTCCTCTACATGTGTTTCTACCACAGCCCGTTGGGTATGAGGTAGCCTGTAAGCAGGAATGTAGACAGGTTTGGTTCCTGGACTGAGTTTAATGCGATGCTCCGCTGTATCGGTAGCACCAAGGAGTGCTATGACATCTCGGTACTGACCCAAGAGTTCCAAGAGCGAGTGCTTTAACTCCGGGTAGTCCACGACGTTGACAAGCAAACTCAGGGTTGGTACCAGACCCTGCTCGATGTCAACGGCGGACTTCTGCACCGTAGCAACACAAACAGTAGGTAACTTCAATGGTTCAGGTACCACCTTTCGATCATACACCAACCCTTCCCCAAGGAAAACTCCATGTTTAACTCGCACTGGTCCACCTGTGGTGTTAACAAGTTAACAACCAATGCTGATGTGACATGTCCTGCGCTGACAGTGCTAAGTGTCACCTCTATGGCCAATCGTTTTACTTTACTGGGGCTATCGATACATACTTCACTGTCTATAGGTGTATCAGGAACCCCCACTGGACCGGTATTACCAAAGCGATCATAGTTATGAACGTATATCATAGCTGGACAAAATGGCCCATTTTAGTCACAACTGGCTGGCGAATATAAAAACATTGGGGGGGGGGGGGACTATCACAAACCGCGCGGGAGGCTAAGAGTGGGTTCACCGAGTTCTAGCGCGACTATGATAACGGCCCAGCGACTATGATAAACTTTCCTGCTGTCAACAGGGCCGAGACACAATAACAGCCCCAGTGAAGGAATATTCGCCCACATAGGGATGTGTTGAGTGAGCTGAGTGATGCACAGCTGATTAGGAAATATCGAATAGACCGTGTGAGGGCATATTGTTCCTCACCAACTTTGTACAAACAGCTTTTAGATCGAAAACATCGCCATCTGGCAACTCTGTCCCGTGTTTACACAGATACTGCTCAACGGTACAATGTACCGTCTGTACATCTATATGCCCTATTTTCGGGAATGAATTACTACATTACTCTCTCTGTCACTGCCCTAAACATGTTATAAACATAAGGGAAGAAGTATCAATCCATAAAACGTGGTCAAAGGATGAATTTACTGATTATATAACCATTTTAAAGAAACAATGACGCTATATTTAGCAGGCGACTATGATAGATGGTTGTGCTAGATTCCAAACTTATGATATATGGCGTATGATAAAAATTTATGATATTCAAGAGCTATGATACATTTCTGTCATAGCTATGATATACGTTTTGGTAATACCGGTCCTGGAACACGCATTGCCATACGATCGGGGATTTCATGGTCACCGACAATCGTGGCCTTCACGAGTTTCCAACCCGCTGTAAGATTCACGCGAGTGTTAGAGACATGAATTGAGGGAACTACACCAGTCGGTGGCCCTCGCTTATCGCCTCTCTTCCCTGTGAGTGATTTGACATATGGGGGAGTCAGAGACATAGGAGAATCCATCGCCTTTAGCTGCTTCCCTTTAAATGTTATTAAATTTTTGTTGGGATCTATCCCAATTCGATTATACTTCATCGTAGCTAAACCCAACAGCCCTACTGGGAGCTGACTGTTGGATGGGTCTACATCCAGCCCTACTGACCCAGCCCTACTGGGTCTACAGGGAGCTGAAAGTTGGATGCTACATAGAGCTCCATACGAACCGGAGGAACCCCTTTGTTCAGATTAATAGGTAAGATCACTGTTCCCTTTATTTTCAGAGATGAACCTGTAACCCCCTTCTCATTCAAATCACTCTAGCGTAACGGCCACCGGCCACCACGTGCACTCCTCTTTAGAGCCTGATACGACTCATCAGAGAGTACATTTACAGTAGCTCCAGTGTCCACAGCCAGGGAAAGGTTTTGATGGCTTACCTTCGTGGGTAGCCATGATGTTTGTTTGTTGGCAGGCAGCCACAATATTGTGGTATATCGACAAATCCGCCGCGCCTGCGTGAGGAAAATCTCCCTCGCGGTTGTGTTGAGTTAACCTGGATGGTGCGTTGAGGCTCGCATGTCTTCCCCCGACGACTTACTTTTCCCAGCAGCCCACCTTCGCTCATTGTTTGCGCGAGCGTCTTTTATCTGTTAGCATCGGTCGGTACTGTGATTACCCGTACCGTGAATCGCTCAGTAGTAGGACTCCCTATCTATTCTGTGTTTTTGCTGCTGTCCCCTCCCCCGGAAGGAAAGGGAAGGTTTACTCCTGGTAGAGGGACTCCCCTCGGAGCCGTGGGTGGGGTTTGTAGTTTGATTATCATCCACTGGCGATGCCTTCCGCAATTCTTTGTGCCTGCAGAGGCATTTCTTTACCGTATGTCCTACCTTGTTGCAGTAGGAACAAATGATTGCCTCTCTCGCAGCTGCCACTGCATAAGAAGGAGGGGAGGTGTTATTTTCTGGTGTTGGATTAGGAGTATTTACTCCAGCAACTGCGGCTGTGAAAGCCGTAGAGTGTTATGTCTCCATAAGCTTGCCGTCTAAGGCTATTATGAAATCCACTAACTCGTCCTTAGGATGGAAGGGCAAAGAAAGAGCTGCACGACGCACCTTCCCCTGGACATGTAGCATATAGAACAACAGTTCAAGAAATTTTGACATATTATCCATACTAATTTCTGTTCCATTACACCAATTTGCCTCCATTAAAATTTTGATAAACTCTCTGTTAACGTATTGGCCGCGATAGACCCATCCCATACAGTTTGCGACGACAAATTTGTTATTAAAGAGTCAGTCACATGACTTACTTGTTTCACTACGGTGATTGCTGCTCCACCACTGAAAACTCTCAGGAAATTTTCCCTGAATTTGTCGTAATCTTGCCCAATTTTCCGGATTGAGCTCTCGATCCAGGTTGCAATCTAGATCGAATGAAAGCAATTTTATCTGCTGGTCTGTATACATCTGAGTTACTCATTACATCCCCACACAGAGTGAGAAATTGATAAGCACTTTAGTCTTCCTCATCTCCACTAAATGGTCGCACGGATGCTTCTGTGGGTAACACCTTAAATGAAGTAGGAAATACAGCCCCAGTGTTTGCTGGCACAGCCTGAGAGTGAGTCGCCATTGTATGAGTTGTAGCAGCTGTTAGAGGAGTAAAGTTATTGGTAGTAGTAGTACCAGTATTAGTAGTAGTAGTAGCAGGCATGGTGGAATACTGCTTACCGCTCCTCAGTGTAAGTTTATTTAAGTCTGGGGTTAAATCATCTACGTTTTCTTTTGTCTGTTCATCTGATGCAGCAAGATTCCCCTTTACTTGAGATAAAAACACATTAGTAAGCCCTTCTAAATCTTCCTTACCTTTTGGCATTATATGAGACAATAACGTAGTTATAATTTGTTAATTACATACGCAAAAACCCATCACAGAAAGAAATAATTAATTTTGGGTTAATTGATTAATTAATTAATTAATTAATTAATTAATCCTCGTTAAAAAGTACCCTTTTCTCTTTCCAACGTAGAAAATCTCCTACCGACAGAAAGAAAACGCATTAAGGGCAAACTATTATTCACTGATAAGAATCTCTATCAATGGTACGAAACTAAAATAATTCCTCATGGTTGTGTAATTAAATAATTAGGTGTAATTGTAGTGTTTAGCTACAATGCTTGTAGTCTACTTAGCTTAATTGATGCTTGTAGAACCAACTTGTAGGTACCGCCCAAGTTACGTCCCTTCGTTGTCCCTCGCGAGTATCTGGAGAGTCCCCCCGTTCACATGACAAAACGTTGGGAATGTTGTCCTGACAAGACCTTCTGGCGTTGATATGATGAATAAGTTAAGATGAGTGGAGGAGTAACTTTTAATTCCCCCAGGGTTGCCGGTCGTAGGAATAGGTATTCTCAATTAAACACTTATTAACGTCCGTCCATTACACCATCGCTTTATTCTTCGGAAACAGGCGTAGAAGGAGGATTATTGGAGCTGATGAGATGACTCACGGTAAGGCAGATGAGTTAGGTGGTAGCGGAGGCTTGCACTTGCTGAGTCAGCGCTG
Organism: Chionoecetes opilio; assembly: GCA_016584305.1. NCBI lineage: Eukaryota > Metazoa > Arthropoda > Malacostraca > Decapoda > Majidae > Chionoecetes > Chionoecetes opilio. Next base: position 101,888 of record JACEEZ010018838.1, on the reverse strand, counting down.
CCAGTGGTCTTACTACGTCAGCAGTCGCGACCTGCATCCACATATATCTCTTCCCTGCTCTCCTTAATGGATCGTTCACTCGCCAAGCTACTGCTTGTTTAAAAAAGTTTCGTCTCCCTCACAACCATGATTCCAACACAAAGTTTCAAAGTAATTGTTTCAGCACTGATAAAAGTATTCATCCAACCGCTGCCACCAAAGATGTTCTGGATATTCCTTTACGCGAGTAATCTACTCACACAGGTAACTCACATTGAAGGTAGATGAGTAGATGAGTCAATTTCCAGTAACTCCCATTTCAATCAATCTGTTTACGTTGGAATATTAATCAGTGGTGTCGTGAGGATGTACAGAGACGCCAGGGGTCCCCTCTGCGCCTCCCTCTCTTCTGGTGGTCTGGCAGCCAATCACTTACCAGAGCGCCATACGAGTATCTAGATTACAATTGCTGTAAACTTCATCATATTAATCATTATTTGTGATGAACTTGAACCTAACTTAGTATTTACCTAAAACTAACCTAATCTATATTTTATAGCTATTCGTGCATAAAAAATACAAATAAGCATGATAGTCCGGCAGCAACCAGGCTCAACCTTGTTGGTCTCAACCAGGGTCTTAGTTTTTTTTTTCAGTGGATTTTGTTTGCCCATATATCCAGCTTGAAAAATGTCTTGGTTGGCTCGCTGTCAACCTTGGGCAATTTGAGATATTTAGCATGAAACAAAATGGCCGCCAAGGAAATATCAAAATACATAATATACCATAATTCCCTTACAAATTGACATAACCGGTCAACCAATACATGGATTCCAGGCTATTTTGACCGAGAAAATTCATTTCTGGTATTTTCATATCCAAAATGACCACTATTTTCAAAATGGCTGTCTTTTTTTTTTTTTTTTTTTTTTTTTGGTGACTTTTTATACTTATACTAGTATATAAGAATATTACTTGTTCAACATGAAAGTAATAAAGATTGACAGTTTTTTTAGTCAGATAGTTTTGAGTCCTCAATTTCTTATGGGCATAAATGCACAATTCTTGAGGTAATTAGTAATCATCCTCATCATCCTCATCAACTGCTGTTCGTGTTTTCTCATTGCAACATTCAATGGAGGATTGACAAGCCCAAAACATTGGCGGGTAGCCCCGACTTTTTTACATGCGCATCTTGAGGACTTACATGGCTGTTACTTGAACATGTGCATCTTATCAACTTTAGTATTGATTCGGTGCTAGCTGAACATTGGTGGGGGACTGTTGTAGGCAGCAGTGACTTTGTTCTGCTTTCTTTGATCCATCCATAACTTGTGGGTTCTAAATCTGTGGATCTAGTTGCAGGGCATTCTTCCATATGTATGTTTGCAGATGAGCCCGTTTGACATTCTATGAAGGCCTCTGTTTAGGTGGAAGAGAACATAACTTGGAGTACTGTTTGCTCCCGACTTCCCCGTTCTTGAAGTCCACCACTCACTCTGGCCTCAGACATAAATTGGTCTTTGATTGCCCATAACAGGAAGCTATGAATTTTGTTGCCTGTTCCAACACCTCAGGCCAGTTAGCCTCAGCATTACCTATCATATTCAAATTCAGCCCTGTTTTCAACTTTCAACATCTTTCCCTTTTTCCTATACCAAAACATGCTGCCACTGTATCACATCCAGTAAGAGCATGACTTGCCAATATTGCTGGAATTATGTTCTGATGTTTCTTTACAGTGGCCTGGATATCAACAACAGTTCTCTCTTTTACAGGTGATTCCATAAACATTGGTGTTTGTATGCCTTGTTCCAGGTAATGATCAAGAAGAAGTGCAGAAATATTTGTATCATCTGCAAGAACAGTGACAGGTTGCTGCTGAGCTACAGCAACTGCTATAGCCTGCTGCACAATGATGTTATCAGCTTCTTCATGAGTGGTTGCCATGTCAGCTCTTACTACAATTGTACCACTGCAACTTACTTCTACAGGTGTTTTGTCCTGACCTGTTATCATAAGTTTGTGCTTTGCTGTATTCTTCTGAACGAAATCTGTGTCATTCAGAATGTTGTCGCAAATAATATTGATCAATTGCTTCTTGTTTTCTGTCATTGTAAGGGCAAGCTTCTGAGATGGCAGAGGCGCTGTGGGACTTAACTTAAATACGCGGCAGCCTTCATTCCCTCTACAGGTCCTCGTAGAACATTTTGTACTGAAATCCTAATATCTGTCAAAGATCAAAAACACATCTTCAGTTTTCAGCCTCTGTTCTATGTGCCTTTTGAATTTATCTACATAATCAAGTACCACAGGCTGTTTAGTTAGACTTGATGCTGGCCAATGAGGAATCTACAGGAGGGCACAACCATCAATGACTGTGCATACTGGCTTCTGAGTCAACTGTCTGTTTGATACATCTATCCTTGTCTGGGTTTTCAAGATAGACTTTGATTTAGAGACTCTTATTTCTCCTGATTCAGTAAAGAGAGCTGTGGGGACTGGTGAGAGCTCATATGACAGAACCTCTTTAATATCTATATCTCTGGAACTAGCTTGTAGCCCCATCACTCGGGAATAAATCAGGTTTGTATCATAAACCTTATGTTCCCCCATCTTGATTAACTTCTTTGTGACATTCATAGTTTCAACTTCCTTCTTAATTGTATCATAGAAGCCATCAAATAATGTTCTTTCAAACTCATTCATTTGTCTGGTGCCAATATCTAGTACTTTATCAACATTTACTGATGGTGGAACAATTCGTCCAGTAACCACATTGATAACTGTACCTTAGGGGTGTTGTTCTGGGGCTAAAGGGTGTATACTCATATCAAGTTTTCTTCGAAGCCCTATTCTGTCAGCGTTATCTGCATCAATTTTATTGAAAACGGTGGCAATTTTGAATTTGAAAATACCAGAAATAGATTTTCTGGATCAAAATACCCTGGAATTCATGTATTGGTTGACCCTCTGTGTGAAGTTTCAAGGGATGTATGGTATTTTAAAGTATTTTGAAAATTTAATTTTGGGGCCCTTTTGTTTTATGCTAATTATCTCAAATTACCCAAGGCTGACAGCGGCCAACATATATATTTTTCAAACCGGATATGTTTTCCAAACAAAATCCCTGAAAAAAAAACTTAAAATCCCAAAACAAGGTTATAAGAAAATGTACTTTTGGCTGCCGGACTATGAGGAAGGGTTTCAGTAGTGGAATCTGGCTTCCCGTATGGCACTGCTTGTTCGATTGCCTGCCAGACCACCCAAAATGTGTGTGTGTGTGGGGGGGGGGGGAAATGGGAATGAAAAAAATTAATAAATGTGTCACAAAAACGTGAATATGCTGCAAGGCGGGTTTCGGCTGGGTGGATGAAGTGACGTAGAGAATGTAAGGAGGTTGTATGGGAATACAACCTCCTTGAGTAGAACCTACTCATATTTTTCCAATAATTGATTTATGTTCTGTACATGAGCCCCCGTCCACACATTCCATAATCGAACCACGATAGCGCCACCAATTTGATTATTTACGCTATCGTTTAATTTTGACCACGATAAACGCAGACCACGATAGCCTCACAACAATGTCACGCCCGCCTGTATGTATGTGTCATGATGGTCGTAAGATGGTCACGATGGAGTCATGACAGCTGTAAGACTACATCAATCAATCAATCAATTATTGGGGCATACGCCGGGGGGCGCGTCGCCTCGCCTACCTCACGACGCCACTCCCGGGGGTCACCAAGCTCGAGTCCACATGCAGGCTCCCTTCCCATACCAAGCAACTCTCGACAGGAAACATCAAGTTTATCCAGCCACTAGCCTTGTGGGCGCCCCCTTGGCCTCCTCCACGCCGGATTGTCTCTTACAGATACAACCCGATGGGAAGGATCGGTTTCAGGGTAGCGTGCCACATGCACATATAGCCGAAGTTGGCGCTGACGGACTATGCAGGCAATAGGCCTCGATTCGGTCTCAAGGTGCAATCGCTAATTTGACACGTAATCATCCCAGCGATACCCCCATGATCCTGCAAAGACACTTATTATCAAGGGTATCGATTCGCCCCTTCAAGTCGCTATTTAGTGTCCATGTATCACAACCATAGAGTAAGACAGGGATCACAAGCGATTTGAAGATCCGGATCTTTGTCCATCTGCACAGGTACCGACAACGCCAAATACTCCTGCTGAGCGAGTCCATAACACCGTGGGCTATGCCAATCCGCCGTAAGACTTCTTGACGTGACCCGCCGTCATTATGGACTGCGCTATCAAGGTATGTAAACTTTCCAAGATCTCAATGTCCTCGCCACACGCATGAACAGACTGTACTGCTTCATCTAGTAAGTCTCCAACACCTGGACCTTGGTCTTGAGCCAGGAGACCTCAAGTCCCAAAGGCTTTGCCTCCTCGTGCAGCGCCTCGAGAGCCATCACCAGGACCTCCAGCGACTCAGCAAAGATTACTGCATCATCGGCAAAAACAAGATCATGATCTTGGTGTTGCTGACGGATGCTCGCACAATCACTTTGATCTACAAACTTGTCCATAACCCAGTCCATACAAGCGTTGAAAAGTGATGGGGCAAGGACGCACACCATTGCCTCACTCCTGTATTCACAGGAAAGAAGCCGGATACACCAGCCCCACACTTACAGCACTCTCAGTCCCAGAATACAGACCAGTTTATCAAAACCAATAGTCCTTGCAGGAATCCCTCGAAGTCGCAGAAGATCCCAGAGTGACTCACGATACACTGAGTCAACGCCTTCTTGAGATCACATAGGCTGCAAGCTCCCCTGTCGAAACTCACGTCGGCGTTCCACCAGGACACGAAGCGCTAGGATACGGTCCGTTGTTGACTTGACTACATCACGAATGGAAATCAACGGTCATTTTGTTCGTCACGATAGAGCTACGATAACCACGACTGTGCCATGACGGTGCCATGAACGTACCACGATAGCGTCAAGAGCCTCACACGTGGGTGGATGTTGCCATGGTAATGGAGAAGGAAGATAAAGATGGGAGAAACCCGGGTTGGGTACGTGCTGGTGATAGAGAAGGGGGGAAACGGGGGAGGGGTTGTAATAAAGAAGGGGGTGTTGGTGGGAAACGGGGGGGAGGAGGTTGGGGGATGGAGAAGGCGTTGTGGTGTTGGTGGGGATTTGGGGTTTTACAAGGGGGTTTGGGGGCATTTTTCTCGTGTTTAGGGAGTGGGGGGTTAGGAGGTAGGGGGAGGGGGGTTTCCCGCGTGATGGGAGTAGGGGGGGGGAGCAGGGGGGTGTCACCGCTGTTTCAAAGGATTACAAAAAAAACAAAAAACAGCAACAGACCGTAGGCCCTTAAAAAGGCTGTTTGTTTTTTTAACTTTCACTACCTAACTAGATGAAAAGGGGAAAAAGGATGGGAAAAGTAAAGGCCCTCCCCCCCCACCCAAAACCCTCCACCGACTGGGCCAAAATGAAGTGATCCATGCAGTATAAAAAACTGCATGGAATTTGTGAGGAAGTTGAAAGGTAACTATGGCTAACTACTAATTTTTGTGGGGTAGGTTTAGTGCTTGATAATTGGCATTTTTGCGTTTTTGAAATGGTGAAAACCATGTGGGGGTTCAAGGGTGGTGCGGCACCCTTGCCTGGCGCTTTCCTTGGACGCATCAATCAGGCCCCAGCTCCGTTAAAATCCCTGGGGATTGTGTACTTTCCATGTGGGACCCCGTACACTTAAATCCTCCTGCGCGTGACCCCGGGTCCTTAAAACCCCGATGGGGGTCCAACTGACAGGGCCCTTACGGTCCACAACCCGTCACGGTCGGAGTTAGTGGAACCGTTAACTCGGGGGCTTCTGTGGTGTTATGAGGTCAATGATGTTGGGTGGGCTCAGTTGGAAGTTCAGGGGGGGTGGCAGCCTTGCCTGGCCTTTTTTGGGGAGGCAGCATAAATCAGGGCCCCACTCCGTACAATCCCTGCGGTAGTGCACTTTCCAAGTAGGCGCCGTCACTTCATGCCCCCTGCACAGTGACCCCTGGTATAAAAAACCCCGATGGGGGCCCCCTAACTGCAGGGCCCTTACTGAACCCAGCCCGTCACAGGTCAAAATTTGTAGTATTAAAACTTTTACCGGGGCTTCTAAAAACGTGGGGGGAGGGGTTTGTAACGCGACTCAAAATCTTTTTAACGCAGGGGAAGTAATATCGAGGCCCGCGAGATAATTTATTTTCCGAATAACATGACAACCGGGGGTTTGATATGAAAAAATTTTTTTCGGGGGATTTTTTTAAATGATTTTATTGTATTTGAGTTTACTACTTTTGAGGGCCCCATTCCTCGTTTACAACAGGGTTTTGAAGAAATAAATTTTCTTCGTTCGTTCAAACCGTTTCCCCGCTTATTTTTTAAATCCGTTGTTTCTAGTTGACTTGACCGGGCTAGCGTGAAAAAATTTTCTGGGGCTACGTTCTAAAAACCATTAGATTTTTAAAACTTTTGATAGGTCACCTCTTATCCTTCGTTTTGTTGTGGGAAAAATTAAGTTTTTTACCGATTTTCGCACGATTTATTCGAATCTAGGTATCTTTTTTTTACTCTGCGCTGATTTTTTCTAGTTTATCTATGTCCTTTTTTAATAAGGTGACCCAAAATGCACACAGATTCTAGATGGGGGCAACAAACGAGTTAAAAAGAGTGATAAACTTTTTCAATTTGAAACTGAAGTTGTCCATAAACCAACCAATTTTATTTGCAGTTTTTACTCCTCTATATTTGGTTATTCGGTTTGAGATCTTTTGAGATTATAACGCCTAAATCTTTTTCTTTATCAAAACTTGTTGTTGGGAAAAAGTTCCAGTAAATTTCAAGGGTTGTTATTACCGATATGTAGTCATGGATTTTCAAAATTGAAATTCATTTGCCATTTTTTGACCATCTGTTTTGCGGTTTAAATCGTTTTTATGATTGGGGCTGAGATTCTGTAAAGGGTATTTTTGTGATTTTCCCTGTCCCTTTACAAAATTTTTTATCCTCTGTGTTCCCTCGTCAATTCTTTATTATTTAAAAACAGGATATTTTCCCAGAATGATCCCTTTAGGAACCCACTATTTCACGGTCCTCAAAAATTTCCATTAAATTCCACCCTTTTTTTACGATCTACAGCCAGTTTTCTATCCAATCTAAAATGGGCCCGTTATACCATACTTTTTCTTGCTAATAAAGCTTGAGGCTTTGTCGAACGCTTTTTAAAATCGAGGGAAAATACGCTACTGCCCTCGTGTTTTCGTACATTTGAATACACATTGTAAAAATCAAATAAGTTTGGAGCTGAGCGTTTATTTCTGAAACCTGCTGCGAACTTTTTATTATGTGTTTTCTTCTAAGAAATTTAAAGAGTTTGTCTCTTATGATGGTTCCTTAATTTTTTCCCGCAACTGATTTAAAAAGATTGGGGATAGTTTCCGGGCTGCGACTTGCTTCCTTTTTTAAAAATGGGGTGCATTTGCTAGCTTCCTTCGCCGGGGACATTTCCGGTAGTAAAAACTTAAATTTAAAAAAGATGGAAAGTGGTTTTACTATTTTGTTCTTTGTTCTTTTTAAAAATCGTGGCGAAAATTTTTTTCAGGCCCGGGGGGCCTTGTTAATTTTCATGTTTTTTATCGCGAGCATATGTCACTTCCTGAAAGGTTTTAAAGGCTGAGGGAAATACCTTTTTCTGGGTTTTCGGGGGGGGTAATTTTGCGTTTTTTCCCTGTGGACTGATAAAAAAAGTTTTTAGATATCCCCTAATTTCTTTTCTGTGTGTTTTGCCTTTTCCTTTCCAAAGGCCCTATGGTTGAAGTCCAGTTTGAGGTTGGGGTGTTGAGGAGTATGGGGGTAGAGAGACGAGAGGGGGTTTTCACCATGGGTGAGGAGGAGGGGGTAGGTATAGAGGGGGGGGAGTGAATGAAAGGGGGGGGGGAGCAAGGGGAGGGGGGGGGGGAGGGGGAAGGTAGGGATGACAGCGCGCGTAACGGTTTCTTATCGTCACGATAGACATAAGACGATCACGGTAGTGTCACGAAGCTGCTACATAGATAACGATAGCGTCACGATAGACTTACGATAGCGCTGCGTTGGGTACAAACATCGGGGAGTTTCCCGATATTTTAGTGCACGCACTAACTTCTCGTGGCCTCGGCCGAGCGCGTTACGAGCGTCACGATCGGTCACGATGGACCCATAACCAGGACCATGACGGCGCTGCGCATTGCATTGTTGGCGCGTTCGTGGCTCGATTATGGAATGTGTGACGGGGGCTTAACTACGGCACCAATCCAAGCATGGCTGGGTCAGGCGGATTTTAAGGATAACTCATCGAAAACGCGCTAACAGGCACAACTATCCATATGGGGCAGAAAATCGCACCTATTCTGCCCAAGATTCGTGTATGTTTTTTTTGTTGAGTATCTACAAATATTGTAAAAAAAATAACTAACAGCGATAAATACATATGAAGATTACCAACCGATGGAACTCGCACATACAACCTACTGTATTTCCTGCCACATAGCGCCTCTCTTTATGTATCTCTAGATATGTCTGTCTGTCTGTATGTCTGTATGTCATTCTCCCTCTCGGTTTCTCTCTTTCTCTCTCTCTCTCTCTACTTACTAGTTTAAAGTACAATTTTTTGTATCTTAATTAGACATCCTATATTTTTTCAATAAACAAAATTTAGTATAACAATAGCTTTTGCCTTAAGGTTTATGTTGAAAAGATCAATAGTGGGAGTGAACACTTATGAACACTTATTTTAGAAAAGATGAATAGTGGGAGTATTTCTTTGTCTGAACATTGATGTATTGTGAAAAGCAATACATTTCATGGCTTTTAACTTGTGACTAGTTATATTTATGACTAATGATTAATTCACATAAGTCCTGGAGACGGACGAATGTTAAGCCTGTTAAATTTCATAGCTATTGAATATTATGACAAAGCTATATTTTGATATGCTGAAATGGAACAGATGGTTTATTAAGCAGAGGAGCGGGTGTCTTATAAGCCTAAAATATGAAGCCGTTCAATCTTCCATTAAGCAAATGTTAGCAGGTGCGCCGCATTTTTTTTACCTGGGTTACTATAGTCTATTCACTTAAGGTGGATTCCTGGGCTGGGAGCTGCTCGATGCCTACCCGAGTTTGTAAGGACGTCGCTGATTGGCTGATAGACTCGGGCTGGGTGGTGATTTTGGTGGTACCTTGCCTCGCCGCTACCAAAACCCTTGCGTTGCCTCAGAAAAATATTCATATTTCTTTGCTTAACTCACTTCTTACATAAGATAGGCCTATTTTGATTGCATCAGTGAATCAGGCAGTGATTGGTCAACAGTAACACGCTATTCGTAACTCAATAGGGTAAAAAATAAAGTCATGACTGAGTATCACAGGAGTAGGCGGATTTTCAGCTTTCAATGCATTGAAATGTTGTACTCCTACCCGATATTACCAAGCTACCAGATGATATTTAGGTTAAACTGACCCTACTATCGTGTTCACGATATATTGCTGCATATCTTGAGAATAAAAAAATTCAGTAAGACTACACCAATATTAAGATAATTGAAGGAAAGTAAAACAGTGTATAAACATTTGTTCTTGCATTTTTTGCTTCAACTCGCTGTAACTCCATCAGTTTTGCTCGCATTAAATTTTGAATCGCTGTTTCAAAATCCTCATAATTTTCCGATTCTTAAAGTATGCAGCACGTACCAATAAGGAAAACATTATGTGGTCAAAGTGGTTAATAAAGTAAAACTACTGAAACTGGCACCGTGACTGGTGAGCATTGCTCCCACAGGCCAGATGAGTTCTGGGGAGTGCTATCAGAGGCTCACCAGTCACGGCGCCAGTTTCAGTAGTTTTACTTTATTAACCACTTTGACCACATCATGTTTTCCTTATTGGTACGTGCTACATACCTTAAGAATCGAAAAATTGTGAGGATTTTGAAACAGCGATTCAAAATTTTATGCGAGCAAAACTGATGGAGTTACAGCGAGTTGAAGCAAAAAAAGCAAGAACAAATGTTTATACACTGTTTTACTTTCCTTCAATTATCTTAATATTGGTGTAGTCTTACTGAATTTTTTTATGCTCAAGATATGCAGCAATATATCGTGAACACGATAGTAGGGTCAGTTTAACCAAAATATCATCTGGTAGCTTAGTAATATCGGGTAGGAGTACAACATTTCAATGCATTGAAAGCTGAAAATCCACCTACTCTTGTGATACTCAGTCATGACTTTATTTTTTACCCTATTGAGTTACGAATAGCGTGTTATTGTTGACCAATCACTGCCTGATTCACTGATGCAAACAAAATAGGCCTATCTTGTGTAAGAGGTGAGTTAAGAAAAGAAATATGAATATTTTTCTGAGGCAACGCAAGGGTTTTGGTAGCGACGAGGCAAGGTACCACCACCACCACCACCCAGCCCGAGTCTATCAGCCAATCAGCGACGTCCTTACAAACTCGGGTAGGAATCGAGCAGCTCCCAAAAATCCAGCTTAAGTGAATAGACCATAATATGCTACTCAACAACTTTCTCAATATATTTTTTTACGCATGAAAAACATTATTTGTTTTGTTTACACACGTGATCCTTAGAGCTGTATATTACGATACTTTATATGGTAGTATATATATATTATATATATATATAATATATATATTATATTATATATATATTATATATATTATAATATATATACTCCCTATACTATATACTACCTATCTATATTAATTTATATATATTATATATTATATATATATATATATATATTATATATAATTTTATATATATATATATATTATAATATTAATATATATATTATATTATATTATATTATATATATATTATTATTATTATTATATTATATATTATTATATATATATATATATATAATATTAATATATTACATTATATATATTATGTATTATATATTATATTTATATATATTTACATTATATTATTATTATTTATTTTACTAAAATATATTATATTATATATATTACGGTATATATTATATTAATATAAGCAAAAGTGTGTGTGTCTGTGGTGTGTGTGGTATGGGTTCCGCCCCCCGTGGCGGAATCCCATCATATGGCACATTTTTGGGGGAACCCAGGTTGACCAGGGGAAGGTTTTAAAGCCCACTTATTGGGAGGATCCGATAACTTTTTTTTTATTTTTTTTTTAGCAGCCATTACGAGAATTGTGAAAAAATAGTGGGGTTTCGAGAATTGAGGAAAACCCTTTATGTAGGGTGATGGTAATGGGTGAGTGAATGGGTTGGTGATGGGGGAATGGTGTGGGGTGATGGGTGAGTGAATGGGTGGGGGTGATGGGTTGGGGGTGATGGGTGATGGGTGAGGGATAGGTGGGGGTGTGGGGAATGGGTGTGTGGTGATGGATAATGGGTGAGTGAATGGGGGGGGGGGTGATGGGTAATGGGTGACTGAATGGGTGGGGGGTGATGGGTAATGGTGAGTGAATGGGTTGGTGGTGATGTGAATGGGTTGGCGTTAATACATACATTTCTACATCCATGATTTCAGGAAAATTAGAAGGGGCTATCTGGAGAGTCTGTGTTTGGTGGGCCTATGGCCCACCAAACACAGGTGGTGGGCCGAAGGCCCACCAATAGCCCTCCGCAGGAGCTAGCCAAAAAGTCCGCCCGGAGGGCGGGTTTGCGGCTAGTATTATATATATAATATATATTATATATATATATAGTATATATATATATATATATATATATATAATAATAATATAAGCGAAAGCGTGTGTGTGTGTGTGGTGTGTGTGTGTGTTGTGGGGTGTGTGTGTGTGTGTGTGTGTGTGTGTGATATAGGTTCCGCCCCCCGTGGCGCAATCCCATCATATGGCACAGTTTTGGAACCAGGTTGACCAGGGGAAAAGGTTTAACGGCCATTTTGGGGATGATTCCGATCACTTTTTTTCTTTTTTTTAGCAGCCTATTAGCGAGAATGTGAAAAAAGGGAGTTGGGGAGAATTGAGGAAACCTTGATTAAGGGGATGGGGAAGGGTGAGGAATGGGTGGGGTGATGGTTAATGGGTGTGGGGTGATGGGTGAGTGAATGGGTGGGGGGTGATGGGTGAGGGAATAGGTGGGGGTGATGGGGAATGGGTGTGTGGTGATGGGTAATGGGTGAGTGAATGGGTGGGGGTGATGGGTAATGGGGGGAGTGAATGGGTGGGGGTGATGAATGGGTTGGGTGATGTGAATGGGTTGGCGTTAATACATACATTTCTACATCCTGATTTCAGGAAGTTAGAAGGGGCTATCTGAAGAGTCTGTGTTTGGTGGGCCGAAGCCCCCCAAATGCCCCCGCGGGAGCTACCAAAAGTTCCCCGAAGGCGGCTTTGGGCTAGTATATATATATATATACAAATATATTACGTATATATTATATATATATATATAATATATTATATATATATATATTATAAAATTATATTATTTTAATTTCGTCTTTTTTCGTCAAACCAAAAACAGGCTTTTGGGCTTGACCTTTTTGACAAATCTAGCGAGGGTTTGGGGCCCCAAGGATAAAAAAATCTTTCTAATACCCTTTTGGGTTGGCCAACCGCTTCCCCCAACCATAAAAAACAAAGATAAAGAGATGACGTGTAGGCACGCGATTTGTTTTTAATTATTAATTTTTGGGGGGGTTTTTTACGTACTACTGGTGATAAAAAGGGGAGGGGTTTTGCTAAAAGAGAACTGCAACGACAGATAAAGACCTTTCGTGGACTAAATTTGGTTTTATGACGAAACTCGCGGTCGCTACTCCCGGGTTAAGGGTTGGGTTTAGTTTCGGTTTTTTTAATATTCCCGCGGGGGTCAAAGGGGGAGGGAGCCCCCCCCCTTAAAAAGGTTCGGTTAGTTTGGGGAAAAACTTATCTGGGCGCGGCAGAGCCCAAATAGAGTTGCGGGGGGGCGGCCAGGGGGGGCACACTTGTTTTTTTATAATTCCGTATTCCGTGGTTTCTGAACACTGTTATTATTTCCCCGGGCCAAATTTTACAGCTTTTTTTTGATGGGATCATTTTTTTAATGGAAAAGGTGACTGTAGGTTTGGTGAGAAAAAAAAAAAAGTGTAAAATAATACAGATTAAATAGTAATTTTGATGGTTTAGTACGATATTTTGGGGGAAAAATTCACCTGGCAACGGGTGGGGGCGCCTGAGTTTTTGTAAGGTCGGGGCCCTTAAAACGAACACACTGCCGCTTGCTCCGCAGCCTCTTGCTATCCATCGTCGTTTTAGTTGCTGGTTTTGGGAGTTGAGTCTTTTGTAGGAAGTTTTCCCTGCATTCCTTGAGCATGAAAAGCTAGAGAGTGTCTGAAGTTGTAGTATTTTTTGGTAGTATTGAAACAGTAGGTTTCCCCCATTTGGGTGAGGTTTTCGGGCTGACCACTGCTAAATTTAGTATTAACGGACGGAAGCGGGGAAAAGATGGTTACCGTGTTTGGAGTTTTGGGTAGCACAGGAACACTGAAAACCCACACATCGCCCTTTTCCTAATTAACCTTTGTTTGCGGGCCACTCATAAAACCCAAACCCAAAAATTTCCCCCTTCTGGGCAGTGGGATGAGAAAGGTGGGAAGTGCACTCCAGTAATAACGTAACAGGGAGGAACTTTCCATCACCACTGTTTAACCGCCCATAGATACAATCGCGGTAGCATTTTGAAGCGTTACGTAGCATATTTCTTCAAGTATCACTTGGAGTGGACGTGAGAGCAGAGGGTGCTCTTCTCACTCTTGTTTGTTTAGTGATACAGCCGGGCCTGTCAGTAGCCTAATCGGTAGTATACGTTTGTATTTGAGCAGGAGAGTAGAAGGGAGGATTACGGCCCCTCTCTTTCTCTGGATAGAAGCTGGAGGGCTTCTATCGGTTCACGGTTAGTGAACAGTCTGTTGTGCTTGAGGCCGCAGTCGTAACAGTGGCGACCTCGCCAGGATACTTTAAGTGTGCTGCTACGTTAACACTGTCTTGAAGTGTTATACGTATTGTGTTGTTTTGTGTTGTCTTTTGTACGTCAGTTGAGCGCAGCCTAGTCCACTATGCCGTCTCCTGTTTGTTCACGAGAGGGTTCCCGACCAACGTCTCCCGAGCACGTGTCGTTACCGCCCGTCTCACCCACTGATCTATATAGCATGGATCGCGGATCTGGGCTAGCTGTGGCCGAGATACTGAAGTCACCAGCCGCCATCTTGTCATAACCAAAACAAATACATGGGCCGGCCAGGCAGTGGCTGGGTGTTGGCATGTGAGAGCCTATATTACCACCTACTACTAATATTAACATCTACTACTATTATTACCACCTACTACTACTATTACCACCTACAACTACTATTAACACCTCCTACTACTACTACTAAACTTCCAACCTAGTGCATCGTCGGACCTTCCAAGTCATTTATTTACGGTGATACACAGACAACAGGTGTGTTGCGAGGCCGTACAGGTGTGTAGTGACAGGTGTCTTGCGAGGCCGTACAGGTGTGTAGTGACAGGTGTGTTGCGAGGCCGTACAGGTGTGTAGTGACAGGTGTGTTGCGAGGCCGTACAGGTGTATAGTGACAGGTGTGTTGTGAGGCCGTACAGGTGTGTAGTGACAGGTGTGTTGCGAGGCCGTACAGGTGTGTAGTGACAGGTGTCTTGCGAGGCCGTACAGGTGTGTAGTGACAGGTGCCCTTGGCGAGGCCGTACAGGTGTGTAGTGACAGGTGTGTTGCGAGGCCGTACAGGTGTGTAGTGACAGGTGTGTTGCGAGGCCGTACAGGTGTGTAGTGACAGGTGTGGTGTATGTGGTAAAGCGAGAGGCTAAGAGTGCAGTGTTAGCCCCCGAGTGTGTGTGTGTCTGACCTAATGAGCGAACGCGCAGTTCTCGTCCACTATAACGGCGCCAGCCCCGTACCGCCGCGGCCACGGGTACGGCACGAGCCACAGTGGTCCATAGAAGCTACTCTCGGGGATTACAGGAAGTTTAAATTAATCAAAAACCTTTGGCCTAATCAAAAAACCTTTCTTAATTAGGTATATTGAATTGAAAGTACTTAGTTTCGTACACTGATTTTGAGTATTTTCGTACATACCTGGTGTCGTTTCGTAACTCTAGTAGTCAAGTTCAACTCTGAGCTGAGTGTACGAAACGACTATGGTTTCATATAGACTACGAAACAACTTTTGGTAATAATGGACGAGAGTTTTGCGGTCGTTTTAAGAGACATCAACTATTTTTTCTTGGCCTACAATAGGTGCTTGTTGCAATGGAGATAGTTTTATTTTGCGCAACCCCCCCCCCAAAAAAAAAATATTAATGAAACCTAACCTAACCTTATAGGTTTTAATGAAACCTAACCTAGGTAACCTTAAAGGTTTTAATGAAACCTAACCTAACCTTATAGGTTTTAATGAAACCTAACCTAACCTTAAAGGTTTTAATGAAACCTAACCTAACCTAACCTTATAGGTTGTAATGAAACCTAACCTAACTTTAACCACAGGTATACTTTTTTTTCTTTTTTTTTCTTCGCAAAATAAAGCTATCTCCATTAGAACAAGCACCGCTTATTAGGAAGCGCTATGATCATTTGTATCATAACTGCACTCAGGTCTGCTTCCGTTCCCCACTAATTGTTAAACAGTATAAAAAATATACTATATCTATATCTACTTATATATAAAAAGTATACCATATCCACCTTTATTTTTTTTAAACTAGTAGTTGGATGACTGGAGTGGGTAGATGGATTAAGAGTGGATGGGCTGGGTGGGGAGTGGGTGTGGGTGTGGGTGGTTGTGTGTGGTGGGTGTGTGGGTGGTGTGGGTGTGGGTGGGTGGGGGTGTGTGTGTGTGTGGGTGTGTGTGTGTGGTGGGTGCGTGTGTGTGTGTGTGGTGTTACTCACAGGTGGAAAGATTTGCCACTTCCAGGTCCTGGTCTGTTTGTACAGGACATAGCAGCACAGCTTGGCATGACGAGGCGATAACACAGCCAGACAGCAAGCACAGCTTGGCATGACGAGGCGATAACACAGCCAGACAGCAACGCGAGCCGCAGAAACAAGGCTTTGTTTTGGTTACGGCAAGATGGCGGACAGTTGGAACCAGTGCTGAGCCAGGCTTCCGCGATCCATGTTATATAGATCAGTGGTCTCACCCCACAGTCCGCTCCCTCGTCTGGCGGGTGGCTGTGGTGACAACCCCGGTATAATGCACTCCACGCCTGTATACCAGAGAGGGTTGTCGACGGAGGCTCTGTTGCAGCTGGAATTGAGGAAGTTGGAGGTAGTGGAGATAAAAGCGTAAAGGCAGTGGCAGTCTGAGGAAGCGGAGAGACAGAGGCAGTATGAGCTGGAAAAGTCTCGCTTGGAGTTCACTGCCGCCACTCGTATGTCGCCTCAGGTGCCGACGCGGGAAGACACTACCGAGGCTCGCTAGAAGTCTCAAGCTGGTTCCAGCTTTTGACGAGGCAAAGGTGACAGAGTGGTTTAGGAGGTTTGAAAAGAAGGCTCGAAAGTTTGAGTGGTCTCGTGAACTGGTACCTCGTTGGACCTCGTTGGACTGGTAGCTAATATGTTGCAGGGAAAAGCCCTGGAGGCGTATGATCGCATGGATGTGGATGACCTGGAGGATTATGATGAATTTAAGACATCCATCCTCAAGGTGTACGAACCAGGCCAGAAGCATACAGGCTGCAGTTCAGAGGTGCTCGGAAAAGGCCGGCAGATCACTGAGAGAGACGCAGAGTAAGGGACGATCTGATAGAAGTTTTTAAGTGGATAAAAGGATTTAATAAAGGAGAGGTAGGAATACTTGATACGGCTATTAACCAGGATAGAACAAGAAGTAACGGATTCAAGCTGGAAAAGCGTGGATTTAAAAAAGAAATAGGAAAAAACTGGTTCACAAATTGGGAGGTGAATGATTGGAATGGACACAGTAGACAGGTAGTTAGTGCGGAGTCATTAGGGAGCTTTAAAGAGAGGCTGGATAGGTTCATGGATGGGGATGAAAGGTGGATATAGGTAGTATTTGGTAACAGGAACTACCACGTGTAGGCCTCACGGCCTCTTGTAGCTTCCTTATTTTCTTATGTTCTTTTGTTCTTATGACTGACATGCGAGAGCCTCCTAACCCACCACTACAAACCCATCCTGTGTGCACGAGGCACCTCCACCCCGTTACTGTGTTTTTAAACCATATGGAACCCCCACCCATCACACACTCCACTTGTAACATGATTTGGTAGGTGTAGTTTTATATTGTTGATTTATCTCCTGTGTTTTATCATTTATTTTAGGTTAAGCATTTAAATGTCAAATTATTATAACTTGTATATTTTGATTATTTTAATATTTGTTATGAATTATTTCTGTTTTTTAGGCTGATGATGGCTAATGTAAGATAGCCGAAACGTACCAATATAAAGATCGACGATGTTTATACCAGCGCTGGTTTTAATCTATAGTATACGATCCCGCTACCCTCCTGGAGTAAGTATTGCCTCTCTCTCTCTCTCTCTCTCTCTCTCTCTCTCTCTCTCTCTCTCTCTCTCTCTCTCTCTCTCTCTCTCTCTCTCCTCCTCTCTCCTCTCTCCTCTCTCTCTCTCTCTCCCCTCTCTCTCTCTCTCTCTCTCTCTCTCTCTCGCTCTCTCGCGTCTCTCTCTCTCTCTCTCTTCTCTCTCTCTCTCTCTCTCTCTCTCTCTCTCTCTCTCTCTCTCTCTCTCTCTCTCTCTCTCTCTCTCTCTCTCTCTCTCTCTCTCTCTCTCTCTTCTCTATATATATATATATATATATATATATACATATATATATACATATATATATATACATATATATATATATATAATATAATATATATATATATATATATATATATAATTATATATATATATATATATATATATATATGTATATGTATATATATGTATATATATATATATATATATATATATATATTTTATATATTATATATATATATATATATATATATATATATATATATATATATATAATATATATATATATATTATATATAATATATAATATATATATATATAGTATTAATACAGTAAACCCTCTCTAATTCGAACCCGTATGATACGAACTTAGGATAATTCGACCTGTTTCAGGCCAAATTCAAATTTTTCAACAACTTTCCAACTTTCCATAATCAGAACTGAAGTTTGAATTTTCAGAGTTTTCTGCAGCATCTTCCATCTCCTCTGTGCCCTATGTGCCATGACTTCGTCAGGCAGCTTTCACATCGCCTCCAACACATTAAGCACCTCAAGCACTGAAGACCCTTTACTTACATATCTCCTCATACGTGTACGTTACCAGCTCCTGGGCCACTGAGAGCCGGTCCATCACACTGTATAATGGCCGGAGGTAGGCCACCTCTTGGTATAACGCCGGGGAATGTTGTTGGTTGAATTTTTATTGTTTGCTGTCTTCTGGCAAGGGAAGTTTGTGTAGTTTGACTAACCGGTCGTTTTATTTCAGAAAAATGGGGAGGGGAATGAACTTTATTTACAATTCATTAATCGCTGCCACCACAAATTTTGCCACCAAAATTATGGCTTTGGGGAAACCAAACACTTACATTGAATACTTACTTAACTTCACTTCGGAGGCGAGAGGATACTTGGGTTCGTTTTTCAATGGACCCTCCCATAACTACGTCACGGTTTGTTTACATCGGTGCATTGTGGGGATAAGGCGGGGTTGCCGCGGGTGGACCTACGAAGGGAAAACTACGGCGATGGAAGAATTTCGAGTTATTTTGCGCGAAATTGATATTCCAGGTACTATATTACTGTGCTCTGTTCTCGCTGACAACACTATAGAGAAGACCTGAGGTAATGGCTGATGTGCAGAGGCTTCTAAACCAAGAAAACAGAGTCACAACAGAGCCTCGTCAAAAGGTAAGCAACTGGTAGGTACGTAATGTGTCCCTACCACTTGCTTACTTCTTAATGAGACTCTGCTGTGACTCTTTTCCTGGTTTAGAAGCCTTTGCACATCAACCATCACCTCAGGTCTTCTCTATGTTGTCAGCGAGCACGGAAATATAGCACCTGGAATATCAATTTCGCCCAAAACAAGTCAAAAATTTCATCGTCGTAGTCTTCTCTTTGTAGATTGTACATATTCATGGTTATGATAGTAACGCTCGTAGAAATGCTCGTACCTACACAAATCGGGAAAACTCGCCGACGGTAATGGTTAGGTTAGGTTACCGTTAGGTTAGGTAAAGGTCAGTTAGGTTAGGTATTCATAATCACAGGTAAAAGCTTATTAGTTATACATACATACTCCACTCCATACACACTCTTTAACCCTTCAATACATCCCACATTTCCTCCCAGTCTACTCTGTCATATGATTTGGTATTAGTCCAGATGAACACCGAACTCACTTTGGTGGACGAAACTATTTTTTTCTGGTGTGTTTTTATGTGTTTTGAATGAATCTGCTAACCATTTCTGTCGCAATTTTTTTTTATTTATTTATTTAAAAAAGAAATTATGCAAAAATGACAAACAAAAAATTGAACCTAAACCTAACCTAACCTTTACCTATACCTAACCTAACCTTTACCTAACAAAAAAAAAAAAAAAAAAAAAAAACTAACTTTCACCTAAAAAAAAAAAAAAAAAAAAAAAATTGCGACAGAAATGGTTTGCAGATTCATTCAAAACACATAAAAACACACCAGAAAAAAATAGTTTCGTCCACCAAACTGAGTTCGGTGTTCATCTGGACTAATACCAAATCATATGACAGAGTAGACTGGGAGGGAATGTGGGATGTATTGAAGGGTTAAAGAGTGTGTATGGAGTGGAGTATGTATGTATAACTAATAAGCTTTTACCTGTGATTATGAATACCTAATAGCCCGGTCTCACAGGGCTTAAGTCGTGTTCACGATGGGTTTCCGTTAAAAATACGCTGCGTTCAAGTTGAGATTTCGACAAAACCTTACCCTATCGCAGACTATTCTGCGTTAGGAAGCAATCACTCTGCGAACAGTCTGCGAACAGTCTGCAACCGATCGGGGGAAAAAAAATAAAAATTGGGGGAAAATTAATTTTCTAGTCTGCGTCTTATCTGCTAACAGTCTGCGTCCTGTCGCCGAACACTCTGCGAACGATCTGCGAACACCTGGAAGAACCTGGACAAAATTCAAATTATTTTATTTATTCGCCGATCAAACGCAGACTGTTCTGAGACTTTCCACAGACTAGTCTGCGAATGGCAATTTAACGCAGACTATTCTGCGAGTGGTAGGGGGTCGGTAGGCGGTGTATCTCAGATTAATCTGCGTCCTATCCACGTGGTCGATCCGATGTTTTTGTCGCAAGGAGGAAATGCTGCATGCAGCAAATCCTGCTTGCGTTATAAAATCGTAGAATGGATTGTACACCGATCTATTCCTACTTAATCCTCGTTGCGTCCAAGTTGCGAACAGCCAAAAAAGACATCGCAAACCCATCGTGAACACGACTTAAGCCCGGTGAGACCGGGGTATAATACCTGCGTTAAGTATAAGTATATATATATACTATATATATATATATATATATATATATATATATATATATATATATATATTATATATTATATATATATATATATATATATATATCTATATCTATATATATATATATATATATATATATATATATATATATATATATTATATATATATATATATATATATATATATACAGTCTGCGTTAAAGTGCCATTCGCAGACTAGTCTGCGGAAAGTCTCAGAACTGTCTGCGTTTGATCGGCGAATAAACAATATAATTTGAATTTTGTCCAGGTTCTTCCAGGTGTTCGCAGATCGTTCGCAGAGTGTTCGGCGACAGGACGCAGACTGTTAGCAGATAAGACGCAGACTAGAAAATTTATTTTCCCCCAATTTTTATATTTTTTCCCTCGATCGGTTGCAGACTGTTCGCAGACTGTTCGCAGAGTGATTGCTTCCTAACGCAGAATAGTCTGCGATAGGGTAAGGTTTTGTCGAAATCTCAACTTGAACGCAGCGTATTTTTAACGGAAACCCATCGTGAACACAACTTAAGCCCGGTGAGACCGGGCTATAACCTAACTGACCTTTACCTAACCTAACGGTAACCTAACTTAACCATTACCGTCGGCGAGTTTTCCCGATTTATGTAGGGACGAACATTTCGGTAGACGAGAGTACCAGGTACCATGAGGCAAGGATGGGTAATGTCACCGTGGTTATGCAACTTGTTTATGGATGGAGTAATAAGATCAATCAAAACAAAATCTAACCTAGCCATTACCGTCGGCGAGTTTTCCCGATTTGTGTAGGGATAAAAATATCGGTAGACGACAGTACCAGGTACCATGAGGCAAGGATGGGTAATGTCACCGTGGTTATGCAACTTGTTTGTGAATGGAGTAATAAGATAAATCAAAGCAAAATTTAACCTAACCATTACCGTCGGCGAGTTTTCCCGATTTGTGTAGGGATACAAATATCGGTAGACGACAGTACCAGGTACCATGAGGCAAGGATTGGTAATGTCACCGTGGTTATGCAGCTTGTTTATGGATGGAGTAATAAGATAAATCAAAGCAAAGGTTGGTGATGTTGGTATAGGACTCAGAGTATTCATTGGCTCGTCAAGTAACACTCAAACCATGATGTAGCACTACTTTTTATGAGGAAAGACAACAAAAGGAACTCAATTAATAAGGTATTTTAATACTATCATAACCATGAATATGTACAACCTACAAAGAGAAGACTACGACGATGAAAACATTTCGAGTTGTTTTGGGCGAAATTGATATTCCAGGTGCTATATTTCCGTGCTCGCTGACAACATAGAGAAGACCTGAGGTGATGGTTGATGTGCAAAGGCTTATAAACCAGGAAACCAGTCACAGCAGAGTCTCATTAAGAAGTAAGCAAGTGGTAGGGACACATTACGTACATACCAGTTGTTTACCTTTTGACGAGGCTCTGTTATGACTCTGTTTTCTTGGTTTAGAAGCCTCTGCACATCAGCAATTACCTCAGGTCTTCTCTATAGTGTTGTCAGCGAGAACAGAGCACAGTAATATAGCACCTGGAATATCAATTTCGCGCAAAATAACTCGAAATTCTTCCATCGCCGTAGTTTTCCCTTCGTAGGTCCACCCGCGGCGACCCCCTCTTATCCCCACAATGCACCGATGTAAACAAACCGTGACGTAGCTATAGTGCATGGGCCAGATTTACCTACCGTGCACCCACCCCATAACAGTCTGAGACCAACTTTATTTTGTTCTCTGAACCTTTCTGAACAAGAAAAAATGATGCCAACAGAAAAATATAGGGACCCGATAGCAGCCATTTTCAAAATTGCCACCAGCAATTTTGATAAATAACAATTTTTGCAATAACTTCACTTCTAGGACACATAGAGACACAATTTTGATGTCTAAACCCATGTTTTAAGGTACCAGCAATCCAATGGGGTCAACAAAAATCACCTATGAGCAACCGCCATGTTGAATTTCAAGATGCCTGCCATTTTCTTCCCGATCATCTTAAAGTAGGCGCATATCACATGGAAGGATCCAATCAAGATGATGTGATCCTTGTATCTCTCGGGATTCTTCCAGATTAGTGGATATGCCTTCATGCATACGCCGAGATCGAAACTTGTGATGGTGTACCTCTGGCCCACTTGCTTGGTTGCTTCCTCTGAAAATCTTAGACACTCCTGTACTGCCTTATATTCAGTGATAGGGCAGTCAATCACTGGATAGTAGTCTATGGTTGTTGCATTTGATGGCTTCTCACCAGTGGAGGAGACGAACCCAGCCCATCCTGGAAGACGTTGGATCGTCTTTGCACAGTGTAGACGTGCCAGGGCCCACAGAAGATCTTGTGATTTTACGAAATTGTGTGTCATTTCGCCATCGACACATGTCCACCTTTGTACTTTGTATCCTGGACTCTGTTTCTGTGCAACATAGCATTCAGGTAGACTTTCGGAGCATTCTAGTTTGACTGATTTTCTTTTGTTCGTTCCAGTTCAGAAACAATCTTCTGCCAGGACTCTTTGACTGAATTGCCTTGGAATCTCTTTTGCCAGCAGTCCCTATCAAGGTCACCACTTCCTGAAGCATGATACCGTGACATGTATGCACAGACCCGATGCTGTGTTCTGGTCGAAATTGTCGAAGTCAGAGTGAAAGAGAGCTGGAGGTGGAGGGTTTCTGACTATCTGAAGTGGGAGCAACTCTGATGCTTCTTGCAGTGCCGATGCGATTGCTGTTTCGAGCACAAGAGAGAAGCTGTAATTTTCCGAATGTCCAAATCTATTGATGATGTTGATGAGTTCTGCACTCCGGACAGGTGGCGCAGCGTCATACAGAGAAGTATGTGCTTCGGTAATTTCCAGCGCCCATTGGTGGCGGCTCGGCAGAGGTCTTGTCCGATGGATTGTACTATTCGGGTCACCTTGGTGCTGGCGCGATCGGGGTCTTTCCCTGTCATGAACAAGAAGAGAAACTTCTCCAGTTCTTCAGGAATGACCCTCTAGGTTCTCTAGATACCGGCTGTCGGTGGCCACTGAAGTTGTTCTGCAGATTGGATGCTTGCTGAAACGGTTTGCCTCAAGGTTAGGGCCATCCTTTGTTTTAAATCTGTTGTGCCAAGTAAGTATGCTTGCTTGCAGCTTCACCCAATTGTATCATGGAGTTAAAGACGAGAAATGATTCGAAACGACCAGCCCCGTGTCTGGATTGCTTCAAACGATAGTCTCTCGCCATAAACGCTTCACGAGTTTTCCCTTTTAGCTTCTCAATCTATAGCTCTGATTTGGAAACTGTGTTTCTTCCAGGCTAGCAACATTAATTCCCTCGGGTAGTCTAGTTTAAATCACAGCTTTTTTGAAAATGACATTTTCATCAATGATGAAACTAGACTTGAAAAAGGTCTTGCTGTGGGCTTCTTTTTTCAGAGCATGTTCCGAAACTGTTTCCTGATCGCCGCTGCCCCATGATGTTGGGTCCCTAGTGTAGATAGCTCTGCAACTCCTATGATACTGGGCTTCACTGGCAAAAAGATCATACCCTTTTTATTCTTCGCAGGAGATCAAAGTCTTTCTTCCCTTCTGCCACTTGTAATATGGTATGACCTCCCCCGTATTCAAACGTGGATGTTCCCTCAGTTGTCCAACCGCCACCGTGTCGGACCTTCTTTCTGCCATCTTTTTGGCAGAAAATGCAGTCAGCGTGGAATATTACCTTCTCACTCTGATCTGAAGAGCACCTTGGTGGACGAAGATGCTAGCTTTTGGGGCAACTGCAAACCCGCTGAGAGTCTGTGAATGTTAGCGGTGAAAGCCCTTTTTTGACAGTCACGATGGGTATCCATGATGTTCTTCAGCTGAATCAGGAATTTGTGAACAAACATCGGGCATACGATAGAGGGAATCAACTGGTTGAGCAGGCTCAGTTGACGAATGTTCTTTCACTTTGACAGCCGCTCCTCTGTGAGTTTGTGAAATGTTGCGATGTCAAGTCTTTGCTATGAATGACACAAATTTGTACCATGAGTTTTGAGTCATCTGTTTCTTTACTATCCTTTCCGTTTTTTTTGATGCCATGGTCGTCACACACACTTGGCTACAGTTTCGTTCAAGTCTGAAAGTACAAGAATAAGCCGTTAGAAATACGATAGAATTGTGATCCAATCCTGTTACAGTTTAACAGCTTCTAAAAGGTAGCCATTTTTAATGAAGGGATGTGAAAATGGCAAAAATTGGTCGGAAAATGGCGGCCATCTTGAAATTTAACATGGCGGTTGCTCATAGGTGATTTTTGTTGGCACCATTGGATTGCTGGTACCTTAAAACATGGGTTTAGACATCAAAATTGTGTCTCTATGTGTCCTAGAAGTGAAATTTTTGCAAAAATTGTGATTTATCAAAATTTTCTGGTGGCAATTTTGAAAAAGGCTGCTATCGGGTAGTGAGTCCCTATATCTGTTGGCATCATTTTTTCTTGTTCAGAAAGGTTCAGAGAACAAAATAAAGTTGGTCTCAGACTGTTATGGGGTGGGTGCACGGTGGGTAAATCTGGCCCATGCACTATTATGTCTGGGGCCCATTGATTTGCAAGAGAATATCATATAATCATGTGGGGGATAGGTTTCAGGAAATGTTGACACTTACTTTAGGAGTTATATATGACATTTATATTTTTCCATTTTTTTCTTGATTACAGATTCCCTATTATCTTAAAACACTAATGTACTCCACTAACAAGGAGAAAGCATTTCTGGGTCGACTGACCTCATGTCCGTTCTTTCTCCTACAAATAACCTAGCCTCTTCTTCCTGTTTTGTCATATTACTGGGCCGTAAGTCCACATACCTATGCATAGTATAAAGAGACATGGGAAATATGTGTGTATGAAGGCACTGTGGTGGATCACATTGGGGTAGTGTCCTTCACATTCTGCAATATATGGACACAAAGCAGTGGCGTCACTCTTTGAAAATGTCTAACATATAATGAAATCATAATGGCATTGTCAGTGACGTAACCACAAAGTTGAAAAGGAGAGGGTGGGGTGGGGTGCAAGGTAAATTTTTTCTGTGTAGCCCATGATTTTGGCAAGTGCAGAGAGCCCGTACAGCTAAGGGGGGGGTCATGATCGTTTTGAGGCCTTACAGAATCAATATACGACAAAAATTTAGCATATTCTAAATTAAATTTTATGTACTCCGAGTCGCTGAGTTATGATTCAGTCCTTCCAATAACCTTGTACGTACAACTAAAATTCAAACGCTTACATTTCGATCAAACAACTTTACAACTATAATATATTAATAATATTAAAATTCAAAATGATGATTTCAACACTGTAGTAGTCTCACTTTTATTACAAACAGAAAAAGACAAGACATATCCAACATAATTTTCTTGCTGATAATTTATTTGAAATAGTTGAAGCTGATGAGCAGTTATTAGAATAACAGTGGATGAAATAAGAAAAGTTATATTTTTGAAATACCACTGAGTATAGTACATAAGTACTTGATTCAGGTATGCATTACTTAAGTTGGATTTTAAACCTGTTTTTGTTGTCAGCTATTATGGAGTGTGGGGAATTTAAGTAATCTGACTGAGACCAACAGTGTCACCTAACACACTGGAATGATTCACTAGCAAAGAAGTGCAGAGCAAGCAAGACTTGAGTGTGGATTGGAATTGCTACAGTCCTATTGGTGGGTCTGGAAAGCTGTGGTTCAATCTCCTCACAGAGCTGCAGGATCTCATGGCAGGGTAGGTGGTAATACCGTAGGTGGTGGTTGTCACTGACATCTAGACTCTAGAGGATCAAGCCGATCTCTATAGACCCTTTCCATGTGCAGCCTGTCATGTTCTATTGCCCTCAGGAATTCCATGATAGCTGAAAAAAATTATTTTTGGGGGATAGGAATGGTTTGATGTGGTAATGGTTATGAAATTATAAAAGAAAACTAGAATGCAAATTATTATATTTTAGAATATTTCAATATCCTAAATTTATAATTATCACTCACTTTATAACCCTATTTAAGATGTCTCCTACATTGCTTAATTAACCTAAAACACTTAAAAGCCATTAACATTGTAAGACTATTCACTATAGCTACAGTAAACCCTGGATAAACCCAACCAATTGGGGGGAAGGGTCGACCCACCTGTTGCCAGCCCCACCACGCACCATACCTCCCTGCCACCTGTTGCCAGCCCCACCACACACCATACCTCCCTCAGGCTCCCTGCAACCTGTTGCCAGCCCCCCCACACACCATACCTCCCTGCCACCTGTTGCCAGCCCCACCACACACCATACCTCCCTGCCACCTGTTGCAGGCCCCACCACACACCATACCTCCCTGCCACCTGTTGCCACACCACCATGAACTATGGAACATCAAAACAGGACGTAAAATGACGACACAATTATCGCCGCCACGGACACAAACACTGTGCCGAGGTTACCGGTTATTTCGCCCACACGTCAATTCGCCCACAAGACATTTCGCCCACATGTAAGAGTCAATTCGCCCACTCTAAAGTCAATTCACCCACACGATCCATGTCACGGAGTCATGTAACTATATCTTCCTCTGGCAGAAATGGAATGAACCACCAGTAACCTTTGGCGAAATGACGGAAAATCTTTAGTGTTTGCTACTCTCCCACTACTCCCAAACAAGTTTGGGGACCTGTGGGAATGCGGGGTTCTCGGGTGGGGAACAAATTATGCGTCGGAAACACGTATTTAAAGAGTTGTGTAGTGTGGGGGGGGGCAAGATTCCCTAGATCTAGGGTAATTTCCTTATATCTAGAGAAAATTGCCTAACCAAAATAAACCTAACCTAACCAAAATTAACCTACCCTAGCAGGAGGCTTAACCCACCGATAACCTAACCTAACCAAATCTAGCTTGAAAAAAAATAAAAAAAATAGGACTTGAAAAAGTCCTAAGGCAAGCGCTTATAGAGGGGATAAAAAGGGTAGTGAAAAATCTTAACTAAACCTACCTTACCCTAACCTGGTTTATTAACCTCCTACTAAAAAAAAATCGCTTGCCTTTGGACTTGGCATTTTTCAGGCACCTCAGACTTTGTAGAGGCAGGCAGGTAATCACCTGTCGGGATAATTATTACCCTAACTGAACATAACATAACCTCCTAACGGGGGTGTCTGCCCCCTGCGAGCCCCCGACGAGATTATTACGTAACCGAACCTTAACCTAACTTCCTATAAGGAGGGGGGGCCTCTGGAAGGGGAGGGTATGTCTGTATGCAGTATTGGACGGCCACTTTATATATATATATATATATATATATATATATATATATATATATATATATATATATATATATATATATATATATATTATTTTTATTTTTTTTAAGGTTACGCGGAAGTGGATTAATATTGTACAGTAACTGAGAAAACAGTAATATAGAAAACGTAAGGAGTAACAGCGGTAGCGACCGCGCAGTTTTGTCCCTTATAAACAAAACATAATATTAATGCGAAGGATCTNACATAACTCCTAACGGGGGTGTCTGCCCCTGCGAGCCCCCGACGAGATTATACGTAACCGAACCTTAACCTAACTTCCTATAAGGAGGGGGGCCTCTGGAAGGGGAGGGTATGTCTGTATGCAGTATTGGACGGCCACTTTATATATATATATATATATATAATATATATATATATATATATATATATATATATATATATATATATATATATATTATTTTTATTTTTTTTAAGGTTACGCGGAAGTGGATTAATATTGTACAGTATACTGAGAAAACAGTAATATAGAAAACGTAAGGAGTAACAGCGGTAGCGACCGCGCAGTTCTTGTCCCTTATAACAAAACATAATATTAATGCGAAGGATCTTGTGGATATTGTGAAGGATATTGAAGGATATTGTGATCGATTCACAATATCGTCAGTTGTCGTAATTTATTGATGGCTTTCATTCGACGGTACACTTGCATTATTGTGGTTGTTTTGTTTACAAGTAAGTGATCAACTGTGAGCGGGTGAGCCCCGACCAGCCTGGCGAGGCACGCAAGCGAGAGTCAAGCCAGGCTTATGGCAGTCTGCTCACCAAAATTCGCCTATTGGCCTGGAGCCGCTACATTGCTTGTTGCTGGGCAACAAGGACAAGGGCAAGGTTTGAGGAAAAAGTTCAGCTTTAGAAAAAGATGAGATAAGTGAAGCCATCTGAGTGAAGCATAGGAAGGAAATATGAAGAAAAAAATGTAAGAGATGTTTTAGGCTAGATGCCAGTGACGAGAGTTGTTTGATCCAAAAATGTTTTGACATTTTCTATTGATATGTTTTTGGAAAGTAGAAGAAAATAAATATAGCGTCGCGCAGCTACATTTGTATCCCACATTCCAGTAAAATATTTAATTCAGCAGGGACATCAAAAATGAAATTAATCAAAATTGGTGATTATAAGATATATGAAAATTATTTTGTTCGTAAAACAAAATGGGCCTGTCATCATACTGGTATTGCAACACAATTCTTGCAAATTTTATTTCATACGTGTATGAAAGTTAAATAATGTGTTTCATATAACGGTTTTTAATTCTTTTTGATAATGAAATATAATTTATTCTCCAAAAAACATTTCCACCACTGAGAAATAAGTCAAATCTTTTCCTGTATTACCCTCACCATTTTGTTAATCATTGCATACAGTTGTTCTATTCATCTTTTCCTAAAATAATTGTGGTTGGGTATGTGCAATGTTAGTTCTGTTACCTCAATTAAATATATTCTAATCATACAGTGTGTCTTCCGTGCAGCAGCAGAAACATGAGATACCGCTGGGCGCCATTTATTCTCCATTTTATACATCTGCTGCCCGTCCTTCTCGCGTTTACATCACAACACTCATCATGTAAGTTTAGCATGTATGTATGATTTTTGTTTTCTTCTATTTATGTGTATTTTTTGGTGTATGCGTGTGAATGTGTCTGTTTGTGTTATTCACCCATGGTCTTGTCCACGCGAGTCGGACTCGCGATCACCAGTTTCACTCAACCGGTACGAGCTTGGAGCTCATCATTACCGATCTTAGGGCAATGCTAGGACCGCACACACCACACACCCCTATCCCCTTGCTCAAGGGGGATAGTAAACGCCCGAATATGTCTGAAAAATCCCGGGCAGCAGTGAGGATTCGAACCGACTACCACAGAATGGCAGGCCAGAACGCTATCAACTTGACCACCGTAGCGGTGTGTGTATTCATCTAGTTGTATTTTACAGTGCCTAAGCTACACTCGTATGGCCCCGTCTCCATATCAACATTCTTATCATTCATCGTTATTGCTTAGTGTTGGTCGAAATCACCACCCCGGGAGGCGGGTCAAAAACCCCCGGCTAACACCCGGTACCCAATCACTGCTGAGTGTACATGGGTTCGGGTTTTAAGGAAACAGCTCATCTGTCTCCGCTCCGCCAGGGGAGTGGAGTGTGTGTGTGTGTGTGTGTGTGTGTGAAAGTCCATGTCTCTCTCTCTCTCTCTCTCTCTCTCTCTCTCTCTCTCTCTCTCTCTCTCTCTCGCTCTTCTCTCTCTCTCTCTCTCTCTTCTCTCTCTCTCTCTCCTCTCTCTCTCTCTTCTCTCTTTTATATATATATAATATAATATATATATATATATATAAATATATTCTTCTTTTTTTTTTTTACATGACAAAGGATTGGCCGAGGGCACAACAAATAGAGGTAACACAAAGCCCGCTTAGTTGCCAGTCCCTATAAAGAAGACAGTAGGAGAATACAAAAAGGGGGATGGGCCAATTTAGTTCGAGAGGTGTCTTAAAGATTTAAGTCGTAAGAAGGTGGAAAAATAGAAACAGGAAAAGAGTCCAGAGTTTACGAGTGAAAGGGATGAAAGAGTGAAGATACTGATTAACTCTTGCATTAGGAAGATGGACAGAATAGGGATGATAATGATTAGAAAGTCTTGTGCAGCGAGGCCGCGGGAGGGGGGAAGGCATGCAGTTAGCAAGCTCAGAAGAGCAGTGAGCATGAAAATAACGGTAGAAGATAGCAAGAGAAGCAACCTTGCCGCGGTGATTTTAAAGATTTAAGACAGTCAGAGGAGGGGAGTTGATGAGACGAAAAGCTTTTGACTCAACACTGTTTAGGAGAGCTGTATGACTGGATCCTCCCCAAATATGTGAGACATACTCCATACATGAGCGGATAAGGCCCCTGTAGAGAGCAAGCAACTGGGAGGGAGAAAAAAAAGGACACACAGACGCCACAGGACACCAAACTTCTTAGAAGCTGTTTTAGCAGGATATGAGATGTGAGATTTCCAGTTCAGATTTTTAGTAAAGGATAGTCCTAGAATGTTCATTGTAGAAGAAGGAGCTAGTTGAGTGTCATTGAAGAAGAGGGGATAGTTATCTGGTAGGTTTTGAACAAAGCAAGGTTTGCTTTGCCCCAATCAGAAATTATTGAAAGATCAGAAGTTAGGCGCTCGGTGGCAGGAGGTGGAAGGTGGAAAAATAGAAACAGGAAGAGAGTTCCAGAGTTTACTAGTGAAAGGGATGAAAGAGTAAAGATAATGATTAACTCTTGCATTAGGAAGATGGACAGTAGAGCAGTATTTATCACCTTTTTAGATTTTGTATTCAACCAGTTTGAGGCACGCTTTATATATATATATATATATATATATATATATATTGTAACACGTGCCAGGAGCCTGACTGGTGTGTGTCCTCCAGTGAATGAGGAAGAGGAGATGAGGAGAGAGAGAGAAGAGTGGAAGGTGCCCCCCTGGTTGGCCCTCAAATCCCACGTGGCGTGCGGCGCTCGATTCAGTGGAGGCTTTGCTTTGCTAGCGAATAGATGTGCCGCTCGGCTCCGTAGCCTATCTTGCTGTTCATCTTTGTTGAGTTGCTACGTTTTGTAGTTGTCGAGTCCTTGTTTAGGGAGTTTGCCCTGCATTCACTTGAGTCAGTGAATAGCTAGAGGATGTCTGACGTGTTAGTATTTCTTGCGTAGTATTGCATACACGTTGGTTCCACCATTACGGTGAGGCCTTTCAGGCTTACCACGCAGAGACGTACGTAAGGCGGGAAACGAATGGTAACCGTGTTTTGGAGTTCTGGCTAGCACAGGAAACACTGACACGCACACACACATCGCCTGTACTCTAATTAACCTTTGTTCTGGGAGGCCAGATCATAACACGACTGCCAGTTTCCCGTCCTTCTGGACAGTGGGATGGAAAGGCGGGAGGTGCACTCCAGTACTTAACGTAACAGGGAAAAACTTTCCATCACCACTGTTAAACCACCCAGAGATACAACCGCGGTAGGGTTTTGAGGTGTTACGTAGCATATTTCTTCAAGTATCACTTAGAGTGGAGGAGAGAGCAGAGGGTGTTCTCACTCGTGTTTGTTTAGTGATAAAGCCGGGCCTGTCAGTAGCTTAGGCTATAATCGGTAGTATTGTGTTTGAGCAGGAGAGAAGAAGGGAGGGTTGCGGCCCCTCTCTCTCTCTCTGGGTAGAAGCTGGAGGGCTTCTATCGGTTCACGGTTTAGTGAACAGTCTGTTGCGCTGAGGCCACAGTCGTACAGTCGTAACAATATTATATATATATATATAATATATATATATATATATATATATTATATATATATATATATATATATATATATATATATGTATATATATATATATATATATAATATATATATATTAGTGTTGGATCAAATAACCGCAACCGCACTAAAACCGCACAAAAACTCACAACCGCAACCGCCGTTCCATAAGTGCGGTTGCGGTTGTGGTTGTGAAAGCTTAGTATAGAGTATAGATAGTATGCACGTGACGTCATGATCATGTGATAAACAATAACAAAGCGACTCTGGCCGTGAGGCTGGCGGAGGAACCCGGGGAAAAAGTTTACTTCCATAGTAATTTATCCCCTACCAAATATATTTATGATAATACACTTTCTGCATAATATAGTTTTTTAATTAATTTGACCTATTCTTTCCTAAGACCTATATAAGTTTAGAATATACTTCATTATTGACAGTACATATAATTTACCGCTATTTGTGTGTTGGAAAACTTGTGTTGAAAGTATTTAGTATATATTAAGTAACAAGGTATTTACAATAGGTATTTAGTTTATATTATGTACCAAGTGTGACTAAATCGCACTATAACGTAATATTCCAATTAGTAATTACGCATTTTTCCTACTATATGATAACCGCAACCGCAACCGCAACTGCAGTTGTAATAAGTCACATTAAATCCAATGATCCCTCTGCTCTATGGAGGTACTCTTCCCCTTTTTACGCTGCTGCAAAACTTTATACTCCTACAATCCACTACTCCACTCCTACAATCCATTCCGCTCGCCTTCCTCCCACTATCAGTGGTTCGGATCCCACGATAAACTGTAGGTCCCTCCGCTATACGGATGCCCTTTCTTCCACTGTTCAATCTTGTAATAAAACGTACAAAATTTTTTTAATCTTTGACTTCTTTCACTCATTTTTCACTCATATTTT
The DNA here is from genome assembly GCA_016584305.1 of Chionoecetes opilio. Taxonomy (NCBI): domain Eukaryota; kingdom Metazoa; phylum Arthropoda; class Malacostraca; order Decapoda; family Majidae; genus Chionoecetes; species Chionoecetes opilio. The sequence goes on along the minus strand of JACEEZ010018838.1, from coordinate 68,699 downwards.
CCTCTCCATGTGTTATGTCTGGAATCGGGGGATGGGGACGAGAATGGTACCAGCCGCCCGTGCGGGGTGCCGCGGCGTTTGGGGGGGTGCGCGCGTACATGGTAGTGACAGAACAAAAAAAATATGACCCACCATCAAGACAAGAAACAGAAACAAACAAGATAAGAAGAAAGAAGTCAAACAAGATAAGAAGAAAGAAAAACAAGTCAAAGCTGAAGAAAGAAGCAGAAGAACAAGAAGATCAAACAAACTCAAGAACCCTGCGGTGGGCGGCGGAAGTGGGCCCGAGGTTGTCTTGGTTGTGTCCGGGGTTCCACCTTTCATGACCCATGCCCTGCCAAGCCGTCCCAGAGTGGTTTTCTGTTTGATCTTGCGAGTTGGGAAAGCGTGCTCAGTCCGACCCACAACAACATACAAAAACATAAACAGCACCTGGGTTAAGCCCCGGAGACTATTTTTCATACTAGTCTATTTTCTCTCGCCCATCTATTCTTCTCCGTGTCCCAACTTCCCCACCTCTTGCTTTCTCTTTTTATATTCTGATTCTGCTTCTGTATTAAGTCTGATAACCGCAACCGAAAATTCGACAACCGCAAACACAACCCGCTCACTACCGTTCACGGCCAAGGTTCTGCCCTTTACGCGACTTTACATAGAAAAACCCCACCCGTCACACTCTCCCGATTAACCCATCCTTTACACAACTCCTGCCAGGGCACAAGGAAACACCAACTTCCTTTTGCCTTACTTTACTAACACAAACCAAAATAGTTACACAACACAAAAATGACACTTTTCTCCACAACCACAGTACCACAATAACCCATACACGTCCTACAACCACTCCTCTTCACTTCTTATCCCCTCGGTTTACCCACCACACCACCCACTGTACACTAGGCACTCACTGACCTACAGTAAGTGGCTTACACCACTCCAACACCACTGCACACTAGGCCCACACTGACCCAATGGCTTACACCACTCCAACACCACTGCACACTAGGCCCACACTGACCCAATGGCTTACGCTGCACCATCCCAGTGCAGGCGAAGCAGCCAGAGGTCCTCCAAAGATGTTGTAGGGACGTGAGGCCCGGCGACACACCCGCTAACAGCGGTGTATGTGCCTCCCCTCCTTATCGGCGCCACCGCCGCGTCCCTCCCTGCTCCACGGCCCGCCTCTTTCTCCTCGGCTGAAACACCCACACACGTCCCAGGCCACGCTGCACAGTCCCACAGTGCAGACGAGGCAACCAGGGATCCTTCAAGAGGAGTTATGGAGAAACAATAGACCCGGCAGCTTAGTCGCCAGACCCAGCGGCAGTCCTGCCTTCCTCCCTCTTCCACGGCTCGCCTCTCTCCCCCCCGGGCCCGCACAAAGGCTCCCTTCTTCCCGCACACCCCTCTCCCGCCAACGTTTCCCGCTCACATCCGGGTCTTTCTCACCGCGAAAGTTAAACAATAAATTTTGCACTTGTTATTATATATATATATATTATATATATATATATACACAAAACAAAAGTTAGTCATGGTGACTAAATTAGCATACTAAGCCGTGGGGTCTAAAACGAGAACCAAAGTTAGTCACGCTCGAGTAACAATGGTTAGTCAATTTTTGAGTAAATACCTAGTAAATCTGAGTATGGTTTAGTCAAAACAAAATGACTAACCAGTTCGTCAAGTTTTCACCGTTTTTTGATTGTACCAACATTAGTAAATTTGACTAAGGGCGGGCAAAAAAATGCACCTTTGGGGTGCATGTTTGCCACCTTTATAGGTGCAAACTTTTGGAGGGGTGCACTTCTGCACCGATATAGGTGCAGGAAATGCACCTTAGGGGTGCAACTTGCCACCTCTAAGGTGCAAAACGATATCACCTATTGTGCACCTTTAAGGCGGCAAGGTTGCACCTTAAAAACACTAGGTGCAACATTTTGAACTTTTGGGGAATTGGGAATTTTGGATTCAATTTTGCACACATATGGTCTGTGAAAAAAAATGCACGTTTAGGGGTGCAAGATTTTGCCCTTTATAGGTGCAGCTTTTTGCACCTTATGGAGGATGCACTTTGCACCCATATGGGTGCAACAAATGCACCTTTAAGGGCGAAACTTTGCCACATTTAAAGGTGCAAAATAGGTTCCCACTTTTTGCACCTTTAAAGGTGCAAAAGCTGCACCCAGGCTCAAAACTGCAGGTTTATTGCACCTTCTGGAGGGTGCAAACTTACACCATATTGTAACAAAGGGTGCATTATGCACCCCGTCCAGAAGTGCAAAAAAACTGCACCTTGCACCTCAGGAATGCAATTATAGTTATGCTGTCCTTCTATGGATCTTTAAAGGAAGGAATTTCCCGATATCAATTCTTTTATGGCAAGTGGAGTAACTTTCTATCAAAAATTGATGAATTATGAATTCCTCCTTTATAAGATCAGTAAAGAACAGAAATTGCAATTCTTGAAGGTGGGTTGTTGCTGCAAGAGGGACATGTACGCAAACAGCTATCTCCGATGGCCAAATCATTGTGGAAGTTCCTGCCCAATAAGTACTTCTCAAAATTAAAGCAAGGATCTGTTAATAAACCCAGCATATGTAACAATGTCTACTCTGCTAGTCTTTAAAGCGAAACATATGCATTAAAGGAAAAATAACAGGGTTAGTTAATAAGGATATAATACATGATTATAGAAATAAAATCTTTATTAAAGCGAAACAATTGAGATTAGAAAAAAATACAATGTTAGATTAATGTGTACATGTTTACAGGGTAAGATGAATGACAATCTACTTAGTTCGCGATTTGTCCTTCAACGCCTAAAAGATCAGGGGGATGGAAATATATTTCGATATTTATCTTGCAAACTGAACACAAATTACGTGAGTTATTTTTCATATCTTAAACACCAAATCTATGACAATTGAACATGGAAAATGTTTCATATATATGACTACTTTTTTTCATTTATGATAAAATATAGCAATCATTACTAAAATGGTGCTTTGCAGCATTTAAGACAGGAGATTGCCAACGCGACAGTGGCCAAACCCTAACCCTATGCATTATACAATAACCTGCGAGTGATTAAGTGGTTATTTACGGGAAAATGCTATTGGAACGGGATTGGGCCTGGGGGGGGACTAAATATTGCAGGCAGTAAAAGTAGAAAATATTGTGTACATAGCCATCACACAGTATAAAAAGATCTGCAAACACTGATCTTGATAAGTGAGATAGTGCAACATCGTGTAGAGAAAGAACTATTATACTGAAGCTCTTTACTCAAACGCATTAAAGTAGGAAGGGAGATTTTAGTCATTAAAATGCAATAAATATTTTCAAAGGTGAAATCTGATGAAAAGCTTTTGGATTCCTATTGCAATGTTTAAAGAAAGACAAGAATAAAAAAAAAACTGGTGGATAGTTCAACATTAAAAAACCCTAACATCTGGAAAATGACAACCTACGAAAATTTGTTAGAAAACTGGAAGATGAAAAACAGACACTCATGGAAAGAAGTAAGACAGACACAATTAAATTAATGCAGTGGCAGTTGGAATATGATGGAAATTCCACATATCAAATGACTGGCTAGATGCCATGCTGTCTATTTATTACTGCTTACAAGAATGACCAGTAGCTAATTTTAGTATATTACATGCAGTAATATGCTCCATCACCATCATTTCCACCCATGTGCATAGCCTACCTTACACAATCTGTTTGTTACATACAACATTACTATTATAACACGCCTGTACAAACAGGTTGTGTAAGCTAGGCTATGCACATAAGGTAGGAAATGATAGTGCAGAATGGGTATTAAGACAAACTATAAGCCGCTAAACCTACCACTTGTGTGAATAACACTGTACTGTTTGCCAGAGAAGGACAAAACATTATAAATATAGTATTATTTAAAGTAGTTTCTGTGAGAAAGAAAACCTGACAAGCTTAATGTGGCCCAAAATATGCTGATTGATGGATGAAAGTGAAATACTTAATTTGCAAGCAATGTATAGTTTGAGAGAGGAGATGAGAGAAAGCAATGTTCAAATAATATCTAATAAACAGATGATAATTGGCAGAGGACTATTGCAAAGAAGGGAGCATAGAAAGGTAGATGAGAGAGAACACAACAAGGAATGGATGTAGTGGGAACCGTTTCACCTATATGTGAGAGTGCAAGTGAGGCCTCACAAAAACGGCACTCAGGAAATAGCTAAAAGACCTAATAACACTGCCTTGTTTAGGGGTTTAAAGGAACCTATATATCAACATAATTAAATTAGACTAAACCTGTTTCCTTGTTGTTCACTCAGCTCAATCCTTATGGTCTCCTCAGCCTGATTTTCATGTTGTGTAGATGTTTAAAAAGAGCATTGTTTTTTGATTTCCAAAATTTTATACAGCTTCAATGATAGTCAACACTTGATTTCTCCATGAAGAACAGAAAACTGTTGTGTGTGTTGACCAATCTAGCGTCTCATCACACTGGTGGTCTTGTGACCTCTGGAATGACATGTATAATATGTATTAATACAAAATTGTTAAGCCTAGCATTATGTAAACAGAGCAGATTGAGGGGGGGGCCGGGCCCCAAAAACACATAGGGGAAAACAACCGCTGACATGCCAGTCACCAAACGCGTGTGCAATAGCAAATGAATGCGACAGATATACATAAAATATACAAGATATCATAATTTGGAAAATATGGAGCTAAACTCAACATAGCCATGTAATCTAAACTAACAACGGTAAATTAGAGCGTTGTCCTGAATCACATACATTATTTCGATATCAATTATATTCTTGCTTTCCTGAGAGTCAGGGCTCCTATTCTATACCATTAGCCCCCTCACACATACATGACTCAAGTCGTAACGGCTTTTTTCATCAATAGTCCCTTAGAATCGCCGACTCGTAGTGCTTTGTGAGCCGCTGGACGACCCGTCGCGCCTCCACGAGTTTTTTTGTTGCGGGTAAAAAATTGTGGACCGCCCTCACGACTGTCAAACGTGGTGTCACAGTAGTGTGTAGCTCGGTTGTGAGCAGTCTTAGCTACCCCTTGAGGACCCAGACACGTAATTGCCATGTAATTTGCGGTACTATTAGACAATTTTTTTTAGTGAATTTAAGCAATATTTTTATAGATACGACTGTTTAGTAATCCTTATCGACTAACTAATTGATATATTAAGCTACTTTTGTAATTTTATGGCTAATAGATAATTTCATAAAGCAAGGGGAAAACATCTGGGTGTCAAGGGGTTAATCGGATGGGTCGGTCGTATGCAGTCGCCGACAAAAAAAAACGTTAACCATTGGCGGTTGGCGTGGACAGCGAGGTGACAACCACTGGTCCGTGGGACTTTTGAGGGCTATACACAAACCTCATTTCCCGGATATCGGATTTGCGGACAAATTCCCCCGAGGTCCGGGATATGACAGAGTCCATTTTTTTTTTTATGCTAAAATGCCTGGTCCTCTGTTCGTAAAATTGACAAAGTTGTCCGGCGGTCCGAGCGTCTCCTGTACCTGGTGCAGTGTCCGCGCCTCCCGCCAGGTGGCAGCATGCCAGCGGTCGTATTGTTTACATTTGGGCACAGACACTTCACGTTCACCTGCACGACTCCGTTAGTCCCCTGACCCCACTGCCCTGGTGCAGGAACATCTCTGAGACTATTGACACTTCTGCTGCCTTCCGCAAGGTGGCTGCATGACAGCGGACGCAAAAGTCCGCGGCGGGGGTAGTGATATTGGGGGTTGACGGACAGTAAAATTACTAGAGTAGGATAAACGGCCCTGGGGTGGGTAATGCATCGGACTTCTTTTTTTTCTGTTTTTTTAAGGATAATTCCTGGACTGTTGCATCCCGGACTTTTGCGGTCCCGGACAATGCTCCCCCCTATTATCCGGGGAAAAACGAGGTTGTGTGTACATGATAAAAGGGACGCGACTCTCTCTCTCCCAAATATAACAAAATCTAATCAACAATTATAAATAATCAACTTAAAACACTGATAATTAAATAATAATAATAATAGTAAGGAATAATAATAATAATAATAATAATAATAATAGGGTAGAAGAAGATGTGGTAGTAGTAGTAGTGATATGGGTCGTTCATGGGAGGGTCGTAGGGGGGGGGGGGTTTTTTTCCGGGGGTTAAAAAGGGGGTTGGGGCCCCACCATCCCCCGAACGAGTGTTGCATTCATGGCTGACAAAAATCCAGATATTTCAAATGTGAAGACTCGTACGTAGCTCCGTCGCCTCGCGGTATGGTCGCGTTCTTGAGAGAACGTCACGACTAGTCCGTGAGCAGGAGCAGACTCGTCAAGGAATCGTGCCAGCGGAGGTGTGGGACACGACTTTGAGTCGTGGCGCGATCACCCACTGCGTCGGTATGTGTGACGGACTTTACCGAGCAATATTATTCGTGTTTTTTTAAAGAAAAAACCCAGGTCAACAGGGTATAGGACAAGGTTAATAACCAATTCAACAAAAATCCCAGGAGGGGCCACAGCCCTCCCCTTGTTTAAAAAGTTAGATTAACTCCACGGTTTCCAACTAATTTCTGACCTGGGAGGGATTAAAAATAATAAACTATGAATTGTCTAACAGGAAATTCTATTAGGATCCCCATATTCAGGTGCTTAAATTGTCTTATTTACCTAATCTTAACCTAGAACAAAACAAAATGGCAATTATTATTCGTCAAAAGTGAGGTCAGCGGATATAATGGATAGGACGAGAAACTTCCGCCGTTTAACACCCAAACGTTTCTACATATTTTTTTTTGCTGTGCAAGTATTAATCCACTTCAGGTACCTTAAACAACTTATATACATATTGAGAACAATGCATATAGGTGTCTAAAGCGCATATCGCTGCTAGTATTATTCAAAAGGATACTCATACCACAAGCTTATTTATTCACTGCAGAAACCAAAACTATTAAATATTTTATTCAATAGTAATAGGTTAAGTAACATTTAGGTTATATTATAGGATATGTTAGGTTTGGTTTATGTTAGGTTAGGTTAGGTATAGGATGGTTTGGGTTAAGTTTTGTTGAATTATTTAGTAAATACAAAGTGGTTAGGGTAAGTGAATCGATGGTGCGCATCGTGATAGGCCTGGCTGAATATTACCCAAGTCTGGAAAAGGCTTCGCCTACTTTACTCATTGAACACGTAAGGTAGGTTAAGTTTGGTCATGGTTAGTTGCCTTACCATTTTTTATTATGGTAACTTTGTGTGGAACACAATGAGGGCATTTCACGATAAATCCTGTGGATAGGTTCGAAGCGACGCTAAAGATCTTCATCCGGCAAGGCGACCCTTTCCAGACTTGGGAAATATGCGGCCCCAGCGCTCCGGCTGGTTGGCGGGCGCCAATCCTGTGGAATATTACCAATATTAGGTTATTATTTGTTAGTGTCTACAAGGTTAATAGTACTTCAAACCTACATATATGCAGAAGAAACTAGTACACAAATCGTGTTATTAAGGTTTTCAGTGAAAGCTCATTTCTGTCTATCTTTTTTTTTTTGTTTTTTTTTTTTTCCATCACAATGAACTGGCCAACGGGCACAACAAAAATGGGTACCACAAAGCCGATTAGTTTCCAGTCCTAATAATAATATGGGGTTATTATTAAGCAGAACTGGCTTTCACTGTCAACCAAAATCACACCAAATACAACACAATACAACCAACAAAATAGCACAATTTGTGTATAATTTCTTTTTATATATATCTTATATATATATATATATAATATATTAATATATATTATATATATATAATATATAAATATAGTATATATATATATATATATATAAATATATATATATATATATATTATATATATATATAATATATAGATATTAAATATATATATAATATATATATAAATCTATATATATATAAATATAATAAAATATATAAATATATAAAATAATATATATATATATATATTATATGATATATATATATATATATTATATATAATATATATACTATATAAAATATATATATTATATATATATAGAAATATATAAATATATAAATATAATAAAATTATATATATTATTATATATATATATATATTATATATATATATATATATATAATAATATATATATATATATATATACCAGACCCCCTGTTAGTTCACTAACGCGTAAAGATTCGCTATCAAACCCTCTCCTTTTTCAGATGAAACTATATTTTTCTGATAAAAATTTTTATGTTTTGAAGAATCTGATGTTTGTTGGTAGATGTTTATCGCCACCGGCATATCTCACTACTACCTTATGAAGGACTAATCTTTTGTCATACATGTCTTCTACTAACCTTCCAACCTCCTTGGCAAGCTGTTACTTTATCAAAATCACGGAAATAAATGATATAATATAAATAAATAGGTGCAACTCTTCGTCGCACAGCACCTCATGAACCACAAGGCCAACCCCTCCCTCACGTACAGTAGCCAGGCTAGGTTAGGTTATGGTTAGGTTAAGGTTAGGTTTTTGTTTAGTTTAGTTTAAAATAATACTAAAATTTTAACCTAACCTCCCCATTTGGAAAAAATAAAAAACAGTTTGCCAAGAGCTTGAAGGTTAATAAAGACATGTATGACAAAAGATTAGTCATCTAAGGTAGTAAAACGAGATAGGCCAGGGTTGATACAACAAATCTTTAACTCACTAACCTAAAACCGGGGCAGTGGGTAATTATTTTACATTAGGAGCCAGAATTCCCTACACAAGTGGGAGCATGGTTAATGCTTTACCTATTGGATTCTAAGAAAAAACTCTCAATGAGCCTTCCGTCGCAAATCAATACTTTTGGAGATATGACAAGTGACAACGAGAGACAAGTGTTACGTCGCCTCACTCTTCTTTCTCTTGTGACCTGCTTAACTTCAATTTGTTTTTCCCTTGCCGCGGACATTTTTTAATGTGAATTGCTTTCAGTCAGTTAAACGTGGGGTTAGGGTTAGATGGTTTTAGACTACTTTCAACCAGTAATTTAGTACGAACTACGTTTAAAAGTATTTTATCTTATTCTATGTTGTGTTAAGAATGATGGTCACATTAAAATGTCGGAAGGAAATGCCTCATTGTGCAGTTATCCCCTTAAGGTTAGGTTAGGTTGGGAAAAATACCTAGAAATAGGTAGGTATCTGTAGGTTATTGCGTTATATATTTTATGTATTTTCAGCTTTATTCATCAATAGTGTAACCGGATATATTTTACGTCATCTAAAATTGATATTGATTGATGATTTATAGTTTTAAGGCGCGCAAACTGCGGGGTTATTGACGCCTGCTTACAAAAATAAATGTAAAGTAAAACGAAAAAACAAAATTTAGATAGATAAAAATATTGCAAATTACGAAATACATAAAAGAACAAGAGTACATTAAAAACAATTCATAAGTTAATATTAAAAAACATCATAACTGTTGAGAAGGCCAGCCCTCTCACAATAAATGTATGGACTTTCATGTCCCGGAGAGAAAACCTCTCTCCCAATGCAGGGAGAGACGGTAAGCACCGTCCGACCCGCTACCACCGGGACAAAAATTGCACACGTAGGTCACCAAGGACTGGGACACTCGACAGCAAGTGCCGCCACAGTTAAGGGACCCAACAGTCATCACAGTAAGGAGGGTGGCCCCCCTCCATGAGGAACCCATGAGTAGATAGAGGGTGGACCAATACGCAGTCGTGCCAAGGCAAAAGGGGGGTCTTCCCATCTCCGGGAGAAGACCGCAGTAGCTCCAGCCTCGATACTTGGGGGATGGGCGCAGTTATTTTTGCCCTATGTATCCAACGTTCTGCCAACTGTTGTGAACTGATCTATGGGATTGCCGAGCGGTAGGTCCGTTCGCCGGCACTGCAAAAATGTGCTAGAAGCGGTCTTTTAGCTGCAGCTTTTGCCAAGGCATCAGGCTTCCTCATTACCGGCAACACCTACATGTGCCTGTACCAAACAAAGCCTGACCGTCCGCCTCGCCCTTGAGCAGATAAAGCCCAGTCCAGTGGATGGCATTGACCAGCGGATGGGAGAGTTGAAATGACATAGATGAGGGAAGAGCAACTACAAGAAGAATCACTAAAAATTGTAAAAAGAAACATCCGGAAGATAAAAATAATCATAAGAGGCATATAAAAATAGCACTTATTTCAGCCGTAAAAAAAACAGATGATGAAACACTTGGAAGGCTGACGCCTTGTTAAACGTGCGGGAATACGACACCGTAATCAAACTCCTTCGTCTGATTTGGAACCAATTCAGTAAAGGACAGGGATCGAACCTGATGTGTGCAAAAGTGTCTAAAAACTGGGCACGCTCAGCTGAGGAGGTAAAGACCCTTTTGAGGGCGGAAGCTTTGCAAATAAGGACCCTTCTGGGAGAAGGAAAACCATGGTGCGACTGTCGTAGGCCTATTGCGAGCAGATCCGTAAAGTCAGGAAGGATAGCGTCTCCATAATAGCGTCAATCGGAAACCAAGGGGCTTGGTAAGCTTCTTCGCCCATGGTAAAGTTGCCGATCCTGAATCACAAGACCCAGCACGGAAGATATGAGTAGGGAGGCGTTGGAGGCGATACCACATCTTAAACATGAGGGAACTGGCGGTTGAAGATTAATGGCGAGGACACCAGCAGCCACCAATAGACTTGGGATGGGAGAAGACCTGAACGCCCCGGTTGCCAGGACGGGGACACCAGCATGATGTCCGAATCCAGCATCCGCAGTCGAGTGGGTGTGTGGCAGAGGAGTACACTTCACATCATAATCAACGCTTCGAAAGGGATAAGTGAGCGGTGAAGATAGAGGAGTGTAGCGCGGATCAGGCCACCAGGCTGGTGTGCGAGAGACTTTCAGTAGTTCTAGGATCCATGGTCCGGAGACAGTTTAGCTGAGAGCACGAAGGTGAGGCACCCAAAGTCAGTCTATTGTCAAAAATGAGTCCTAAAAAACCGGGTCTCTTCCCGTAAATAAAGATATAGGTATGGGTCGGGATGACTCCACGGGTTCTGCAAAAAAAATGAACCGCTACAGTCTTCGTTGGAGAAAACCTGAAGCCACGATTAGTCGTCCATTCACAAATTTATCAATAGGCAAGTTGAAGTCTTCTCTCTGCACCGACATCCGGAAGCAGCAAAAGAGATTGATAAATCATCCACGTATAAATGTACTAACAATCCCCTCTGGCAGTACACAACAATACCATTGTGCAACAGCGACACAGAGTCTACCACTCAAGACGCTACCTTGGGGTATGCCACCTGGAAGCGGGTATGTTACAGAAGACAGTAGTATGTGCCCAACTCGAACTATAAGAACCCGGTTGGCTAGGAAACTCTGGCGGAACACAGGGCAAACGACCTCTATGCCCGAAAATTCTACAGAGATTGCAATATACCGTGTCTCCAAGCCGTGTCGTATAAGCCTTTTCAAGGTCGAAAAAGATGGTGCACATGGTGTTGTCGAGGGCGAATGCCCCGCATATGCGTGACTCTAAGGAAATAAGCGCTTCCGCAGTGGAGTGATGCTTACGGAATCCACACTGAGAACGGAGAAAAAAGTTTTCCCGTTCCAAAAACCATACAATGTCGACTATTTACCATTTTTCGAAAACTTCCACACAAATGAAGGTAGGGATATGGGCCGGAAATTCGTCGGTAGTGAGTGGTCCTCCCAGGGCTTAGGGCATCGGGATCACCACCCGCCACACCCCAGCTTACTTGGGAAGGTTCCTTCAATCCCCACACGATCCTATTATAGGATGTCAACAAGCAAATCTAGAGGGCCTCTCTCTTAGATGACAGGCTCGAATATGGTACATCATCTTGGCTGGGAAGTGTCAGGCAAAACCTCATGGCTTGTGACATAGCTCAGAGGTGTAAAAAGAACATTGTAAAGATTCCCCGCCTCTGGATGAAAAAATTCCTATGCCTCTCTGTTCTTGTCCGCAGTCTGTCCCTAGTACTTGGAGACGCAAGGTCTGTCTGTGCCACTGAAACAAAATGAAACAAATTCCTCTGCTACAGTCAAGGGATCTGCCACAGGGTCCCATTAATCGATAGAACTTTGAGGGAGGGGAGGATGGAGATAAATTTTCCCCTTCATTTTCCTCACTCTTGACAAAACCTTGGACACCGGGGTAGATGCACAGATCGTACTTAAAATAAGCCCTCCAAGAGGAGTGACGAGACTCTTTCATACCCGTCCCGGTATCTAGCTTCTTAACCTGTGAAAAGATTTTTTAGGTTACTGAAGTGGCCGCGAAATGTAATTGCGTTCAGCAACGGCGGGAGGACTCCTCGCTGCCGTACAGTCCTGAAGTCCACCACGGAAACAGGTCGGCCGATGAGAAAGATCCAGAGTGCGGGGGATGCTCAGCGTAGGCTGCAAAATGGATTCGAGACAAAAGGGAATCTACGGCCCTCCTTATTGTTGGAAAGTCATCTATATTGATGTTCAAAAACCACAAGCCTTTTGAAAGCCCTCCAGTCTGACACGAGAGGAGGCACATTTTGGGAGACATCGGGAAGGGGGGCGAGGACACTGCTTAAGTAGTATGGGATAATGGTCAACTCCCCGAAGAATTTTCCCCGGCCACCTCCCATGAGAAGTCGCGGGAGACCGTGGACTGCCCAGAGTGATAGGTCAATAGCAGTCATGTTCCCGTCTCGAATGGAAATGTGTTGGTTCTCCCGGGTTTAATAATTTACGTTGTTGCCATCTATAAGAGTTACGAGAGAATCACCGCGACGATTTCTGGTGGATCTCCCCACAGAAAATTGCCGCCCATTCATGTCCAAGGGAGAAAAAATGGACGGGGAAGCTGGCGGATAAGATCCTCAAGATCTTGGAGAGGTATTTGTCGTCATTGGAGGTAGGTAGATACCATTGAGCAGACAGTGTAGGTCTTGGCAGATGGATAAGACCTGCTACAGCCTGCAAGGGTGATTGCAGCAGGGATGACAGTTAAGGGGACATCCCGATACGATGGTAAAGGCACACCCACCACTAAAGCCCACCACCTGCTGGAGGTGGTGTGTGGACAGGTATAAAACCTGTCGGGCAGAGAAACCCTTCCCTGCCCTATCAATGTTCTTGTAAACAGATGATTTCTCGCGTCCAATCGTTTGATGAGAAGGACTAGTCCTCCCAATTTGCACGTAATCCACGAATATTCCATTCGGAGGATTGAAGATGTTATTCGTGCGTGAAGATGATGCAGACAGAAGCTTACGGCTGTAGACGCTGGCGTTATTGAAAGCCAGGGCAGACATCAGAGAGAGTTAAAGGGCCGCGGTGTTTAGCTAACTAACTTCCTCTATTTGTACACCCGGAAGTCGCGGGGATTCTGGTACGAGAATATGGAGTGGCGCTACGTATCACTATGGGCTTCGATAGCGATTGGCCTGAGGCGAGTACAATTACGTCACAGCTCGCAGCGAATCACATAGGTTAAATTTTTTTTTTTTTTCCTTCAGAAAAGTTTGAGCCAATCACAAGGCTTTCCACGCTCGCAGCTGTGTTATAAACAAATTATCATCCACACCAAAATGCTCCACCTTCTTACCTCCTCCTACTCCTCTACTCTAGCTTCTCCTTCTCTTTTCCTCCTCTCTTCCTAACCTTTCTTATAAGCAGTGCGGTAGTCGTTGTAGTAGGAGCTACTTAAACTAGCTCCTTTACAGGAGCTAACACGTTAGGCCTCGCGGCCTCTTGTAGCTTCCTTATTTCTTATGTTCTTATGTAGCAGCAGTAATAAGCCGTTGTTTTTATCGTCCAGCACCGTCCGGGATACGAAGACCCACGCCAAATAACACTGCTGAAATGTGTGTTATACTGCTTTGTGATATTGTTTGCAATGTTTAGACTGATTATTATTTCGGCCCCTACCAGCTTGTTGTGTTGTTGTCGCAGAGACCAATCCGTTTTCAATTGCGAGAAAAAACGGTCATCGTACCAGACGATGCTTTGGAGACAAAAGCACGCTAGAGTAGTAGTAGCAGCAGTAATAGTAGTGGTAGTGGTAGTAGTAGTAGTAGTAGTAGTAGTAGTAGTAGTAGTAGTAAGTGGTGATGAAGGAGAGGAAATTAGGTAGAGGAAGAAGGGGAAGAATAAAGGGTAAGGAGATAAGAAGGATGAGGAGGAAAAAAATACCTGGTTCTGTTCGCAGAGCGCTGTGTGAGTCATGTCAGATGCCATCGTTCGCCACTCGGCTCATCACCTCATAACAAACTCATCACGAGCGGGATGGCATTGTAATATGGCCTAAATTTCATTTATACTGCCCTGTTCATTCTTGAGTCAGAAAACATCATATCTACTAATTTATGAGTATTTTATGTATATTGCGTGCTCTACAATGCCTAGAGTCAGTGCTGGTTTTGACAGCTCAACGTTCTTTAAATACGTATCACTGTGCCTGCAGAATCCCAGAGTTGGCCCATAACAGCTGTTGGAAGTCCGCTAGGTCGTGCAGACAGAATAAGCCTCTCTGAATGTAGACCCAGCATATTTTTCTGTGTTGTAGAAGATGGTAACTACTTTTCTGTACATTCTCAGATGCGCGTTGGCGCTTGCGTACATCGGCGGTGAAATCGGGGTTCGCTACGAGGACCGCGGCAGTAGTAGAGACGTAGTCCCACCAAAAATGCAGATTTACTGACCAGAAGATTTACCACTTTCTAGGTTTACTGATGCTCCCGACGAGGGTCTTGAAAATGCTTATCAGCATGGCTATCAATACTTGTGGTGCCATAAGTTGTGAGAAACCTGTCGCCCATCAGCGGTTGTTGAGCTGTGTCGCTAGCCGCTTCAGGGGTTGGTAACAGGGGCAGTGATATTAGGAGTTCACGGCAGTACTCCCACACTATCAGTAGGGTATCTTTACGCACGTCCATCCCCTTTGTCAGCAAGAGATTTTAGTCCGGAGGGACGCCAATGAGTAAATGAATCATTGGAACTGCAGTTCGCTTATTGAGACTCTTTATAGGATGGCTTTTTTTGGGAGCCTCCTGAGGAGGAGTCACTATTGTCATTTTTCCCGTGTTGCGGCATCACTACACGAGAGGGGTGGGAGGCTCATATGAGAGGAGGTCAGCAGACCTCCACAGAATCACACGGCAGTAGTAGCGAGAACTTATTCTTCATTGGGATGGATGGGTTAGGGTTTTAAGAGGAATGTGGCGGTGGAATGCAGGAGGCGGATTAGGCGTCTTAGAAGAAGCAGCAGCCATCGCGGATGCGGTAGGTCCACTGCTTCCTCCCCCGCCTGCTGTCTGTGGGGGGAAAGTTCTCTTTCTGGCGCTCCAAGACTGATAAATATTGGGGAGTTGGCCAATAAAGATTGTCTTCTTCTAAGTTATAAGTCCCACACTGTCGGGAAACTCGGTGGATGTGTCAACACGGCAAGGTGGAAAGCAGTAGGAGTTGACGTACAGTCAGCTGTGAACATGGGCACCCAACGCCGAGCTTCGACCAACAGCGAGGAGGGGATTTACAAAAAATTTTGCCGTTGCACGCAAGCTTTGTAGCACTCATAGCCATGCATATGGCGTCGGATAAAGGCTTTTATCTTTAGAGACTGGGGGTCCGATCCTGATGGATCGGGGAGACTTGATCCGTTTTGAAAAGTATAATGATCATGTTTTTGCTTCCTCTGACCTATAGACCTGTTGAATCTTTTCCGGGCACATGTTTAGATTTCTGCCTCCGAAAACTCAAAAGAGGTCGTAGTTTAGACTACGCCTTTGCTGGCTTGAATTTTGGATGAGGTTTGATGGTATCAAAAATGCTGTCTTCGGGTGATGGGCATGTGAAGAGCATCCGAGCTTATTTAGGTCCTGGCTCGGATTCGAACCCCCATGCCATACCGTTCAGGTGGCCTTCCGGGAATCCATGCCAATTTCTTCTCAAAATACCGCGCCGCAAGGAAAAAGTTGCCACCACTCTCCTTATTAATTACGCCACCCGTACAGTGAGGGGTAGGGCTATGGCGGACATGTGAGTAGATGTAGTAGTTTTCTCAAAAGCTGTTGGGGATGTAGTCATTCAGGCCGTCTCCAACATTACAGAAGCGAATGAGGTCGGCTCTGTAATTTCTCGCCTCCAATTTCCATCTTTGTGCGCTTCCTCAGAAGCAGAGGAAGCATCATCTGCCGCAGCAAAAATTTACGTAGCACCCTATTTGGAATTGTCCATTGTCATCATAAAATAAGACGGATGCGGCGAACCACACCATAAAAGCCTTAAAATATCATGTAATGCTCTGTATGACAAGGCCTGGGACACGTTGGACAGCAAGCAAGGTGTCCAACGTAGAAGTCCCCGAGGGCAAGGCTGCGTCTCTCAATCCCTGTCTGCGTCCCTTGATGCGGGAACGCCAGACGGGGAGCTGAGGAGGAAGGGGCGGCTGCCCGCTTCGTGCCACGTCGGGCCTGGAAAGGCGCCAGAGTGGCAAATGTGAGAGATTCAATGGGCGAAGCGAGACAAAAGCGGACGTCAGGGAGAGAGGCAGGCCGGGGTGGGTAAATTCTTTAGTTTTATACATAAACAAATTACTTCACTTCCCCACGCCCCCACCCACCACGGAGCCCAACGAGGGGAAGTGTTCTGTTGGGGAAGGACCTAACCCAAACAGCTCCAGGGGGGTAGCGGGAAGTATACGCTTCGGTTGCACTAGGTGTGGTGCAGCCGCCCGGGACGATGCGGTGCCCACCAGGAACTCCGCTTGGCCCTAGCCAACGCTCATGACCAGCCGGTTGATCCAGCGGGCCACACCTGGACATCCGCTCCTTACCCCAACCCCCATACCAAAAGAAGTTTGTTGCACACGAAGGGAACTTACACCCGCCCCGCGGTGGACTTCAATTCCAGATAAGAGGCGTTGTGGTGGAATATACAGGATGCCACGCCCCGGCTAACACGTGGGAGCGGAGCGTGAAGTATAAAGAAGAAGAAGAAGCTTTGAGACGGAAGAGAAGGGCTCACCGGGCCTAGAATCGCCTAAGAAAGGAGAGAAAGGGGGATGAAGCATAAAGGCACATCACGGAGGCTCCACCCCAGTGACGAAGGGGGAGCGCTGGTTCACGAGGCCGACGGCCACCGAACCCCAACAATGGACATGCAGCCGCTAGAGTAGGTGGCGCCGTCGACCACGCTTCAAGCCCCGCCACCACGACACCAGGTGACTCCCCACGCGGGGGCGTCTCTACAAAATATACTCACATACAAAACTCATTTTCCCCCTTCCCCGCCCAAAACTCCGCGTTCCCAATGGGTCCTCAGGTTTGTTATGGTGGGGATAACTGCAAAATGAGGCATTTCGACCAATTTTTATATGGACCAACATTCTACCACAACAATACATGGAGAAAGAACATTATAATCTTAGATTCTTAGATTATAACATAGATTCTAAGAAATAATATATGAAATTCCGTACGCAAATCACTACCTTTCAGCGATCTACGACGTTTTTAATAGGAAAGGGTGTCTATATGAGATATGAAAATTACACTAACTTAACCCACCTTAGACTCACTAACTAACCTAACCAACCTATTCCCACCTTAACCTCCTAACTAAAGCCAAATCGCAGAAAAAGAAGTGATCCCGCGGCCAGGGAAGAAAGAACAGAGCGATGTAGGTCACAAGAGGAAGAAGAGTGAGGCGGGCGGTAAACACTGTCTCTCACCTCCTATAAAAAACATGTCATACTCCAAAAAGTAATGATTGCGACGGAAGCTCATAGAGCTGTTTCTAGAATTCCAAGAAGGTAAACAGAAAACCACACCCACAATTGTGTAGGGAATTTCGTCCTAGTGTAAAATAATACACCGTATTCCTAACCCATTGAACCTGACGTCCACACGGAGAGGGCTTTCTGCAGTTCTCGACCACCCGATAATCTAACCTAAAACCTCCTAAGGTTAGAGGAGTTTCGTACACACGTTGTTTAGTACCCAGTTTTTGTAGTGTTTCGTTACATTGATTTTTGAATTTTTTAGTAGATACCTGGCTGTCGTTTCCGTAGGCTTAGTAGTCAAGTGAAACTCTGAGCTGAGTGTACGAAAACGACTATGGTTCCATATAGAATACGACAACAAAAATTTGGTATACGAACCAACTTGTGTACGAAATGGAGCAGCCCCCACTTAGAAAAATGGCCTTACAGGAAAACCCAATCTCCTACTTACCATTACATTACACTGATCGTGGAATAAAAAGGTTCACTGCAAGGGAGGTGTATAGATGATACCTTTGACGAATTTGCCGTTAGGGCGGGGACGTTGAGGTGGCAAGGCACTGGGGGGAATCAGATGGCTGCTAAGATTCCCTTGGTGTAACCACTATGAGCCCCTGGTGATGTCCTATGATGCTATCAAAGACGTGGCAGCTGTTTTCCTCAGGAATCACGGGCCTTCGCGGACTATTGAATGTATCTAAGGGATAACTATTTCCAAGCAAAACAAACGGACGTTTTGGGGTGCAGGCCAGCAGGGTGCTTGGCTGGGAACTTCTATAGGCTAAATTGTCGTACCAAGCCACCAGAATCGAGTATCATATTTTCAGATTGATTATCGTACAAACCTAGGTACAATCATATAGTCATAAACATTGTACTTCATTGAAATTCAGCTTCCCACCTATACAAATATTTCCACTACACAAAATATATGATATATCATATTACGACTCAAAAGTCCTGTTAATTATGCTCTCTTTCGCGGAAAATTGAAGGCGACATATTTTTTGCATGTGCAATGATAGTTTGTGTTGATTTCTATATTGTAAATTATATTTGTGAGTCAATTAATCTATTTTCGAGTACGAATCTCAAACCATGTATCGTTGGATAGTCAAATTGTCGTACTAGTACGACACACTACTTTGCAATATTTCGGAGGGGAAATGCCAAGCGTCGAATATGAAATAAATGCTTCAAAGAACACAACGTTTTAAGATTATATTATTATCATTGCTCATTAATGTATGGGTACAGAATCAGTGTGTATTCCAAATTATTTCAGAAAAAAAGTACATCTTTGATAAAAGAAGTAACGGATAGACCGTAATATGTTAGTGACTAAGGACATTGGTTAACGTTATTTTGACGACAGGCTTTGAATAACTAGGTTTGTTGTGAATAATAGATATATTTTTTATATATTTTTTAAAAAAAACGGGTCCCCGGCTTGTGTTGTTAGTAGAAAATCAAATAATGATATTGTAACGCGAGAAAATTACATTAATAGGGGAAGAGATGAAATAACACATAAGTATCAATAAGCTAACGAGGAATTTTCCTCACCGCCTCATTCCTGATCACTGGTTAGGCTATATTTAAGCAGTAGTAATTTAGACACGTAGCGAAACGAGGTAGAACGGGGATTCTAGTTAGGATAATTTTAGAAGCAGCTCGACGTTCATGAGTTAAGTCGCTGTGGGGAGGTGATATTCTCGCCCTTGGTTAAAGGTATGTTATGGAGTGTTTGTTAACTAGAAGATGTAGACATGACTTACTGGTGATTCCTTTGTTGACCAGGACTAATAAAGTGTATTATTAGGGTCCCAAGGTAGGATGCTGTTGGCGGACAAGGGGCCAAGCGCTCACAAATTAGCAGAGGGGGGCAACTACAACATGTCAACAGCCGGCCCGTGTGAGGACAAGGAGAAAGAAGGAAATATAAAATAAGTGAGAGGGAAAACGTTGGAAGGGGATAGAATTCTATACCATTATATTAGGATAAAACGACTTGAGCATACATGTGCGTATCGTGTTAAGGGGCAACAGTGCGACTGAAGTCAGAGATAGTAAACTATTAGGATGACGACTTGAGCATTACGCATGCGTATCGTTAAAGGGAGAACAGTGCGACTGAACGTTACCAGAGATATTACACTAGATCAGGATGACGGACTTGGAGCCTTACATGTGCGTATCGTTAATGTGGCTGACAGTGCAACGAAGTTACAAAGATAGTAAACTATATTAGGATAACGACTGAGCATTTCGCGTGGTATCGATAGGAGGGAAGGAAGACTAATATTAAGATAACTTGTGAATGTATAAAATTACCAAGTGAGACAGTAAAGAAGTAAAGATTTATAATTATAAAAAAAAAAAAAAAAATATATTAACGCGTTGTCAGCAGTTTCCAACCAGTACTTCCATATTTCTTAAATCTTTTATTTTGTTCATTCATATCTTTTTTCCCACTAATGTGCGGTGATGATGGCAGCGGAGAACCAGACTTAGAGTTACACTCCAAGGTGGGCACTACATAATGTCGATAACGGTGAGAGCGGTCAAAATGACCATACAATATCAAGTCCAGCACATGCTCTCTGGGTCCTTTCAAATGAAAATGATTCCACCAAATTCTGAAACTGGCAATATTTAATGGCGCGCCATAACGAACGTTTTTATAGACCTTCTAAGATTGACCCATTATCTGCATTCTGATCACTCTATCGTGTTCAGAAGGAGCCTAGGTACAGGGGAAACGAATGTGAAATATCTGTTATGTTATTTGTTATTTTATCCATACTTCCAACACCTTCTCTTGAGTTACGCCTTCGTTTTTTAGGGACAGCTTTCGTGTGGAGGCTGGGCAAGCTTCAAGAGTGAACTGGGTTTGCGTTCGGCCTTCGTCCGGTTGACGAGGAAGCGTGAATGAGGGCTATTCCTCGTTCTGACGAGTCGTCGGACCTTCAGGTTCACCAGCCCGCTTCTTGCGCACTTGAAACATGAATCGTGTTCCATGCTTCAGGACTCGACTCAAGGAAGGTCGGTTGATGTGCCTCCTAGTAGACTTTTCAAGACTGCATCGACAGCACTGAGCAGAAGGCGGAAGGCGGCCTGTTGAGATGATTGGTGTCTTCGACTGGCGGGCCGTGGACTCTTGGTAGTCGAAAGGGTAGCCTCATCCCTTTACCATCTCCGCCTTGCTCGGGCTGATGCGTCATCGAGATGGCCAGTCCGATCAGGTTGTCGGATAGGTTACTAGAGATGGCGCCGCATGGCACCATCCGCGACCGACGCAACCCCATCGTCGCAGATCCTCTTCACGTCAGTGATGAAGTCCAGCGGCGTTCTTGGCTGCCCGTAGGACGGAATATTGCTCATTCCAGTATTTCGCGTAGACTAATGGTCACAAAGAAAACGCAACTCGACGAATGACCGCCAACTCCCGCCTGCCATCATCTCCAGTGGTCATGGAAAGGAAGCATGATCTTCAGGCATAGATGACCTGGCCATCCATTCGGCCCATTGTGGTAAGCACCAGAGAAGCACGGAAGGATGTAGGGACTCTTCCTCCGAGGGTAGGCCACGCTGAGCAGGATGATCTCTTTGTAGTCTTCGCGTGGATGATTGCCCAGTCAAGCAGACGTTTCAAGTGATCCCGAGTATCTCAAGGCGGTGAGTGTCTTCGTCGGATGACAGAGCGGCGGTGTCAGGGGCTGTGGTCGGCTCTGGTCAAACGGATTTAGGCCAACGGATTCTGGAGCTCTTGAAAAGGGCGATGTCAGGGCCAGATGATGAACCCATGCAAGCCTCGAAGGAATCCTTCAGAACAACTTCAAGGATGTGGTGGGCGGCATGCCAACCCACACCCAGGGGCTATTCCAGTTCACGTCAATCTTGATACACGCCTCCTTGAACCATCCCGTGTGGCGAGCTGTTCGTGTCGAATGCCATTCAATGATGTGGCCCTCAGCTCTTTCCCGCACCAGCGTCAAGCCGGTTTCCGCAACAGCTTGTTCCGTTCCCGTCTGCAGACAACAGGAAACACCAGAAGTTCTCCGTATCCTCCCCGGACACACAAAGACGGCCACCCTCTCCTCCAAGACCCTTTCCGTCCGAGACTGTCGGTAACAACTGCCGTCCCAATGATCGGACCAAAGGGGACTTCAGGCTTGAAGGAGAGAGACATGGCAATTCTGCGTGTTCTGACTCGTATGCCCCGGTGGATCGGACGAACGGGACACAGTGATAGGTTCGATGTCGTGGCCGAGGCTCATTGCAGCAGCGGCGCTCCGTAGGAGATGTGTCGCAGCACGGATGGACAGATTGTCCGCGCTCCCAAGCAAGGGTCCAGCTCCTTGGGTGGAGGCTTATTCTTCCTTAGGAGGTCGGACGGCGTGGACATTAGCTGGCTTGTCGGCGCTTAGAAGTCTCTCGTCCTCGGTTCTTCGTGGCCGATGAAGATTGTAGAGTAGAAGGCTCCAAGTCCAAAGCCACGTCACGATCAAGAGTGGATGACCGAAGCAGCCGCGTCCTTCTTCTTATCTCCTCCATCCTTTGTCCTTACGGCGCTTCTAGCACCGTCGCTCGCGTCAGCTCTCGTCCACGCCAGCCATCGAAAAGCCTCTGACGGTCCTCCCTCTTGAGCCTCCAGAACGCTTGTCTTCCTCGAGGGGATCTTCGCTTCCATTGCCTTGGAATGCGTGATGCGAACATGTCTTCGAGGCTGTCTCTGAAGATGACAATCTCTTCATTTCTTCCGTCTGTCTTCCGCTGACTTGGATTCGCCAAGGCGCCGTGCTCATGCGTACAGTTGAGGATGCTTCTCTTCACCCACGACACATCGACGTCGGAATGTTCGCACGTCGCCACACACTTCCAAGACCCTTCTCAGCGGTAGAAGCGCCAGCAGCAAAAAGAACTACTTCTGGATCTTGTGGTGGAACAACAAAACACCTGGAGACCTCGCCTCTCGACGGAAGACGATTTCCCGGAATGACGGATGGTTGGGGACGTCTCCAGTAGCCATACCACGTCCGTAGACCGTCTTTCCACACCGCCATCACGTTAGACCTGGAACACAAAAGAGAAAGAGACCAGATACAGTTTTTTGATTTTACAGATAAATACATAACATAGGCATTAGCTACATATGTATAGTAATGGAAATACAAGAAGGATACGGCAGGCACACACTTAAAACGACTAAGTTCACACACTACGATAGTTGTAATATTGTGTAGTGAGAACAAAACGACAACAAAGACACCACACGCGACAACGACACACGCGACAACTACCTCACTTCCTGACGCCGAGCAGAAAACTGACGAAAATGCGCGACCAGTAAAAAGAGAGGAGAGGAAAGCTGGAAAGGTCTTCCTGAGTGAAACTTGCACGACAGGGAACAAGGGCAACATGTGCTGGAAGTGTGTCCAACACGCAGTTCTTGGGACACCTATAGATAATATATATATTAGATTATAGAGGAAAAGATATAGAGAGATAATAGCGATAGAGAGAGAGAGAGAGAGAGAGAGAGAGAGAGATAGATGATAGAAGATGTAGGGATATAGAGAAGAAGATATATATATATGTAGATCGTAGATGATATATAGAGAGAGAAGAGAGATATAGGATAGAGAGATAGATAATAGAATTATATATAATACTATGTATATATATCGTATATAATATCTATAATTATATATATAGATAATATATAGATAGATAGATAGATAGATAGGATAGACTAGATAGATATAGATATAATCAATGTTTCTATTGATATCAAATGGATACAAATGTAGCAATTCATCATTACAAGTCTGTCCACATTCAATTCGTCACCAATCGCCTTTCATGTATCACTCTTCTTATTCCTATTTATATATTCAGGTTGGTAGGATCCCATAGCATAAGCTGAGCTCGGTACACATCAATGTAAAGCAGCACCAGTCCCGTGTCCACTCCGCAGTAGTATCGCAGTATTTATCGTATTTCGTATATCGTATATTCGTATATTATTATCGTATCGTATATTCGTATATTGTTGTATTTCATATATCGTATTTAACGCAGTAGTATCATCCCCACATTAGAGAATGTCCTAACGAGTGATTGCCCCCGCACTTCCCGGCCACGAAACGTCCACACTGCCGTGTCTGGAAGCAGATTCGGGGGTTTGACCGTCCAAACGAAACATGTCGAACATGAATGCGAACATGGCCGTAGCAATGTTTCGAACATGCCTCAACACATGATTCCGTACCGTGTGGCCGAGCCTTAACACATACATGTATACACGCATTCACGCCCACATAATCACACATCCTGTGACACACCTACACATAATTACCTCCGCCAACGAAGTTGGAGGGAGGTTATGTTTTCACCCCGATCTGTCTGTTTTGTTTGTTTGTTTGTTTGTTTGTTTGTTTGTTTGCTTGTCTTTTGTTTGTTTGTTTGTTTTTATATACTATGTTAGGACATGTTTATATATATGTTTGAAAAGTTACGAATAGATTTGGACCAACTTGGTATACCAAGTATATTTGGTAAGTATACCAAGTATATTTGGTATAAGGAAGAACTGATTTTATTTGGATGAAATCGAATCACAACTGTTGCATGGCAACCAATTGATGAAATATTTAGTGTACAGGATTTCTCGAAAAGTTACGAATAGATTTGGACCAAACTTGGTATACCAAGTCTATTTGGTATAATGAAGAACTGATTTAATTTTGGATGAAATTGAATCACAACTGTTGCCATGGCAACCAATTGATGAAATATTCGGGCGGAGGTATGCGCTCTACTGAGTACCCCCCCATAGTTACATTTTGTATTGCCTGCAGTGGTATTATTGTTTTTTGTTTTCATGTATCCATTTTTATTTGCACTGACTGTTCTTTCAGCTGCAACACTACATCTGGCACCCCCTGCCAATTTTTTTTACATAGCCATGATCTGTGCCTCAACCCCATTCGCCATGTTCCCTGAGTAGTTCACTTCTCCCGCGATTATGAGTGACATATTAGTTGCTTCACATTTCTGTTTTCTCTCTGTCCCAGTTCACTTAGTTGCTCAGTTGCATTGTTTTACGTAGACGTGTTCCACAGTGTTACACTGACAATCCACATACACACAATTATAAGTGGTATATATGTGTATTCACGAATATTTCTTTGCTCGCACAGTGGTATTTTGTTATTTAATTACACTAACACAGTGTACACTGACAGTCCACATATCACATATTTGAATATTATATATTCTCACATCATCATATTATATTTTGCGTTGTGTATACATTGACTGGCATACAGCAAAAGTTCGACAAAGCTCCCACCTACTGCTTCAATGTGAACTTTGTTGACTTCTGCTTTTGTGCACTCGTCCCACATGAAAAATGTATTTTAGTAGTGTTATTAATTTCTTTTTCCAACACTTTTAACATCCAAGCAACAGTGTTTTTTCATTGTTAATATTTATGTATATTCGCCAGGTGTTAAGTACAGTTAAATCTATATATTACCAATGATTTTTTCTTTTGATTTTCTTTTCGTCATGATTCTGTATATGCATTTATATATTTTTTTGGTGCTAAGTGCATACATTTGCCAGATATTTTTGGTGATTATTTTGATTATTTGTGTACTCTGACTGTTTCCATCTGTTCACTTTCACACCTTTACACTTTTATGGGAAACAAGGAAAACAAAATAAACAGAAAACTGCTGTAAAATCTCAACCTGTCACCCTAACCATGGACATTTGGACAATCATACTCAGCCATCACCACAAGCCTCAGTCACACTTGTTCACGAAGTACATTCATACCCAAAATTCACAGGGACTAATATACCTGTTCACATCCTTCGACGTGGACGATGAATCGCCCGTCGCAATATCACTGATGATGGCATAAAAGTTGCTTAATTGTTGTGACTTATCAAACTGCCTTGCAGGACAGCTCCTTCCGAATGATTCAGTCCTTACTATCAAGTTCTTATGATGAATTCAAGTCTAGAGTCACTAAATATTTCTCAAGTAGCCACAAATCTTGCTCCACTATACAAGACATAAGAAAATAAGGAAGCTACAAGAGGCCGCGAAGCCTACACGTGGTAGTTCCTGTAATATACAGGCTAGCTGACACTCACAAAAGGCAAGATCACCCAATTCCAGTCATCGTGGCTTTACAAAAGGCGTCCAATGTCATACTATAATTAATCAGACAGCTTGAAACCTTTGAATGGATTGATAATGATGGCAAAATAATCCTTTCTGCAGTTGGCAATCTTTTTGGCTACTACACATTCATAGTTATCGTGCATCCTTCAACAGCGAAGCAAGTTTCAGATAAAAACCTTATCTTTTTGCTTCACCAGAAACCACCCTAACGGGAAAA